>OY856409.1:488245860-488845860 GCA_963693085.1 Alisma plantago-aquatica | reverse complement strand
CGATCAAGATTTTCATGTGTGCTTCTTTTGGAAGGCATCTTAAACTTAATATTTAGTTGAGGGGTTTTAATATGCTCATATATACATATATGTATCCAATCACCACATATATAGTATGTTTCATATACATTTTATATCCCATAATGAAAACATACAATAATGACAAAGAGATAATTATGACCATCCTATTGTAATTCCTTGAGCCATAAGGAATTACGGTCATCTAGGTCTACATCACATGCAACCTGTTTTTAACGAAGATCTTGTGCTTAGGATGTTCTGGGTTTGATCAGCTCATCACACGACTGATCGGCTCACCTCCTGGCTAGTTGGTTGGTTGTCGCCAACCGATCATCTGGCTCCTCCAGAAGGTCGGTTCATCATGTCATCTCGCTCCTCATCAGACCACCAACTACACCATCAGTCAGTCATCTTGGTCCACTAATCGATCAGTTGGCTCCTCCATCCAATCGTATCGCACATCCAACCGCTCGTCTGGGCGCCCACCAGTCTTCGACGTAACAGGAAATATAACTATCCTAATTTTACATAAACTTTTGGGAAACCCTGAGTTTCATTCAGAGGAATCAAACGTAGAAGAGAATCTCGAGTTATCTCGAGTTACATTAGGAAAAGAAGAAGAAGTCTTGGTGCGCAGACTGAGAGAAAACAACCACAACCAACCAAGCACACACATAGGGGTTTATAGGCCATAACCATGCTATACATCCACCATCAAAACTGTTTTGAGTGACACGTATCGATTGCATATATATACCATATCATATATGTATATATTTAGTTTGGGATCATGTGGAATTAATCGAATATTCACATTTAGCCAATTAAATATTCAAATTTTATGCAATAAATAAAAGGTGGTAAAACTAAAAAATGATCATATCGATTATCCTAAAACATAGTACATTGACATGACTCTGATACCACTGTTAGAATTTAGGTGAGGAAGAAGGAAGCAGAAACAAAAAAATTCTCTCGCCACAAAACCATAACCACATATAGCATCAATGACTATGAGATAGGAAGGATGGTTTTAGCGAAGTGTACCGGGTCCTGAGGCTTGCTCAGTGACAATACCTCACAGCTAGTGTGGCCTTCAACCACCTAGTCTTCGACGATGTCTGTGCAGCTCCTGGTCCTAACCCAGACTACAGTTGACATTCGTTCTCCTAAGAGGCAGAAGTCTCCCTCCTCTATAGATAGTCCACATGGACCACCGGGAACTCTAGTCATCCTATCCTACAGGATACTAGAAGGAGTTGTTCCCTTCTATTGGCGTACTAGTCACTGACACACTCTCCCACAATCAGTTCCTGTCCTATAGGATACTAGAAGGAGTTGTTCCCTTCTGTCGTCGTACTAGTCACCGACACACTCTCCCACAATCACTTGTTGTCCTATAGTTGTCTTTCCCTCCCTGTTCCTCCCTAGATGAGTAGAACTTACTTGGGCTCTCTCGGTTACCACAACCAGAGAGGACAACAACTTCGCAGTGCAACTGATGTTCTGAGTTGTGATATCTGAGAAGCCCCCAGTACCCCTCTATATATAGGAGGGGTCAGGGTCAAGGTTCTCAGCCCCGGGCAATGTGGGACTAAAGTGGGAGTGGAAGGGTCCAGAATTTCCATGAATAATTTGCACTGCGGCAGGTGAACCGGTCATTTCACAAATGAATAAGTCAGTTGGGAGTGTGAGCCGAACGGTTCACCAGTTGAATCGGTCATTTCACATTCTTGAATCACCTCCAATTGACTTTCCTCTTTCATTTCCAATTAATACTAAGATCAATCCTTATCCCATTTGAATTGTACAAGTGAAACGAAAAACGTTTCTCACAAATTTGGACAACCCAACCTTGCTTCTTTGGTCCAGTCGAACAGATCGGTTCACCAAGTGAACTGGTCGTCTCATTGACCATGAGCCAATCAGTTCACCCAGTGAACCGGTCAGTTGGTGGTCCAGATTGTGTAGAACACAGTCAATGCAGTTCTCAATCAATCCGACACTCAAATCAGTTAGCTCAACACTTGAACTCGATGATTCTGAGTCAAGTCAATTGATTGAGTGACTAAACACCTTTAGTAATAAATCCAAATATCATTCATGGATAAACTCCTCTTCTAGGTAAATCCTTTGTGTTTGACCCTATAGGTCCCATTTCACATTGGTAGTGAATGTCCATAACAACTTATGACATCACAAGCAAAGAGCAGTGCCTAGTCGCACATCAGTGCTACCCAAGTGAAAAGGAAAGTTAAAGAACAACTTTCAATCCTACAATATGTGATTGGTGTTCTAAAGAATGTATAATTCTTTTGTCTTTGATATCCCAAATGAACTCAAGGTATGGAGTTGTCATCCTTTCAATGTTCATTCATGTTCCTTGATCCAAAGCAGACTGTCTGAGATATGTGTGCCATAAATATCACATATTGACTCACACGTGCATGTGCATGCTTTTCTCAGTCTCGCTTATCAAGTGGCCATGGACATCATACTCCCTCATGAGGGACAAATTCCATATCTATCACCCACAGTCAAAGCCCCATGTGTCAAAGTCACCCAATCATCACCTTTATAACAATCCATATTCCAAGACTAAATTTTATGATGTCAAAGTGTACCCAACGACATGTGATGAGTGCAGTGATTTCACGTGTAAGAATCACAATCACCACCATCACTATGAGAGTTGATTGTGACTACCATGCCATGGTTCCATGTGTCACTCTCACGGTGGGTCTGTCTGATACACTATTCTCTAACATGTATCTATGTGCTTGGTTTGATATCACATATCATGAGTAATGAGACTCTGTCATCAACCAACATACATTGTAGTCTTGTTGTGTCATTGTTGTCTATCAACCTTCCACAATGACATCCGACTAGGGACATAACAAGAATATACAAACTCTTAGCATCTGTATGATCTCATTTTGTAGGTCCTTTACCTGAAGACATACATCATTGAGTACTGTCATTCTCTATACATTCATTCTTCTCTATCATTATCTCATAACTAATTGAACCAGAATAAATTGGAAGCTTGCCTTTGATATTTATCAAACCAATCTTAATGTATCCCAATCCAATCATCCTATGATTGGATCTCAAGGCATACATACCAACACATTCTTACACTTAAAAGTTTACCATTGATAGAGTAGTAAAGGAAAAAACAAAAGACAACAATAATCTTTGTAAGATATGAGATAGCACTAATTGCAATATAATGATGACAAGTAATACTTTGCAGGAGTAGAAGAGAAATAAAATCACCACAATGTTATTTTCCAAACAACTATAGGCAAATATACTATATGACTAGATTAATTGTTTTATTATTAATCCATGGTTAGTTTGAGGTGTACTGGTGAATTTCTAGCTAGTGACTAAGAAACACCACAACTAACCCTGTAAAGTTTTAAGATTGCTAGACTTAAAAAGACCCTACCACACCTTGGTCGGTGTGAGTATATAAATAATAGTGTGCACATAGGAAAAACTACTCATATACTTCTCAAAGGCCAATCCCCACAACCAAGTTCATCTCGAGTACTTAGGCCATGACACCTATCATTAGGATATAAAACCTGTATCACCATATAATAGGAGCTAGAGCCTCGACCGCACTCATACATATCTCATATTAGGATCCCAATGAAAATAAGCATCAATAGTCCATGTATGCTCAAATGTATATGAATCCATGTACCTTCTCACAATCCTCAAGTCTCTACAAGGATACCAATTTTTTGCTCCACCTTCTAAATACTGGAATAGCTCCTATGATCGCAGAGCACTACATCATTAGGGTTACATTTGAAATAGGTCAATTAATCATCTTTTATGACTCTACCAAGATGCAAATAAGGTATCATGGTGTATTATGACCTAATTTAAATATAAACAACTCCATAATATATAAAACATATCATAACATATACCAACTTACCCAATCATGGTGCAATTTGCCATCTCTGGCCATATATTGGGTAATACATCTATTTAGGCAATGTGAAGTACAAAATCACATATGTATCACAAATACACATGCAACTATGCATTGCTCTTTGATGGAAGCAAAAAAAACTCATGTAAAATTTCATATTAAACCTCACAAGTATGGGTAAGATTATGTGTTAACATGCCATTTTAAAGCATACATGTGCTACTTTTAGTTATGAAATCTAAATACAATGACATTTTATCATAATAATATTTAGGAAACAATTTTAATTTTGTAGAATCACTCCAAAAATATTTTTTAGTAAACATGGTATCAATACCATAAATGAGTATTTTTAGGGCATATATGAATGCATTTTGAAGTTTTAACAATTATGAAAATAAGAGAATATGTGAACTATAATTATTACCTAGTAAAAGGGTAAGGGGTCTATGAAAATTCATGTTGCCATTATAACAAAATAGACCATACAAAGTTCATCTTTAGGGATATCAAGAATTATTCAGCCAAGCTTAGGGTTTGCATGCAACAATGTAGGCAAAAGAAGTTAACAATAGTTATATCACTCTCAGCCAAGGTATATGAACTCGATATACACACAATAAATAAATAAAAAATCACATCCCTCACACAACCCTCTGAAGGATATAAAATAGCACCTCCAACCAAGATCTAGGCCAACTATGGCAAAGAGAGAAGAAAACAGGGTTCTTTAGCTATATGCACTAATTTACACCATGGAACTCCATGGAATTTAGCAAGAGAAGAATAAGATAGGGTAATTAGTATAGAATATATAATGGAAGAAGTATCTTACATGTTTGAACCCTAAAACAAATATTTGAAGCCTTCGTCCACCAAAGGAGCCTGGATCTTCAAGATCCACGCACAAACAAGCTTTACCCTCAAGCTATCCACCTCCAAGAGGGATAATAGATGCTCTTAGGATCCTTAAACACATTCTATTATGGATCTTTATTGACAAATGAAGCAAGGGTTTGATGGGGTAGCGGTTATATGTAGGCAAGAGGGTGAGAAGTATAAAACAACCCCATATAAGTGGTGCTCTTGAGGCTCAAACTAGGAAGGTCATCAAGGCCATGGCCTTCCAAGGTGTTGAGGTGACCCATCGAGGGTCCATCCATCAAGTATTACCTATAAATTTTCAACCCCCCAAGGCCCGTTGAGGCTCAACTCTAGGCCTATGGAGGGTCAAAGGGAAATCTAACAAGGTTTAGTCCTAAAGCTATCAAGGTACTCCTCTCTTTCACCTATCAACCTACCTCTAAGACCATCTAACAAGAGTCCTACTAAACCATAGAGGAACCCTTGATAGTTATCCACCATTGTATGCTCAACATCCATTCCATCAAGGTTGGGTAGGTCCCAATCTATTGAGGCTCAAGGATAGTCTATCGAGCCTCATCCATCCATGCACCAACTCAAGACTAGGATTAGGGTCTAGAACCTAGAAAGAACTCCATATAATCAAAGTTCAAAAGCATCCAAATATCATAAAATCAAGCATACTTATTAAGAAAAACATTTACTTAGATAATTTGCAAACAAATTGCAATTAGGTCCTCTTATTATGGTGAATTTGCAATGTTATCCATAATTTGCAAGAAAACTTGAAATTAGGGCAAACAAAGTGCAAATTAAGTAAACTAGACATTTCAGTATCAATTGATTCAAAACTTATTCAAGAACTAGTTATGATAATCAAGCATTATTATAGGCTAATATAGGTCATATGTTGTAGATGTACCATGGAAGAGTAGGAGGTACGATGCTTGAGATGGCCATGTTTGGATGTCACCTATACTGATTAACATGAGTTGCATGAAGGAGAAGACCCATATATTTATTCATGATATCTAATATTTTATTTCTATTTGTTATCTTTTTTATATTTCTATTTCTACCATGGAATTATGTCCATGAATATTAAATGAAATGAACTTCTACTTCTTTATATATATTATGCATCCTTTGTATGTTGCATACCCGACTTCATGTCTAAAACATAATTTTATGAAGGGGGTCAAAACTCATTAATGTGGTAATAGACTTTTTTTCTAAGAAAGTAAACTGATGGTATGGTATGGGGTGATTAGGTGGTAAGGCATCGTATATATGTGGATGTATCCTTGAAAACTTTCCCTTTCAACTCTACACCCAATGTCCTCAACATGCAGTGTGGGTATACAAAGGGGTCATGCATCCTTTCTCCCTAAACTTCCTCATGTGAATATTCACTTCTGGGGAAAATTAAAACTTAGTTCCCCATTGACTCTAGTAAACGAATTTCCCCATAGGTTTATACAATCTAAGGGTCTCTTTTAAGTTGACACTTAGTCACAAGTACTTGTCATGATGTTTCATATTAGCCTAAGCTAAGAAATTTCAACCTCGATGTGTACAACATTAGTATGGGGGTTTGTTCCTCAATGGTTGTTGATGTGGTGTGTAGTGGTTTTCTTTCTTATTTCAATTGACATTTTCAAGGAACGCTATAACTAACACATATCTTGTGGATAGTAGCATCCATAGTCTTAGGATGGGACTGATGTTCAAAATGTGAACATACATGGGGACTGACACATATTAGGATTTCCTATTGTTTAGTGAAGTTAGGTTATGAAGGCATTTTTACTTTCAACACTAGTGTGAATGGCATTAGTTGCATGATCCCTTTGTTCCTTTAGAGCCATTGGGTGGGGGTATTTAGTAGGTGAACCTTGCTCAGATGAAGTCTACATGTATCCATAAAGTGCTTCCTAGTCAAGGTCTATTCAATAGAGTAGAATCATCATTCACAGTTCCTCATGTTAGGGAAAATCTCTGTTAGAAAAAGTATCTGGGTAATCATGTTAAGTCACGTGTATTGAGGTATGATTAAGCAAATAATTTTTAGTCAATTCTTATTTTGTTAAGTGAAGTGACTGAAGGGGATGGTTATGGAATGTTGTGCCTTACTTTTGATGTTACAACGGGTTAACCACCATCTTCTATAGTGACCCATGATTATCACAATCTCATTCGAGAAAAGGTTTACATAATCATTTTCAGATGCACTCTTGTGAAACTACCATATCATCAACAATAGTACATCAACAAGTTTTCATATGTGATGCCTAGAGTGCACTTTGTTGGATTTAGCCAAAGATAGAAACACCTTAGTATTCGGAACAACTTTTAGAAACATGCTACATGGTCTTCCACTTTCTTTCACTTTGAAATCATGTTTCTACATAGATTTTCATCTCTTTATGAATAAGGTAGAGATCTACTATGACCTGTTAGTAGGTTGCACATGCATATTTTAGTTTGAGAAACATAATACAGTAACAAAAATGCCTCATTCCATGGTGAAGATAGTTTTCTCCATGTCCAATAATGACATTTTTATCTAGTTGTATCATGAGAATTCTTCCATGAAATTTAGGAGTTCATGTCCAGCTGTGTTGTCCATGAGAACATAAATATGTGGTGAAGTAGGAAATCATATTTGGTGTGGATTTATTGAGATCCCTACAGTCGACACACGTGTAGACACATTTATATTTATTCATGACTGGCACTATGTTTTCTAATCACATGGGATAGGACACAAGGCATATGAAGCCTATGTAGTATTAGTTCTATACTTCCACATGTATATCTGGTCCCCATTTGTAGCCAACGTGTATAGGAATTTTCATGATGGGTGCATCCCTTGAATAGTTGAGAGTCAATGTATGACTACTGATTCATCAAGTCTGGGCGTGTCAGTGTATCTTTAAGAGAAGACAATAATGTACTAACAGAGAAGCTCGATTAGATACAATTTACTAATAGTTTTGGGGTGGCACTTACCTTCACAAGACAAAAGAGTATGCTTATGAAGATAGCAATAGTTTCTAATCCATCTATAATGAGGAATGGCTGATGTTGAATAATTACATATTCATGGATGACCATTTCATTAAAAGGTTTGTTGATCAAAATAGTAGCTATCTATTCAATCAAGCACCTCATGATCGTATGTCATTGACCATAAATTGCCAACTTGGTCTTGATTCCCTTTGAACAAAAGTGCTTGAAATGAGGGTGGTAGTCCTATTCTAGAAGCCGAGGAGTATATTGGTGAAATATCTAGGATGGGACCTCACTACATGTTTTCCATTGAACTGGTCATTATGGAGCACGTGATGGCTCAGACTTTTGTATGATAGTTATTGAGGATTTTACCATGTTTCATCTTACATATGGTAAATGTAGGGGCTCGGGGACTATTGTTGATGACCAAGATGTGTTTAGAATTCCCCTAATCTTAGTTGGTTGAAATAGGCTTTACTTGTTTGAACTCTTCATGCGCGTAATGATGGAAGTGTGCATGAGCCATGGTACATTTTCATGCAATGGATATGGAACATTGAGCTATTACACTTTCTTTAGAGGATAGATACTTCCAGGCCCACCTCCTTGTTATCATCACTCAAGCATTGCATTTACTCTTTTCCTTTTGGCGATTGAGATACTTTTGAGACAGACATGACATATCTGGTGCTATTAGAGGGACCGATATGTAAGATGATTCCCTTTTCTCCTCGGGGTCCTCTATAGACAATCCCAGTTGTGTCATACTTCTCAGGGATGGATACACATTTTGCAATTTCTTGGTGCAACTTGCCTAATCCTCAACCTAGTTCTAGGACCATGTGATTTAGTGCTTAGAGGTAGAAACTATGATCATGTTGAATGTGTGCTGACAATCAAACTTGTTGGGTATATAGTTGATTGTCTACACCAACCCCGAATGAAAGTGTAAGTCTAGGTTCACATACTCCACATAAGCCACAAATTTGAGAAAGAAATCCCTAGTTAGTGCAAATAATGTGTTACCGTTGTTGAATTTAAGGAAACAATGTAGGGATGAAAGTACCACCTTGTTTCTAGGATGTCTGAGAAAAGATTGAAGGAGGCATTGTTCTCCACGATGATGAAAGTCTAAATGCACAATTTTTAACCCATACGAATCTGTAGTTTGATCTCTCGCAAGACTTATTTTGGATAAATGTCTAAGGTAGATGGTGTAGTATTGGTGGCCTAAATGTCAGATGACTTGAAGACAAGAGACACCAAGGTTTTTATCAGGCTAACATTGAGGTCAAATGCCATTGTTGATGAATACTAGAGGCACTTTCATATCACTATGCTTGATAATGATATATAATAGTGGGTTGGAATCAAGAGTAGTTTGAATCTCATCCTTAGAGAATGTAACAATTATTGCCTTGATGATCAAGGTGATTGTTTCAGCAAATTTATTAGGTTGGATACTCTTTGGCACAAAAATGCCTTAAAGGCTTTGTTGAATAGCTACGTGATGCATGGGTAAGCTCTAATCAAGTCCCACATAGAGATATTCATACATGTCTTCTTCTTATGTGACCTACTATGCCACATGACTAATTTCTTGTTGTTGCTTCTATTGTTGATGCAACTAGGATCATGATGCAACCCTACTTACTGACACGAGAGCATAGGAACTGAATAGGCAATGACAGTTGGTTGAAATTGAACAAACCCAATATTTTGGTAGACTTGTCAGACCCAACTAACACATCATTTTGGTCACCTGAGTCAGAAGTCGGTGTTGAAGCCAACCCTAAATAAGTGGTAAACTTTTTCTTCATCTTGTCGATCATTTATTTCACAGGTGATGACTCATTGGAGGTTTGGTTTTTGGGTGTAGGGTATTTAAAAGAGCTTTAGCCTTATCTATTCATGCTACCATTGTGATGGGGGTCATGACTTGACATGTTGGAGTTATGCCTAAAATGTGAATCCTTATATACAGATGTACATGGTTGTGATGAGGATCCCATCAACACTTGTTGAGGGGTAAGGGAGTAATGGATTCATGGTTGGTATCTGGATATGACCTACAAAGTCACCTTTTGTTGGTGTAGTGGGTGCTACTGTTGTGAACTTGATTCTTGATAATAGTGTTAATATTACTAGAGATTCTCACAAGAATATTAATTACATGCTTTGACATTGTTTCTTTTCTATATTCAAGAACTTTAGTGTCCCCTATGAAGGTGGAGTGTTGTGACAAGATAGAATTTTTTTGACTAGCCAAAAATGTAGGGATTGACCTACTTATTTTGTGTAAGCTCTCTTTTTAAGGCCTAATACTTTTATGTATCATGACCCTTGATCCTGCATAAATGAAAAAAGCCATGCGGGACCTAGTTTCTAGGTCAGATGTGGTGGGGAGCCCTTCTATTCAGGATATTATAAGCTTTCCCATATTTTGATGAGAAGCTCACTTAGTTAAACGTCAATACCTTAGACTTTGTTGGCATAGGAGATTGTTGAGTGACTTTTGAATGGTACTATGTCTATTTTTGTTGAGCATGGGAGGTTTCTTTTCAAGGTATGGTCCTAGCTGGGACTACTCTTGTATTCCTTCTTCATGGGTTTCTTCCAAATTTATTGAATGTATGAAATTAAGTATAACAAACCAATTTCATCCATCCTATTGAATAGAAGAATTATCACTTTAAAGGCCACCTCCGATGATATGTGTCATATTTGGCTTTCGTAGGTGTCTTGTATCATGCTTGAGTAGTGAGACAAAATCCTACCATCCCCATTCACCATGTTAACCCTGGACACTCTACTTCTTTATGGGATTTGAGGATCTAGTGATTGGGGAAGCATCGAGGAGATCCTCCAAAATCACCACCACAATATAGGCCACATCAAGAGAAGTTGTTATTTCAAGTGTGCCATCATCTATGAGATATTTAATGGCATGCATGAAGGCTCAAAATTTTCCTGTGAGGTAGTAAGGAGCGTAATTATACTCATAGAAAGCTACTTGATCAATTTTTTCTAGAAGTGGGTCTGGAAGCAACCACTAAATTGGGAATTTAAGTATACTAACATGATGCACAAGAGCACCAAAATGGACTAAACTTTTTTGAAGCCTATTGGATTAGGATCTATCAGGTTGCACCCTCATATGGATTCTTGAGGTTGTCATTGGTGTATGTTCAATTGTTTTTTTGTTGGGTCTGGGGTGCTGCTATAAGGATACTATTTTGTTGCATTGGAGCTTGAAAAGGAGGGGGATATTGACATCCCCCATAGAAGTTTGGGAGATAATATTACAATCCTTGATGCATCAACATTGGCTGCTACACTAGTGGAAATGGGGTCACTCAATTGAGGAGTTCTCATTGTTAATCTTAGTTGTCTATGACTTTTCTTTCTATAAGACACTCAAGGGACAAAAATGGTAGCGACCATTGATGGTGTAGACTTCATCCCTACCTTTACACTCAATTTGGTGTTAGTGTTGAATGTGAAACCAATGTTTTTATATAAACCTTTAGCTAATCATTGCCTCTATATTTGTACCTCCTTGGATTAGTAATATGAATGATTTGTACGATTAGAGAGTCATCATGACTAACAATGTTGGGGAGGATGACTTGATAACCATACTCCAAGCTGAGTACACTTAACTATAGAGTTCTTAGTGATGGTATATGTAAAAAGGAAGTGCACCATGATGATATGGGTAGTCCAATCATTCCTTTTAAGACCATTTTACCGAGGCCTCAAATATTGGGACGTTATAATTACTACCTTGTATAGGAGTGTTGAGCCCTATAAATGGAATAGCACTATGGTTTGCAATTTAAGTATGTTATAAACAAGAGATGAATCAAAAAATCAGATAGAACTATGTCATTAGTTAGTGTATATATATAAATCCTTGGAAAAAAAACAAAAAGATAAAAAGCCAAAACAAAAACATGAAAATCATGAAT
Source organism: Alisma plantago-aquatica (assembly GCA_963693085.1). Lineage (NCBI taxonomy): Eukaryota > Viridiplantae > Streptophyta > Magnoliopsida > Alismatales > Alismataceae > Alisma > Alisma plantago-aquatica. The sequence continues at coordinate 488,834,034 of OY856409.1, read as the reverse complement.
AAAATATCTAAAACCTCTCCTTCATGAAACCCACCTTCATTTGTATGGGCGATCTTCATATGTGGACACCTCAGGTAATGCATCTAGTATTATTATATGACACAATAACCTTATATGTAGGCTCCCACCATTAGCATTACATGTTGACTCCAATGACACTAAAGATCATGAAGAGAAAAAGCCTTATTACTGGTTACGTCTTCGTGCCATCTCGCATGATGTTCACCCATTATAGTGTAATCTCCCAATGTCATCCAAAATATTGAAGAAACACCACTGGTTAATAGGCCACACAACACCTTAAAAATAGGAAGCACGATGAGGTTGTGGTAGCCCTCCATTGCCAATGCATGGGACTCAATGCTCCAACCTACTACCACCCTATGCTAATAGATGTCTTGATTAGTGAAACTAACTAGGCAACCTTGCTAGTTGAGCTCAAAATTCTAGGTAGTCAAACTCCAAAGATGTTGGAAGAATCATGGTACAAAATGCACCATATTGGTGTCTCTCTTCAAAGATGGAGTGAACCCTACATAACCAAGGGGCATTTCCAACTAGATTTTTAATAGAAGAATAACCCCACCCTCTATGTTCTTGTCACACTTGGCACTCGTCAAACACTAAAACAATTAGAAGACTCATGGAAGGACGCATGCTTTTCAAATAATGACCTCCATGGCTGGAATCACCCACACCACCACCTACTTCCCATGTTGATAAATCAATGTCTAGTGGAAAATAACTAATAAGAAGAATTGCCAAACGGATCTATAGCTCATGATATCCAAGTGGGTAATTCACTGACTTGAAGAAGTCCCATAGTTTCTTTGGTTGTATGATCACACACTGGTTATTGATGTATGACAAAACCATAATGTTCTTCACACCCAACAAACAAGCTAAGAGTTGCATTGGGGAATCACAAGCACATTGCAATGACCATCTATCATGCAAATATAGTTGTATGATGTATGCCATTTATTTTAATGTTGACATTAGGTATGCTTGACTGAACCTGAAGCCATCGACCTCCAAGTTCTAGACATGTACATGTACACTTAACAACCCTATGTCCACTGGGATGTAGGGCATGTCAAACGAGCCCCACAGATGGAGGATGACCAAGCACTCCTTGGCTTCATCTAATAGATATTTCTTCCAATGCAACCAAAACCCCTTCTGAAATGGATTCTAAGGAAGTCTTCGGACTTCATAGATGTACTAGACATTTCCCCCCTATAAATAGACAAACCACATGTACAAGTGAAGCTCGTCTCAACAACTTGGGGATCATAGATGTATAATAATATTTATGCACACTCTAAGATTAAGTAACATGCTTTGATATAAGAATTTGTCTCTTTGATCATGAACTAGTTTCCACAAGAGAACTAGATACATCTCTCAATATATGAGACAATGTATTCCTCAAAGGCATGATTATTAAGAAAGTTATGGAGTGGGACATAGTTCTAGGCGCCCCTTGGCTATTGTGTTAGGAAAATAGTGTGGTATCACCCCTCCCCTTCCCCAAACACTAGTGCTTTTATACAGCGGGGAGGGCACGGATTGGGTATGTACCCCACCCAAGTTTGTCCCCCTAGACAAATTAGCAGATCATCACATGCCTCGCATGTGGCTTGGCCAATAGTGCTAGACCCCAAGCCCAAGAACACCAACTTTTGGCATTTTAAGCCCTTCTAAATGGCATTTAATCTTCTTTAGGCTACTCAAAGCTAGGTTTTGTCCCATATCCCCGGGAATTAGCTATTTGGATCTAATTTGGACCTTAGATATGTTTGGTTGAGATGAGAACTTAATCAAAAGGCTTATTTCATGATGATTTCACTTCAGAGCTTGCCCATGCAAGTAATTTTGTTGATTTGATAAAGCCTTGCAACAAGCAAGCACGATCATCAAAGCATGGCCTCAAGAACACATGATTACTTAAGTCTTACTAAACATAAGAAACATATAATGAATTGGATCAATTTTACTACCTGGATGAGTATAATTTTCCTCAAACATCAGGTTGCATCTTCTTTCAACAAACTGAAGCCCACAGTAAAAAAATGTTTGTCTTCCAATCTCAAGTTGTAACCCTCATCATGAGTGGGTTCACCTACCATTCTTCGAGCCTTGTATAAAGAGGGAAAAGACATTACATGGCATTTTTAGTCTACCCAATCCAATTTTTTTATTGAGTGAAATCAAGACAAATGTTCATTCAAGAGGATTAAATAGATCAAATCAAAGTATGCAAAAAAAATTTGAAATTAAAAAGATTTAGAGATAAACTATAGGTATAGATATAGTCCCAAATATAAGTGAATGTCACTAAAGGTTAACCTTGAATCATAGGAAGCAGTACAAACATCTTAAGTCCATGAGTAACATTTTGAGGGAATGAAGGACATGAAAAGATGATTCAAAGCAATACTCAAAAGAGCCAACTAACTAAGTGAATTTTGATGAGATATATGATCAATGATAAAAATATTACTTGACAATCAATGTAATTGACTGATAGCAAATGAATTATTCTAAACGATCTTAAATCTATCATGATAAGAGGTCATATTCATACAAAATCAAACATTAAATTCCCACGAGTGGGGAGGCTAGAGACCAAAGTGGGCACCCAAGTAATGGATGATTCTCTACAAACTACCTTGCTTGGACATTTTAACTAAAAACCTGACATGATACAAATCCCAAAACTAGTCCAAGTCACTCATAAACATCTCTTCATCACCAAACTCATGCAAGGTACCTCAAACATGCACCTCTATGTGACCCTTGATCACATCTAGACTCACATACTAATCCAACTTGACCAATAACCCTATGGAAGCTAAGGTAAAGTGAGGTACCTACCAAGTATGTGCCTCTCCTTGAAGGTTGGATCCCACCATGATTTGTTATGTGTTTCACCCAAGTTAAGGTGACTTGAAACTTGGGATACAGGGCATACAATATGAGCATACTCCCCTTCTTTCATACTCTAATGTGATAGAAGATCACTATTTTATCTCTCTCAAGAGACCAAGAAAGTAGGGCATATACATTTTCAATAAAGAAACCATGCATTAATAATCCAATCTCTTCAAGTTGTATGCAACCTAAATAAGGCATAATAAAAAAAGTATGAAAATTACCATGTAATGCTATGGTGTTATAGTCATATTCATATAATATGGATCAGGGTCTGATCTAGGTCCTAGAGGTCCTAGTTCAGGGTTATATCAGGCTTAGGTTTCCAAACCCTAAGTTTCTTATGTTAAAGGTACAAAGATTTGAAAACCTGAGATGCATATTAGGAAACCTTAATCTTAAATAATCATTAGATTCCATTATTACTAAGTAAGATTAGATTATGTCACAAAGTAAACAAATTCGTTAAATTAAATATCCTATTTACCAAAATTAGGTTTTACACATAGTCATCACCTAATAGTTGTGCATCAAAACACACTTTATAAACTAGAAGCATGATTAGGCCTTCAAACAATTTTTTCTTCAGATTATACATGATTTTTTTAATAAAATTGATATATAAATTTCTGATGATCTGATATTCTATTTATTTTCTAGAAATATTGTAAAATAAACTCATTATGACAACTGAGAATATTCCATGTCAATAGATATATTCTAATTAGCTAGGTCCAACTTGAGACCCAGGGAAAAGACCCCAGTACCCTTGCGCTCTGAACATGCACAAAGGGACAAATTTATCTAATTACCCCATCATTGTTAGGGTTTTGATTGGGGGGAGACCTTCTATCCCTACATAGTGATCAACTTGACCACGTAGATCTCTGAGTAATGTGGTACTTTCCTCATGGGGGTTGTTCCACCCCTTCCCCACCATGGCTTGTACAACCAGCTGGGTTGTAAGTAAACTGGAGAACTTACTCGGGCTAAACTCACTAAGTGCTACTGCTAAAGACTAGGCCGAGTCTGACAGGACTCCCTGAGGGTAAAGAGTCCTTTAGGTCTCACTAATATGACTATAGTTGGTGAATACTAGACCTAGTTATGAAGCAGGAAACCAAAGACATGGGCAAGCTGGATTACCTGGGTTCGGGGTGAACCAAAAGTTGGAGGAGATTTATGGAGGCCTAAAAGAGGGATTCTACTACTCTTAAGGACGTGGAACAATTAGAGATGAGGTCTCAATTTCAAGCTCTAGGTTGCAAGGATTAGATACCGAAAGAAGATTTTTGGCTTTTTGCGCATCCATCCAAGGGTTTTGAACCCTTCATAGGGTGCATGTTGTGCTCCATGCCAAGATAATTGGTTAGGGCACCCTGAATCAAGGGGAAATGACTGAGGAGACCAGTATTGTAGGTGGAGCTTGGGGTTTTGGTTGTAAAATATTTTCAAGAAATTAAGGGCCCAAAAGGTTGTGTTCATTGGCAAAGTGGCTTCCAAGGTCTTATATAGGCTTGAACTATTGAGGAAAAAAGTATCGATGTTCATCCCTAAGTGTTAGAATAAACATGGATCTGGTATTATCTATATCCTTGGAGATAATTGTGATTTGGGTGTCAGTTAACTCTGTTTCAACATCCAGAAGCCAATGGTGTAGATATCTCACTATGATAATGATCAGAGAGGGAGAGAGAAGGAGAGGGAAAATAAGACTTCTATTCTCATTAGATAGAAGATATTGGTAATGAGAGAGGAAACCTATATGCTAGCGGCTCTACTCGGATCCAGCATCTGTGTTCGGGTGGGCTCTTCCACTTACTCATATTTCTAATTTCTTTTACTCCACAAGGAAAATTGGAATCTTATGGAATTTTTGATATGATCTCATAATAAAATTTTCAAATAAAAATATATAATTGACATTTAATATGATCAATAAATTTTGGAATGTTACTTGTATCACAATTATCTATTTGTAAACTAAAAAGTAGTACAAAAGGGTTTAAATTGGATTCCAGGGACCATGGTTCTAACCTACACCCTCAAGTGAAATGACATGTTTAACAATATTAGTACTTTCATATGATAGACTTCAAAGACCATAAGTATCTCAACGGGAGTCTTATCTTAATATATTTCTTCAATACTACTCTATTTGATTGCTTTGAAGACTCAGTCCTTGGTTTGTTATCAAGAGGTCTCGAGTTCAGCCCAACAATGGCATGAACAGAATTGCCAACTTCAACAAAAAAGATTCAATCTACATTTCAAGCTTTGAATAATCAACCAAGGTCATACTATGTCTCTCATTAATCAACATTGATTCTCAAATAATATTCTTGAATTAAATGTGAAACTTCTAAAGTTTGAGGTCATCTCATTCCCCCATCTTGAAAGGAATATTTACCCAAAATTCAAAACCAATCATGTTAAGTTGAGTGTCAACTTTACTAGCTTCCTGCATGATAGGGCTAACAACCCACCTTAAAATGTTTAATCTAGGCAATTATTAGTAGATTCCATGAGGTGAAAATATTTGTATCTACATGAATTGTGGATGGAACCATGAGTATTTATAGTGTGACCCCACATCCTCATTTATTATGTTATATCATCACATGTTGATAATATTTTTCACTTAGGTCTCTAGCATACAAACCATATATTAACTATGTTCAAGAGATTGTGAGGAAAGATCTCTATACAATATACCATTAATTCTATCTCAATATATTCATTACACAAACACTTGTGTATCAAAGGTGGTTACTCAATCTCTTACACCTAAACTAAGATGAAATAAATATTTAGATGCAATCCAAACATAAAGTTCACATTACTTGGCATGTAGATATGATACAACATATTGTTTTACAACTCAAAAATTAGTTTAAGTTATCTTAAAAAATAGCCTCTCATACATGGAAATCTTTCTGAATCCAATCAAGTTCTTAAATTTTATTTACCTAAGGGGAAAAGTTCTTTTCTCAGGGTCCTTGAGTTTGTGCACAACTTCCCTTAGGATTTTATTTTAACCATGATTATACAAGTCTTTGTTTTCTTTATATCTACATCTCATGTATCATTGTCCTAATGCATCCCCTTAAGTATCTAGGGGTATAGTTACTTATGAAGGTCCTGACCTAGATGCCTATTGTACTTATAGATAACTAATCCCTTAAAATCTCTGGCCTCATTTACTCATGGAGTTTCCATCTCCTAACCCCTGGAGCCTCATGTACTCATGGGTGGATTTATACTAACACCACAATCCTAATGTATTTATAGAATGTCTCCCACCTACCCCCTTGGGTCTCATGTACTGTTACAACATCCACACTTGATGTTAGGGTTGATACATGCCTCTACCATGCATAAGGTTAGTTGAGATGTTATAAATTTTATTTTATCACTATCATTACATATGCTTTATTTTAGGATAAGGGTCTCCAATATTGTCACTCTATGTCTTATGACTTATCCCAACCAAGGGAGCTCTATGTCTTAGGGACACTTGTAACTTATCATCACACCTTTATCTTGAAATTTCACCAACCAAGTTTTTCACATTACTACATGTCTTGAAACCACACACAACTTTCTTATTCTACCGAGGTAGTAGAAAAGGCTTACATGCCTTGTATCCATCACACATCTAATCCTTCAAGTCTGAGTCCTTTTTAGGATGTACCAAGTTACCTGAAATCTTTAAAACCAAAAACAAGGTTGGTCAACTCATCTTTCTAGAAGATGAGTCTAACTTAAGATGTTCTCTTGGTATTCATTAGGAGGTTAGGCCCTCTAGCTACAACCTAACCCCATGGGTTTTAGCTCATATACCCACATAACTAAATAAATAAAAAATATATATTATATACATATATTGAAATCTAATGACCAAAAGGCCTCGTATAATCTAACAACTACAAATTCCGACCTAATCAAACTTTGTATCAAACATATAGGCCCCTCACCATGTTTATTTCACACACGACTCTAGGCTCTAGCCTAAGCTCCTTCGACTCTAAGTGGAAACACGACACCCCACCGCACTCTACTATTGGTGCTTTCTAACACCTCCAAACCACCTCGGCTTGGACTACTCCAGTTAGGATCCTTGATTCCACTAACATGTCAATGATCATCCTATCAACATCACTAGACAAACATTGTCATGATCCTGATGGCATCCAGGTGCCAAATCCACTTAGGTACTTATAAGATCCCAGTCTTGGGTTGTCCATGCCTTTTGTTGATCAATTGATCCGTAAATTGTTGTTCAAGGTTAAAAAAATGTATTGATTTTCTTCCTTGCACCCTTGGTTTTCTTCCTGATCCAAATACATAAAATCCTTTTATGCTCATCAATTTTCTTATAAACTGGTAAGATTCCTTTGTCTTTTCTTTCCCAATATAATGAAAAAATAATACAATCTATTTAGCTAGTATAGAACCAAACCAAGCTTCATGTTCATGATTAACCAAGGGAAGAGGTTCATTACACATTTGGGTCCTTGTTCATTATACATTGCCATCATGGATAATGCAAGATCTAGGACAAAAAACTTAATGTGCAAAGCACAAACATCTCATCCCATATAGGAATGTTAATGGAAAAGATCTAAAGTAATATACTACTACATTAGGATTTCCTTGAAGCACACAAGTTAGCTCCCGCGATCGCTAGGGCGATCTAGGGCTTGCCCCGCCGCCGACCTGCTTGGGGGGGAGGCTGTCTGCCGACATGCAGCGTTCCCTCTCCCCCTGGGCTTCTTCTTCCTTGGCTATCTCAAGGTGCCTCGACGATCGGAGTCTCTGCCTACTTTTCATCTAGGACCTGTCCTTCTCAGTGGTGATACTTGGCCTCAGATCTAGAGGTTGCGATGTTGGTGGTTTGGGCGGCGTTCCCTGGCGGTGCCTTGGCTTGTTGGGGTGGAGCGGAGAGTGGGTTACTTGCCCTGATTGTCAGTCCCTACGACAGTCGAGACCCCCCACCCCTGTGCTTCTTCTTGGGCCTCTATGCTTTTTCTTGTTTTCTTTGCAGTAGGTTCTTCTGCCCACTTCTCGCCACTCGTCGGCGTTGTTGTCGCTGCTTGTCGACATTGTTGTCACTGCTTGTCGGTGTTGTTGTTCTCTCTATTTGGGAGCTATGAGTCTTGGCTCTTGGTGGCCTCAATTTTGTTCTGTTCAAATTCACTACTGGGTCTATGGCTCTGCATGTGGCGGAAAACATTGGTTTGTATATTTTTCATTTGCAGGTTTATCATCTCTGATCTATGCTAAGTTTGAAGGAATCTCTTCTAAAAAGTTGCTTATGTCAGCCTAGTGGAAGAGAGATCAATGCAGAAGCATTCTATTATCATTCCAATATGAGTTTTGGGGATCGGATAGCCCTGCTCTTGGTGGTTGTATGTACTTCCAGAATCACTTTTCCTATGTTTAAATGTTGTATGGCTTTTCAGTAATGGAGATGTTCAGATTGCTAAAAAAAATCCTACTACATTTGTATGTTTCTAATTCATTATGGAATGCTTATTAAACACATTATTACTAAAGTGATTGTTATGATGTTAGAATTTTCTACAAAATTTTATACCCTTAGACCCACATTATGCATAGGTTTGATGATGAATTATGTCATCCTAGATCATTGTTAGTTGTGTTCACACGAGTCCTAAATTTATAATATTGAGCACTACCCCGCAAGCATATGAGTGCATGTAGTATATTTGAGATCGTACAAGGAGAAATGTTGTTAAAACAAAGTGTGTTGATGTTCAACAATCTGGATCGATTATAAAAGGATGATTTGGTTTAGATCAAACTAATTGTTAGATTAAGAGAAAACAACAAAATTTAACTACTTCAAGAGTGATTGAGATCATATATATGGAATTTTGGAATAGGGATTTCACTTCCACATTGTAACTTACATTAAACCATGAAAATCATACATACTAGTCAATCTTACAAAGGAGGTTTGTCGTATCAGTGATATGAGACAACTCTAACTCCACATAGCACTACTTATGCTTAGTTGCAAACTACAACCCTTAGATCCTCGAGACACTCTTTGTCACCCCCGTGATCAAAGGTATGTTGTCAATATAACTACTCCTTACCCCTTAACATATCTTCCCAGATTACATAAAGAAACATATAACATGCAAGAAAGATGTCCATTCATGCAAACAAGCAAATAAATACCAAAGCATATCTTGGAACAGTAAACTAACTAGCATCAGACATGAATTTTGAGTTTGCATAAGTTATGATAGGAGAATTACTCTCCCATGCTCAAGAAATGAAGTTCTACTCACTCATGGTGGTGAAACACAAGTACAAGTGATAGATTTTGAAGCTAAAGATGATCAAAGAAGGGAAGAGCAAATAAAATTTAGGGAAAGAAGAGGAACAAGGATGAACTTTGGCCTAAATACAAAATTCCATCCTTGTTGGTTCTTCTACTCCAACAACCTTCTCTCTTGAGTGACTAGAATGGATTGGAGAAGCCTCTGTTGTAGTCTGTGAAGAAGAATGGAGTAGAGAAGAGGTCCTCTATCGAGTAATTACCTCTTCTTCTCCAAAATTTCCCCTTTTGTCTTCTGCTTTGTTCTCTGGTCGAAATGTGTTTTGAATGACGAGTGATAACCATTCCTTGTATGTGTTTTTTTATTTGAAAATGAGGGGTGGTTGCTTTCAAAAATAGCAAAGATGATGACATGACATGTCGAAGAATACATCGTGTGTTGCCCTGAGAAACTGATGTTGGAACTTCTTTACTCGAAGGATGTGTAGTGTGTCAGTTGACCAACACACCATGTTGTTGAGAATCAAAGAGGACTTTAGGAGATCTTTTAATTGACTAGACATGGCTTGCCTTCTGAGAGACACATCATTTTGCTTCTCATCAAGAAGAAAGAAATCCATCTATAGATTTACACATCATGTGTTGATAGACACACACCATGTTCCCTTCAGAAGCTTTGAGAAATCCCCTAAAATATGTGAAATACTCTTAGGGAATCCAACCAAGGTCAGATTTTAATCGGATTAACCATGTTTCCTCATCATTATCATGTACTTGTCATCTCAAACATGAAACAAGTAAAACAATTGAAAAGTGAGAAATCTAGTATGATTAAGAGTAGAATTATGGTCAAAATGAGTGAATTGTCCACCCAAAAATAGTTTAAAAAGTGATATAATTTATGCACATCACCCGTAATGATACCTGCTAAAACTAAAGTGGTGTGATTTAGGTATGATCATACCCACACCATACCTAGAACATTTAGAGCCATATGGTTGGGTTATCGCAACTCATAACTAGATCCTTCTAGGTTTTATCTTTACTAAAGAATAATATACTATATGAAACATGTTTCATAGTTATTTATTTAGTTATCATTACAATGTAACTAGTAGAGAAACACTTAACCCTACTTATTCTTATAATCCTTAGTCGAGACTAGGAGAGAATTGAGTTCTAGGGTTAAGAAAGAAAATAGATGAGAAGATTAAGAAATATAGATGAGAAGACTTAGAGGTATTTTATTTTGGGATAAAACCTTAGGCTTTGGCAAGACAAAATCAAAGTGGTCCACAACTCCTCTTAGACAAACTAGTGGTGTGGAGGAAAATCTTTCCATCTCCTAGTTTGTGATCCTTTATAAACACCATTTCCTTCAAGAAAATGCCCAAATAATTCCCTTATGGCTCTATTGAATATTTAAAATGATTATTATTAGATGTTAATGATTAAATTTGTGCTTTGATGCCAATTGAGATGACCCCTCTCCCCATTATCCTTCAATTCTTGGTGACAAGGATTTCTGCTCTAATTTCTAGGATCTAGATTTAAGAACTTACCAACAACAATCAATAATTTTCCAAGGATAACATTATCTGATAATAAAAGGAAAATAGATGCTCCTAAAAGTATTTACATAAATTCTTGAAAGGGAATATATACTACATGAGAGGAAATATAACATCCCAATATTTAAGGTCTCATATAAAATGATCTTAAAAGGAATGATTGGACTACCCATATCACCAAAGTGCACCTCCTTTTCAAGGATCCCATCACTAAGAACTCCATAGTTAAACATGCTTAGCTTGGAGTAGTACTAGGATGGGTGACCAGTTAGGAAATTGACCCCATCTTGTAAGTGAGTGAGGACAAAGTGAACATCTAAGCCTAATGGTGGTTTGTAGGGCCAGTCTTCACTCCTGAAACTCTACTAGAGCCTTAGGCAATGGGCCCATGCATTACAAATGGTATAAAATCCATATGTGGGGCCCACATGGGCATGTGGCATGCCAATCTTAAGCCATGCAATCCAGGGATGTTGGAAAGCATTGTCCATGGTGGTGTAGACACCCATGTGCTGGTAGTCATGATCAGAAGATGGGTGTTCATGGGCCATTATGGGTCCGCACTAAAATGGGGAAATATTATGAGGTTGTATAATTGAGCCTTGACGAGGACATCAAGAGTCTAAGTGGGGGGATTGTAAAATGACAAGATTTGTGGACTTGAAAATAATGATATTAAAAGGAATGATTGGACTACCCATATCACTAAGGTGCACCTCCTTTTTAGGGAGTCAATCACTAAGTACTCCAAAATCAACTTGGAGTAGTACTAGGATGAGTGACCAGTTGAGAAGTTGATCCCGACATGCAGTGAAGGCTAGTGGTAGTCAATGGGGCCAGTCATCATTCTTGAAACTCTACTAGAGACTTAGGCAGTGCTCCTGAGCATTGTAGGAAATATCAAAACTAAATAGCTATCTAATCCTCATGGTGACTTTAGTTTCATGATATTTGATGCATTCATCTTGATCTCCATATCTTCAATATATGAGTAGGTTAGATAACTTAAAAACCAACAAACAAATATGCACACAATATATTTCTATATTGCGTATGTAGGTGAAAACAAAATGTGTGCATATAGGGATAACAACTTATAATACTCATCATTAAATTTCTTGAAGAAAATGAACTTATATATTCAAATTTAGTTCCTAACCCAAATTTGTCATGCCACCTCGAGTATATCCATTCATCTATGCATCATTTTAGTTTCATGTATTAGCCTTAGGGGTATGATATTGGGTTCACAATATCATGACATTCATTGTGCTACACATAGGGCACCATAATAAAACTGCAGTTGAAACAAACAATTCAAGCATATGATCAAACATTTGGAAATACTTGGAAGTCAATATGAAGATTATCCATAAAGTAACCATGTACATCTTTAATGAAGAAATCATGCTATATTAATTCAAACTCTTCAATTTGTATGCAATCCAAACAAGACATATTCCAAAAACCTTAAAATTACCTCATAATGCCATGGTGTCATATTCATGTTCATCTTATATGGATCAACGTTTGTTCTAGGTCCTAGAGGTCCCTCTGTAGTGTTGTATTAGTGTTAGGTTCTTAAACCCTAAGTTTCTCATGTTAATGGTCCAAAGATTAGGAAATCCAAATGCATATTAAGGAAACCATAGTCTTACAAAAATCATGAGATTCTATTATTACTAAGCATTAGATTATATTACAGAGTAAAATACTCACTAATTCCAACATCCTATTTTCCAAAATTAGGGTTTACATATAGTCATCACCTTATATTTATGCATCAAAACATATTTTTTCAACTAGAAGCATAATTAGGTCTTAAACTATTTATTTATACTCTACATGATTATTTATCTAATTACCCCAGCCATGACTAATTTTTGATTGGGGAAAAACATGTATACCCCTACATGGTGTTCAAGTTGATCATGTGAATCCTAGGGTAGCAAGGTACTTTCCTTTTGGTATCATCCCACCCATTTGCAACTATGGATTATGAAGCCAATCAAGTTGTGAGTCAACTAAAAAGGGTGTGTCTAGGTTGTACGCACTGAGAGACACAACCAAAGGTTGAGTTGAATACAACATGACTCCTCGAGGGTAAACATCCCTTTAGATCTCACTGAGGTGACCATATCTGGTGGGTACTAGACCTAGTTATGAAATAGGAAACTAGAGATACAAGGAAGACAGATTACTTGGGTCTGAGGTGAAATAGAAATTGAAGGAGATTGTTGGAGATCCAACATAGGGCTTCCACTACTTGAAAGGGTACATGATAGTCAAATATGAGGTCTTATCTTCATGCTCTGGGTTTTAGGACTTTCTCCACATCCATATAAAGGTTTTAAACCCTTCACGAGATCCTTGTGTTGCTCCAAACCAAGCGAATTGGCCAAGGGCACCCTAAATCAAGAGACAAAATTGAGGTGGCCGATTTTGTAGGTGAAGCTCAAGTGTTTGATTGTAAAAGTTTGTCAAGTGATTGAGGGTCCCAAAAGGCTACATGAGTTGGTGTGGGGTGTTTCCTAGGCCCTTATTTAGGGTTGGAGTTTTGAGGGTGATGGTAGTAATGGAAATCCCTATGCGTTAAATAAACTGGGATTTGGGGTTATCCATATCCTTCGAGATACTAGTGATTCTAGGTCATTTGGGTTCGGTTCAGCCTCCTAAACCAATGATGTAGATATATAATGGTGACAAGGATTATAGAGGGAGAGAGATGTCAAGGTCAAAGAAGAGTCCTATTCCCTTAAGACAGAAGAGAGTTTGTGCAAGAGAGGAGACCTACCACTCACCCACACTTCTAATTTTTTTAGTCAAGACTCCATTCCCAATAAACAATCATAAAGTCCCCATGTTGCTATATTCCCTCTCAAATTTGGGGACAATACTTTATTAGCTATTATCTGACATTCGGTAAAAGACCAAGTACAAACTAATTTTTTATTACCTAAATCTTGGCTTTCAAGGCAAAGCTATATAATTACTTAATAATAACTTTACATCACAAGGGAACTTGGAATATTTTGGGATTCATTTTTTCAACAAAATAAAAATATTGTTCATATTTAGTGTGAGCACAAATTAGAAAATTATAAATTTCTATCCTAAGGATCTATTTGTAAATTAAAAATTAGTCTAAGATGCTTAAATTGGATTCTAGGGATCATGTTTCAAACCTAGGTGTTCCATTGAATATACAAGATTCACTGTGATCTTACTTTCATATTCTAGGATTCTAACACCATAAGTAGCTCAAATGAAGTCTTATCCTTACACAATTATTTAATATTACTCTATTTGCTTGAATTAAAGACACAATACAAGTGCAAGGCTCATAATCATCAACCAAGGCCATACTATTTCTCTCGTCACTCGAATTTGATACTTGTATACTATTCTTGATGACATTTGAAACTTCCAAAGTTTGATGTTGTTACATGTGAAATACCCTTAAAGTAGTTTATCAACAATCATCATTTATGTTTATTCCCTACTCTTTGGACACTGTGTTAGATCTTTATTATAAATGTGTCTCTTTCTAAAGATGACAAACAAATAATCAAACATGCAACCATATGATAAGAAACCATATGATCTTTAGCTCTAGTGATCCAACACTTTGATACATTCACATTAATCCTTATCTCCAAGTATAATATAATACTACTCTCTTGAGGCACTAGAGTTCAAGAATCATAACATGGTATCTAACAAGTGATTCATTTGAAAATAATAGAAGGGAGGGTAGCATTGCTAAGAGTATATATATTCAATGGAATATGAATTTTACATGGTTGGGAGGCCTTCATGGACACTCCTAACCCAATTTCATGAGTTTATCCACTCATGTTAACATGTGGCATGGCTGATTTACATGCGAAAAAGGCCATATCCTAAGAAAAATAGGGGATGCATATGAAATAGAGTGAGGAAAGTGAGATGATAAAAACAAAGCAGCATATGTTACCGTTGAATGTTGATGTAGAACTAACCATAGGATCATCTGTACGCAATAATGGAACTGTAATAGGTTGTTTATGTATGCTTCTTCATTGGTCAGTGAGATCAGTTACCAACTGATGGTCCTTCAGACTGGTGAAAGTTGACTACTTACATGGCTTGTAGCCATAGACTATCAATTGACTAAATATGTTACGAGGATATATTTTTTTTTCTACAAAAAGAAGTAAAGTAACTAAAATTTTATAATGATACGCAATACAAATATAGTTGAGATTTAACATGCTAAACTCAATGATATTAGAATAAACGGAGGATAAAATAGGCATATGACATACAAAATAGATGTTGTCAACCACCCTAAACTTAGAATATAGATTTTTGTCAAGATAATAAATAGAATAAAAATATAAGGTAACAAATTAGGGATTTCAAACATATAAATCAAGGTTGTTATTTCCTTTTATGTAAGAATAGCTATTATACTAATAAGATCCATACGACATCTACACAAATAAGAGTTCCAAATGATCTCAAAAACATAGTAGCAAGAGGTAGAATGACTTCATACAAGCTTAATTGAACATGGATAATAAGCTTCTGCATTAATTCTTGCCCATCTTGCTGGATGAAGTAGCTTTCAACCACAATTCTTCCATGATCATTGGTAGCACTTGCATCAAGGAATCCATAAATACAATGCCAAAACCATTGGAGTAAAAATACACATAGGCACAATCACTCTTCCATAGATAAATAAGAAGGTCACTCAGAAAATGTAAGAAAACACAGATTAAAGGAAGAGGATAAGCCTTGAAAAACCCTAAAAGAAAATGAAGCACACCTAACATTATGATACAACACACACAGAATGTATACAGACACAAAAATAGAAAACATGTTACTGATAGCACAGATACAGTCAGAAGAAACCCAGAACCCATGAACGTTTTTGTCTTGCCATTGAAGAAAGAAACTGATGACAAGAAAATATGGGAGGGACTACATGGGGAAAACCCACCACCACCATCACGACCATCGAACACAACTTTTCCCCTGCTCGAGTCTAAGCTCAAGCATCAAGGGGAACAAACATGGAGGCTTGGAGCATCCATCACCCAATCAAGATCCCTCATAAGCCCCTTACACATACAAGATAAATGATATTCACATCATTTTTCCCAACTAAGACAAGACGAGTTGAAGCCAGAAGGAAAGGGGAAGAAGAAAGCCCCACCCCAGTAGGTGTGCCCCCACCATGTCTACACACCACCTTCAAGCTCCAACAAAACAAAGCACAACCTCATCCAAAGGAAGAGAATATCACTTTCACCTCTCACAGAAGCCAAGGCCAAATTCCCACCCCAACTAAGTCCTAGGGGAACCCCCAAGAATGAGAGAAAGGTAGAAGAGTGATGATAGGAGGCATGTACACTTGGAATAAGGGCAAGAGACAAACCCAGATGAGGAAGAAAGTACGTAGAGGGAGTAGGGGCCTTAAGGACCAGTGGCGACACCCTTTTCCCTGAGAAGAAAAGGCCAAAATCGGGAGCCCTATAATTGCCTACATGATCACCAAACATACTCTACTGCTTCTCACTATAAATCAAGGTTGCTATAATCATGCTTTTATGTCAACTTTATGCCAAGGTCACCGTCTAGTTGTACTTGTGCTTGTTTTGTCCCCTGGAATCTAGGTTAAGAGGTTGGAGTTCTTTGGTCTTTCATTTGTTACTTACCCTTCCTATATTTAGGGGTTTCCTCTATGATATCCACTCTAGTTGATTTTCCTGGATGTCTTTGCACATTCCTCAAAAAGGTAACTTTTAATCTTGAATTATATTTTCTTGGACATAGAAAGTTTATAGAGGTAAGATTAGGCTAAAATGTGCTTGTTCTTCTCTACAAAACTCAACTAAATGTCCATTTAGTGGGAAAGTGGTACCTATAGAACAAGTAAGTTGGATATAGAGTAGTGACTTCAAATCCTACATTCTAGTGCCCCAAATTGCCTTGGATTTAGTAAACACTATCAAATTCCAAGGGTTTATTCTATTAAACTTCTAGGTTCTACTACCGACCTTTATGTATCTACATTCTTGATCCTAGGTACACACCTTCCTGGAAGCACCCTTGTCTCCTAGCATGACACAACTCTCATTCTTTGATTCTCGCTCAGGTTTTTATTCTCTTTTTGTCTTTTTGGTGTTTTTTGGTATTTGGGTTGTTATAGGCCGCCTAGCCTTTTTTTCTTACTCTTAAGATTTTAGCCACTAGAATGAGGTAGTTTTTCCTTGGTATGAGACTTGTGCACTTCTATCCAATTCTTGAACTTTTGAATATCACTTAGAAGTGTATTTAGACTAAGATCCACCTTATTCTCAAATAAGTCTCTAGGGGTTAAGCCATTTATTTTTAGCCGACAACATCTTAAAATAGAGTTGGTAAAAATCATAATGAATTAGAATGTGATAGAGATATAATGCATGAATTTGTTACTTTATACCTTAAGATCATCAATGCATAGCTTGAAAAAGGTTAGATCTGATCTAAGGGTGAAAATAGAACCTACAAAATTGGATCAAAACTTGCCTAAAGTCAAAATAATTATCCACCATCGGGTCAAAGTTTTCTCAACTTAAGGTTAAATCATTAATGAAAATTAATATATAGAATCTAAAATTTACAAAATTTTCAAAATTTTTGAGAATTGTATGTGCATATAATATGGTATAATAGCTACATAAAAGTATAATAGGGTGAGGAATGAGAATGTACCTACCTAACCCATATACACCTCAAAAGTTATCCTTCACCCTATACCTATAGTGTAAAAGGAAGAGGTTAGATGTAAACTCACAAGGTTTAGATCTGGTCGTGTAGTCTCTCATTTTCCCAGTGGGATCACATCAACTAGACAACATATATTCCACATATGTGGTAGTACTAATTATCTTGAAATTATTCAACCCTTTTCTCTATCTCAACCAAAACTTGCACCTAGAATAGAACATGGCCTTTTATTGTGGTATTTTTGGGGGTTCATGTGAAAAAATTGTGGTTTACCGAAATCCCCATAATTTGTCAAGTAGCCTCTACAATATTCCTTTATCACTTCAACTATGGCCTTTTTGCATTTATCAGACCTTTTTCTCTTTTATACTTGCAACATTTGTGGTGTTATTACAATTTATTAGGATGAAAAGAGTGTTACACCTATTATATAATATATAAGTATGGGCTCTCATGTTCATAGATAAAAGTGTCAATTGGCCCTCATGCATAACATATATGAAGGTGAATCAACGGGTATGATTCTTTACTGTTTGATTAATCTTTCTTCTTCTCCAGCCTCCTTTTTGGTTATCATATTGCCCACGAGGTAGTATCCAACCATGTAAACATCTTAAAGATTGTATTCAAGTAGTAGTTGGGAAGATGACATTACATTCACCATCATATATTCTCCAACTATAAGGATTTCATAGAGGTTGAGCTTGAGTTTGTACACATGATCACATAGGAATATGACAGAGAACTCACCATCTTCTGCCATGACTCTATCCATAATAATATTCATGTCTTCTTGAGGTATTCCATAACATTCCTCTTTGTATATTTTGTCAAAGGTTGGTGTTTCTCTCTCAACATGCTCTTTTGCATCTTTTGAGTAGCCATGGGGGATTTCGTATTCTTAGTTTATTTTGTAGACTCTTCGTATTGTTCACGTGCATGTTCAACTATAGGATGGATTGTGGTTGCTGGTTCTAGCTTGGGTTGCAGCCTTTGTGTTACTTTTGCTATTCTAAAGTTGGATCAACTGTAAAAGGGGATTCTTACCACTGCTTCTGCTTAGATGGATGTATCCATAGATATTTCAATTCTTCCCTCCACATCCTTTTCTTAGGGGGGATTTTGTTGTGTACTTCTGCCTTAGTATTGTGTTCATGTAGGGATCATAGAAGAGTCTTATGTCGTGGATGACCTTCATGATATATTTCTCGACAACCATGGAAGTCTTAATTGGCTATATCTTTTAAGGGAATATTCCTATTCAAAGCATTTGTCATCTAAAACACTATAAATGTGTTTTCCCTTGAGTCAGGCAGTTATTGGGGTTGTTTGATTTTATTGTGAAATTCTTCCACCCAGATGTGTAAAAAACATCACCTTGATTAGATTTGCTACCCATATTGGTATATTTTGTCTTTTTCATGCCTGTAGGTCATGGAAGAGAAGTTTGTTTCTTATTAGCTCTCTAAAACTGTAGTTATATATCATAGGTTTCTGATCAACCAAGTCTACTATAGATATCAACCACTGGTCTTTATATTTATAGCGTAATGAGCTTCTTTTGTCTATTTCTTTGCAACACAATGATGAGTTCTTTAACTAATGTATCAAGCTTGTTGTCCTTGAGGTGGGAGTATAGAATCATTTTAGCACCCAAGATTTCTCCTTGTTTGTCTTTGTGCAAGAATTCATATATGATCATCCCACGGAGCACCTTAAATAATATAAGCTTTTCAAGGTTTTTTCCTTGAACACAATTCTAAACTCTTCTCTAATTAGGATGTGCCCTCGATTCTCATACGAAACATCTCTTACTTACTTCTCATTGTCCAAATTATCCACCAAGACATGTATGTCCCTTGATATCATCCATGAAGTGGATGTCATATCCATGTCCTTCATTTTTCATAGGATAGCATGGAGGTACAACTTGACTGATAACATGAGGGGTTCCTGGATCAAGGAAGACTAGATTTCCATCCTTATTGGAGCAATGTTAAAAAAGTTATGCATATCTCCCTCACATTTTCAAAAGTAATATTTTTGTGGTGTTACCCCTCCTTATCTACTTGTTGTGCTCCTACTTCTATAGGTTGTTATGTGGATCAATGGAATAAAAAGTTGATGTAGGCTTCTCCAAGTTGGATTGGGGGTGGAATTCCATAATGAAAAAAAAATCTTCATTTTTCATTATTTCTTCAGTAGTTTCCCCTATCACTTCATCCATAGGTAGGCATGCCTTAGAACAACCTTATCTTCCCTACTACTTCATATGTAGTGTATGTTTGTTTTCCCTTGACCATTAAGTTTTAGGCCCATGTCCTCTACATAATTAGGTTGTTCATGCTTCCCTAGTGCCATCAACACATTTATCGATTGTTTGGGTGAGGTGGTTGAGTTTATGTTGGATTCAACATCTTTCTTGAAGCCATTGGTGTTGTTTTACAAAACATTCCCTATCATCTTGATTAGATAACATGATTGTGGCACAATCATGTAGAGCATGTTGCACCTACTTCTTCATGGGATACCACAATCATGCCTACTTCTTCATAATTGCTATTGCGAGTTGTGGTAGAGGGTGCTATCTTAATTTATGTTGGTTATTCTACTTCTTCAAATTTGCCTCTTGAGGTAGTGCTAGTGAAGGTGAATTAGAAGAAGCTCTCTTCCTCTTCCTATTTCCAAAATAGTGTTCTTATATAGATCGTCCTCTTCCTTGCATAGTTTGTCACACTCCATGCATAAACCAACCATTTCCTTGGCCACGTTCTCCATGGCTTCTATCATATGGTATTAGTAAACTACTAGTAGTTTGAGATTCTACAGTAGGTGCATGACTAGCTGCATTTTCATTGTGACCTCCTTGACCTACGTAGTTAGTATTACACATCTAAAGATACATTTAAATATTATGTGTGGATGTGAAAACCATATCACACATGATGTCAATTTTCCACTCAATCTCCGTGAATTGAAAGGTGGTATTTTCTTGACCGCTCATGGAAGAAGGTTGCTCAGAGTTGATTTCTTTTCCTTGCATCTCCCTCTGGGGGGGTGTAGTGGGTTTTGTCCCACATTCCAGATGAATTTGTCATCCAACAATTGAGCAGCTTCATTGATTGACACCCCATCACTAACATTGCCAGACTCTTTTGTTTTTGTTTGCATAGACGATTTCTTCTTTAATGAATATTGTTGTGTATATGTCCCAGTAGATCTTTCTTTATATGGTTCCTTTAACACTTGCTGGTATTTTAGATTAGGAAGTTGGGGTAGTGGCCACTACTACAGGTTCCTTTGATGGTTACTGTTGAGATGAAGGGCTTGTTTCCTTCCCATGTCCTTTTGTACTCCTCTTGGGAATCTTGATTTCTAACTTGGACTTTTTAGCTGGTCCTAGGAGTCGTTCTTCCTTTTAGGGATTCATTCCTTCTGAATTTTCCACTTTGATTACTTGAGGCAGTGAAGTT
The DNA here is from genome assembly GCA_963693085.1 of Alisma plantago-aquatica. Classification (NCBI taxonomy): domain Eukaryota; kingdom Viridiplantae; phylum Streptophyta; class Magnoliopsida; order Alismatales; family Alismataceae; genus Alisma; species Alisma plantago-aquatica. Next base: position 488,812,978 of record OY856409.1, on the reverse strand, counting down.
GATCACAACTTCATTTTTAGGATTTCAGTCATAGAGAAAATAGGTCTCTGATAACACTACAATTCATGCAATATTACTATGTATTTTACCTTAGATTTTATACCTTTATTAGCCATGATATGCCTTTAATTATTTCATTCTTAATATTTTGTAATTTGTTCCTTTTCTAGTTTAGATGCTTAATTAATGTATTTTTTGATTAGTAGAAAAATGAAGCAAGCCATAAATTTTACATTGTTCGAAAGGTTTGGAAACTCAAAAATATATTCAACTTCAATAAAAAGTCCAAAAAGAGAAGAAAGATGAGAAGCCATGTGAATTGAGTGAATTGTGGGGCAATAACTTAGTGACTAGATAGAAATGGAATTGACATCAATTTTACATTGGGCAAAAGATTGAAACTATTGCTTGTGTTTGGTAGTATCCAATGAAGTGTGTGCCTCCATGCAACATGCATGCCCCAAAATCTTTGTGGTTACTCCAACCATTAATAGAGTAAAATGGCTGACTATAAGAATGGAAATAGTCCCAACATCGACAGCTCCAGTTCACAGCTATCCCATCCATGAACGTATCAATGGCCATTTAAATAACTATGCAATCGAGCACATGTTGCAAGGCTATCGACTTGTTTTGTTAAATACAAACTTGTCAACCTCTTTTACTGATACAAGGATATCTAGGTGTCCTATTGATAAATTAGCCCATCAAGGAAATTCAATTGATAAAGTAATAAACACTGGAAAAGAAATAGTTTCATCAAGCACTTGGCAAGTTGCCAATAAAAAAACAAAGGCACAACTCCTCATGTGACCCTTTGTTTGTGCATGAATATGTCCCATCATCCAAGGTCAACAACCAGAACCTTAACAACCACATCTTTGCACTATCAGTTCCAGTCGACAACCACTTGTCAATGTTTCTATCTGACAACCACCAGCATGTCGACAGTGTCATTTATCAACCAGGGTCCCACTGCATTAAATTTTATGACTTTTCAAATCCCAAGACCAACTCTAAGGCTTCCCATCTATTCCTATAAATACCTAGCAGCCACCACTAGAAAGGAGATCTTAGACTTTTGGGGGATGAACAAGCCGAAAGACTGTTGCCAAGATCAAAGTCAAGTCCAGATAACATTGACCTCTAGACTTGACAACCGGCCACCTTTTCTCTTTTCTCTTCTTACTATGACTGGTTCAAGTTTTAATATGTTTTCTTCTTGTTCCATGAGTGGCTAGCCTATATAACTTGGATTGGGAGTATCCATCAGGGCCTTCCACCCATTTAATTTTTCCTTCTTCCATTTATTACATATGTTCTTACAATTTTATATATATGCTCTTGGTTTAACGTGTCGCATGTTGATTATCTACCTTCTTGTGACGATTGATATGGATTCATTCGAGAGAATGATTTCAATAAGATCTAGAGTAAATGTTAGTAAAGATACAAGAGAGTCAGGGGTTACTATAACAAAAGTCATATGATTATGCTTGTTACTTTAGTTATCATCTTGAGAGAGAGATACGTTTGGATAGAAATCTACCCAAATCTCAAGAGAAGGAAGGAGCATATTGTAACATCCCAGGATTTGAGGCCTTGGATAAGTTGATCTTAAAAGGAATGATTAGACTACCCATATCATCAAGGTGCACCTCCTTTTCTGGGAACCTATCACTAAAGAACTCCATAGTAAGCGTGCTCAGCTTGGAGTAGTATTGGGATGGGTGACCTTTTGGGAAGTTGATCTGGGCATGCACGTGAGTAAGGACAAAGCACGCAGTTAAGGCTAGTGGTGGTCTGTGGGGACAGTCGTCATTCCTAAAACTCTACTAGAGCCTTGGGCAGTGGACCCGGGCATTACAAATGGTATCAGAGCCATAACCCCTCCAGTAGGTGGGGCCCACATGGGCATGTGGCATGCCAGTCTTGAGTCGTGTGGTCCAGGCATGTAGGAAAGGGTTATCCATGGTTGACGTAGCCACCCTTGCGCTGGTATTCCGTGATCGGGAGTTGGGTATCGATGGGCCATTGTGGGTCTACACTGAAATGGGGAAGAGATTATGAGGCCTTATAGTTGAGCCTTGATGAGGACGTCAAGAGTCTAAGTGGGGGAGATTGTAACATCCCAGGATTTGATGCCTTGGATAAGTTGATCTTAAAAGGAATGATTGGAATACCAATATCACCAAGGTGCACCTCCTTTTCTGAGAACCCATCACTAAAGAACTCCATAGTGAAGTGTGCTCAACTTGGAGTAGTACTAGGATGGGTGACATGTCGGGAAGTTGATCCTGGCATGCACGTGAGTGAGGATAAAGTGCGCAGTTAAAGCTAGTGGTGGTCTGTGGGGATAGTTGTCATTCTTGAAACTCTACTACAGCCTTGGGAAGTGGGCTCGGGCGTTACACAGATGCATTTTATGAATGTTTGCAAAATATGCCAGGAACATATATAAATTGAAAGAGAAGGTTTTATATGGTTGTATATGGTTTGATTAGTGAAACCCAATCCAAGTTTCCCTTTTTATCATTTCAAAATTTCTTTATTTCTTCTTTGATTTTTGAGAACTTATAGTTACAACTTTATTTAGATTAATTCATTCTTTAACTCAGACACCAATTTCATCTCTTTAGTTTATCTAAACTAAGCTAAGATCTCCCGTTCTTATTTTTTTATTCTCTTTGTCCCTTTGTTTAACCCCACACTACTACAATAAACTCTGTATTGAGTTGGGAATGTCTCTTATAGTCAGGTATAAGTTTAACGTTTGATATCTTTATCTTGAAAATTATGTTTACACTTTTGACCCATGAAAAAGAGCGATCAACTTTTGGCACCGTTGCCAGGGACAAGGCAACAAAGAACCACTAAGAACTTGGATCCACTTAGAATTAGTATGTGACTTGTTATTTATTTCTCTTAAAAAGGATATTTTCTTTTCTATTTTTTTTCTTATCAAGATCTATTCTGGTAGTGTACTCCTTCCACCGAGTTTTCATTTTAGTAGTACTATTTTTCCTTAGTTTATTATTTTAGTTTTGTTTTGTAATTTTGTTCATAACCTTTGTAATAAAAAAATCTTTGTCTCTTTTCTCTATTTTGATTGCATCCATGGATCTGACCACATCAAGGAAGACCATCTTGTTCACTTGCATCCCTGACTTTTACCACACTCCAAACTGTTGGAAGATCATAAAGAATCATGCACTTTGGTAGGCATCCTTGCACCAACAAGTTCAGTTGACATCCTTGCACCGATCCCCACCAACTTCTTCTACTTTGTTGTTTTCCACTCATGACTCTAATTCTCTAACATCCCATGTTGGGTTTTCAACCCAAGAAATTATGAGAGAAACTACTAATGCAAGAGAAAATATTGATTCACTCAAGTTATCCATGTCATCCTACTTTTAAGATTTTATGTTTCATATCCAACTGTGAACGAGAGGTCAAATCACATGATCCAAGAATTGACTAAGATTCATGCTTGCAACAGAATCCTCAAATACGTTGGCTAACAGAGTTCTGCTAATACACCTTTAGTGTATAGAGTGGATCCACACTCAGTTTTCATGTATAATGACTTCAACCATCATGCCCAATGCACTAATCCTAATATAGAATTCATTTCACCCTCCTACTTGGATCCTCCTTTAGACTCAACTAGATTTTTTAGTGAAGATTCTCCTATACAGGATTGTCCTTCATTCCACCCTTTTGATACAATACAACCACTAGTGGAATATTTACAATATCCTTACATGGAAGTTGATGATGGAGATCTTGACATACCCCTGGACAACCAAGAAGCCATGTATAATCCTATAGACCAGTTTGATGACTCGCTTGATCGATCCACTTTGTTTTCTTCCCAAACTTCGAGTGACATTTCTCATGTTGAGGATTTTCATTTTATTACTAACATGCCATCTACTTTGGGCTGGAATAGTTTATATGACGAGGACAACTATTACTACACATTTGGGGAATGTCATCTCAATCTTGATGACCAACCATTTTATACTTTCACTTCACCCCCCTAAAGGGTGATGAAAATATGGGGGATGTTGTTTAGACAAAATTTTAGAGCACGGTTGCAACTCATGAAAGCATCCTACCGCCTTGCTCAGTGACAAGCTTGGGGTTAAGGATTCACAAATTGATTCATCTAATATTGATCCACATAGAGAAGATGATTGGATGTCCCATATGAAACTTGGGTATATAGAAAGTGATCCAGTCTCATACTTTACAAAGGAGGGTGAAGAACATAATTGTTTTTCAAATTCAGAACCTCTTACCTCCGTCATTTCATTTGCTAAACTCCTAGGGCCTAACTATGAAGATCCTTACTTTGAAGGATATCATGATGATGTTATGAATGCCAAGTTTAATGCTCATCTTGTTTTAACTCACCTCATCAATATTATATTTACTTGAATTTCAGCTTCATTCATCTCATTGATTCCTTTTTTACAATTTTGGTAATGAATTCTAAGATTAGGCATTGTTGCCCACAATTTAACATTACTTGTTCTTCTATTTCATGTTATATATGATGAACCTAAGGTTTGTACATGGTTTTTGGAGCTAGTGTAAGATCAAAACTTCGAGCGGTGTTTTCACAGATTTGACAATATTCTAAGGATCCTTGAACCGTAGAAAATATTCATTATAGTTTGGTCTTGCAATGATGAGTTTTGAGTTTAATTACGATGGATTGTTTACTATGATGGTATTCGTGCTTTCCCACATTAGGTTGAGTTTAAAAACATAAAAAAATTAAAAAGAGGCTTGGCCGCCCAAAAATCCCAAAAATAATTTTCTTTTTCTATAAAAGCACAAAATCATAAAAATAACTATGACCCATGTCCAATTAATTAGAATGCAGTGTTAAAAGCCAAAGAGTGAATAAAATTATGAGTGATTTATTTTCCTTTTCTTAGGAGAGTTAAGGTTGGTGCCTAGCGGGTGTATGACTGTGCTAAAAAATGTAGGTATGCGTGCTTGGTAGTATCAACTAAAATTCACTAGAGAATCTTTTAGGAGCCCCTAGGGGATTAATGAGACCTTTTCAGTAGTAGGGTTGGTTCGAGCACGGTACTGGGAGTTCATCTCACAACTTTGAGCCAACTGGCTTGGACTGTAGGGACTGTTGTTCATTACATGGACCATCCTGAAGCAGATCGGAAACCTAAAAAGTCATTAGAGTATTTTGAATTTAAATTTTACATTAGAAAATGAATAAGTAGGAGGTGTGTTGTACTTGATTTGTTTACATAAATTCCTGATAGCATCTCACTACTCACATTCTTTAGTTTCTTGATTTCCTAAGTGATTGTGCTTTAATGCTTATATATATGGTTTACCTCCCTACGAATCTTGTTGTACTGTAGTGAAATCACTTAAAAATACCTGGTAGTTATGTGATCTTACATTAGCAGGTTTGTTTGTTTGGTGGAGGTTCATTATGAAATAACATATCATGGATAACTTGTGAATCAAAACTATTTTTCCTAATGTTAGTTTTTTATTGCCAGGTTGATTTAGATGTTATTTTAGGATCTTTGAGTTTGAGTTGCTTGAGGAAAATCAAGTTATAATCTTGGGGTAGTTGATAACACCCAAATTCATGCAATATTACTATATATTTTCTTAGATTGTATACCTTTATTAGGCATAATATGCCTTTAATTGCTTCATTCTTAATTTTTTTGTAGTTTCTTCCTTTTCTAGTTTAGATACTTAATTATTGTATTTTCTGACTTGCGGTCAAAAGAAACAAGCTATAAAGTTTACAATATTTGGAAGTCTTAGAAAACTATTAATATATTTTACTGCAATGAAAAGTGTGAAGAGAAAAAAGATGAGAAGTCATATAAATTGAGTAAATTGTGGTGCAATAATTTAGTGGTTGAATGGAAATGAAACTGACATCAATAGTACATTGAGTGAAAGACCAAAACTATTACTTGCATTTGGTAGTCCTTAATGAAGGAGACCCCTCCATATTTTCCTTTTATCCTATGGAGCTCTTAATTTAATTAAATAGTCCTAGCCTTTTTGCAATTGTTGCGTGCATTTTGTAGTATCCAATCAAGTGTGTGCCTTCATGCAAGGGTGGATCCAAAGGAGGGGAAATCATGGGCCATGCCCCCTCCCCTCAATTTTTTTTCTCAAAATAGTCGATATATACATATGTTAATAAGTTGTGTCGTGTAAAGGCCAAGTATTCGCCTTTGACTTGGTGGCATGCAAGCTATATTCTTAATGCAAGGGTATGGGTTAGAATCCCAATGGCCCTTTAAATTGTTTTTAAATAGTCAATATGTGCATATATTCAAGAACATATATATATATATATATATATATATATATATATGTTTGTACAGCATATGGAGAAATAATCACTATTTGGTGAGGTGGTCTGTTGTTTGTGCTGCTAATATTAGGGCTAAGGCTTGAATCCCTATTGAGCTGTTATTTTTATTATCCATTTTTATCATGCAAGTATGTCTCTGATATGATATATATAGAATATAATACATCTCAATTGTAAATGTTAAAATTGTGTAATGGAAAATTTAGTTCCTTTGATCATAAAGGTCCCATGTTCAATCTTATCCTTGCCATATGTTATATTTTACCTCATGTTTAATACTTACATAAATATTATTATTTGTGTCAGAATGTTTTAAATATTTTGTCCCCCCAAAGATAAGATCCCGACTCTGCCCTTACCTCCATGCAACATGTAACTCTAGGCCCCATAATCTTCATGGTTACTCTGACCATAAATAGAGTAAAATGGTTGACTGCGAGAATGGAAATAGTCCCGACATTGACAACTCCAGTTCACAACCATCCCAACCACTTAAATAACAATGCAATTGAGCACATGATACAAGGTTGTCAACTTGTTTTGTTAAATACAAAGTTGTCAACCTCTTTTGATAATACAAGGATATTGATGTGTCCTAATGATAAATTAGCCCATTAAGGCAATTGAATTAATAAAGCAGTCAGTAACGAAAAAGAAATAGTGTCGTTCGAGCACTTGGCAAGTTGTCGACCAAAAGCAAAGGCACAACTTCTCTCGTGACTCTTTCATTTGTGCATGAATGTGTCACATCATATAAGGTCAATAGTCAACACCTCAACAACTAACATCTTGACAACCACATCTCTGCACCTGCAATTTTGGTCGACAATCACTGGTCAACAACCATCAACTTGTCGACATTCCTGATCGACAACCACCAACTTGTGGACAGTGCCACTTGTCTGCCAGAGTCCCACTATATTAAATGTTGTGACTTTTGAAATCCCAAGACCAACTTGAAGTATTCTCATATATTCTTACAAAAATATCAAAGAGTCACCACCAGAAAGGAGATCTTGGACTTTTGGGGGACGAACAAGCCAAAAATTTGTAGCCAAGATCAAAGACAAGTCCAGAGACCATCAACCTATAGACTTGGTAATCAACCACCTTTTCTCTTTTCTCTTCTTCCCATCAGTGGTTTAAGTTGTAATCAAATTTCTTCTTGTGCCATGAGTGGCTAGACTCCATAACTTGGGTTGGGAGTAGCCGTTAGACCATCTCAACTATGTAATCTTTCCTGCTTTCATTTATTATATATGTTCTTACAATTTTATTTCTATGCTCTTGTTTTAATGTGTTTCATGTTGATTAACTACCTTCTTGTGATGATTGATATGTATTTATTCAAGAGAACAATTTCAATCAGATTTGTAGTATATGTTAGTAATGAGACACAAGAGTGAAGAGTTAATATGAGAGAAGTCATATGATTGTACTTGTTCCTTTGGTTATCATCTCGAGAGAGAGACACCTTTAGATAGAAATCTACCTAGATCTCAAGAGAAGGAAGGAGTGGATGTCTTTTATGAATGTTTGCAAAACATGTCATGAACATATATAAATTGGAAGAGAAGGTTTTACATGATTGTGGTTGGTTTGATTGGAAAATCAATCCAAGTTTTCCTTTTTTATCATTTCACTATTTTCTTTATTTCTTCTTTGATCTTTGATAACTTTGATTTATAGATTTAATTAGATTAGTTCATTCCTTAATTGAGATACCAATTTCATCTCTTTGATTTAGCTAAACTAAGATAAGATCTTCCATTCTTATTTTGTTATCCTCCTTGTACATGTGTTCAACCCCACACTACTACAATAGACTCTGTATTGAATTGTAGACGTCTCTTATAGTCATGTATAAATTTAAAGTTTGAATGTATTTGATTGGATAATTATGTTTACACTGTTGAACCACAAAAAAGAGCGATCAGTCTCTGACTGTCATAGTTTCTCATATTTGGAAGTAGAAGTAGGTTGATGGATTTCTTGAATATGTAGAAGAGTTTATTCTTTTTCCTATCCAAAAATCATGTCAATGTCAAGCACCTCACATCAATGAATTGATCTCCTTTATCTTCAATGAAGTTAAGCAAGACTCTTGGGCGACCAAGTCAATGTGCGATGACGGTGACGAGATTCCTCATACATAGTTTCTTTAATCCCTCTGGACCACTTGCCACTGCTAGTATGACAATCAACTTTATTCCTATATTCACTAACTTTTTTTCTAATATGCTTCACACGAAGTGGAGGTTATCCCTAATCTTTTTTCCCATATCTGCTCTAGTGAAAACTATGCAAGTTATGATTTTGTGAATAATACCCATAACCCTAGAGTGCATATAAGAGGGCTTGAATTGACTGAGTTTATGGATTAGTTATCATGTGGCCACTCCCAAGTCTTATTTGTGTTGAATCCTCTAACCTCTCTATCATATTTGTACTTTTTTACAAGAGCATCTTCCTCATTTGTTTAGTAGAAGAACATGTTCAACATCTTTTAAGTCAATATGAAGTCCTTTCAATACATTCTAAATGCCAATTGATAGGACCATACACATTGCTCAACCTCATTCTTCTTGATAAATATCTTCTTTAAGGAGGACACAAATTCCAATATGAGCTTCTTGTACAACCTTTGGAAGTATAAGCATATGTTGTAGAGGCTTCAAGCGCATAGGAACTCCTTTAACTTTTTATAGATTCCTAGCTTCTCTAGAATTTGAAGGCATCCATACCTCATCCCCTTGAATGTTCTCTTCTTGTCCATCATTTATGGGTTCTTATGGTGTTCTACATCCCTTTAGATAAAGTAATTGCCAGGGTTCTTATAGGGAACTATTGTTGTTATTTCAAGTATGTTGAGCCCACTTGCAAATGGTTGTCTTGTAGAATCACCCTTGATAGCTTCCTATTGTTCATCCTCTAGTTCTTTTTTTGCCTTTCTTGTGACTATTGTTCTCTTTCCCATTCTATCACTAGGAGTAGGATAATCTATCTTTCTCTTATTGGGCTTCACTGTCTCATATAAAGGTACATATTTGAGGAGCGGTGGCTTCAAAACACATCTCTAGTGGATCAAGCTCTTGTTGATGCAAGCCTGCATGCTTTCTGGGGTAGGATCTTCATGTTCTTCAATTTACTTGCAAGCTTCAAAATTACCAACCTTTTTCATCATTTATATCAAACTTGGTCCTAAGTGTGTTATGGAGAGCCTTGAGTGATATTACTAATGGATAATATATATATATATGTATGTATATATAATGTATAATGGATGGTGGTTTCACTAAATTTAGCCAAATAGCTCAAACAATAAAGCTACCTATTGGTTTAAGGAAGGGATTCAACAATTGATGAAATTCAACAGCCGTTGAGTCATTAAAGAAATGATGAGTAATAAGGATTGATGGAAATGAAGGATCAATCAAAATCAGTAACCAATGAAAATAAAAACTCAGTAGTCAAAGTTGAAATGGTTGTCCTAAGGAACCAAAAAAAATGGAGGGTCAAATAAAATGTCAATTATCAATAGATGAAAACTATTCATACCACATACTGATGAGATTCAAAGTATGATGGAAATTTGCAAATAATCATTCACATTGACTTATGAGTATTTTTGGATGTTTTCTAAATGTTTGATCATATGCTTAAATTGTTTGTTTATTTTAATTCCAATTCAATTATAATACCCTATGTGTATCACATATGAATGACATGATCTTTTAAACCTAGCAATAGGCCATAAGTGTAATCCATGAAACAATAATGCTATATGGAGGAATGGATACAGCCGTGGTGGCATGACAAATATGGGTTAAGGACTAATTTGAAAATATAAGTTTGTTTTGTGCTAGAAATTGATTGATGAGTAATACAGGTTGTTATCCTTATGTTCACACATTTTGTTTGCACCCACATACACAATGTATAAATATACTAATTCTGTATTTGTTTGTCGATGTTTTAGGTTAGCTAACCTACTTAATGATTGAAGATATGGAGATCCTAATCAATGCATCAAAGATCATTGAGCTGAAGTCACCAAGATGATTAGATAGATAGTTAGTTCCAATATTTCCTCTCATGTAGTGTTTCTTCTCTTTTAAAGTTATCCATAACTCATTTTATTGTCAAATAATATTACCTTGGAAATAATTGATTATTGTTGGTTATTACTTAAGCCTAGATCCTAGAAATTTGAGTGATGATCCTTGTTTCCATGGTACTTCTTCAATAGGGTTTGATAGGGGAACAAAGACATCTAACATTTGGTATGGTTGTTGCATGTTTGTGAATGTGCTTGGTTGGTGAATCCTAATCTAAGTTCTATCCAAAGTACCATAACCTCCAAAAATTACTATCACTTATTTTGATTTGATTAACTTAGTTTTAGTTACTTTGTTACTCTTGTTTTGGATAGTTGTTACTGGGTGCCATAAGAAACACATGTTTACTCTTTGATTAGACTTATCTAAGCTAATATATAAGATCATGATGGCTTGTTAGACATTTTCCTTGTGTTTTACCCCATCTACTACTTAGGAACCCATATTATAATTGTAGACATCCAAAGGTATCAGGTTATAAATTTAAAGTTTGATATGTATCCATTATCTTAGTATTTTGGACATGAATGGAGAGGTGATGACTAGTGAATCATGAAAGTTTCAAACCTACTATGGAAAGACCAAAAAGGAATAATGTTGATGTTTTACCAAATGGGCTTAAACCCCTATAATTCCACAAACACTTGATGTTGCATTAGAGAATCAAAATCCATCAAAACCATCATAAGGCATACAAGTTCAAGTAAATATAAGACCCTCATAATATAAAAAATCCACCATAGGCATGAAAAGCTTGATTGATTTTAGAAAAGATCATAAGGGCTTTTGTAGATTTGTCTTAATTAATGTTGTTCATTTTTTTCATGATAAAACAATAACCAATTGGAACTATGCTACACTAAACAAAACCCAATGACTGACTCAAAGCTAAATAGAGACTTGAATTAAAAGCAACTAGATAGAAGACATAAGATATAATTCATTCTAATATCTCCCAAGTTTGTCACTTGTGTTGTCCTCAGTGTGATAGGATTTAAGAAAGGGTTAGAATGAGTGTACGCAACATCTTGCAACAAAGATGGATCATTGTATCTTAGATTTGAATGCACAAAGATTGTTTTGTTAAGATTCTTGGTGTCGGTAGCATTGTCACCATGGTTGATACATTGCACCTTGATGATGGATATCATGCTACTTCTAGGATTTTTTGTTGTTTATGCTATTGACCCTTGTTGTCGATACATCAATTTCATGGAAATATGCAACACTCAGAATAGATCAAATGTGTAACATTTTGTTTCAAGACTCATTATAAAAGTATTCTTTATTAACATAAACTTTAAAACAATATGAAAATATATGAAAGGTAGAGAAAAACTAACTAACTATAAGTTACCTTCCACAAGCACCATTGTTTATCATCCTAGGCTTGACTCAATGAGGCTTAACTTGGATTAAATCCCAATGTAGGTGGTCTTCTCAATAGTTTTGTGGATCATGATGGAGGTTTCCAAAATTCTTCAACTTAACATGTGTAATTTTCAGACTATATGTGCAATGAGTTATCCCATTCTTTACCTCTTTGGTTTTAGTTTGGGACAACAGATCCAACAATAAATCCTCTTTCGAATTAATAAAATATTTGAAACTCACCTATGTTAATCAAGCAGAAAAAATAGCTACAATCCAGAATTCCATAAAAATATGCAACAAAAAGTTAATAAATAAAAGTAAATCATCAGATACAAAATCAAAATGAGGTAATCATGGGTCCCAAATATTTAGGGCATTAGCCCCACATGGCGCACTAGTATCATAGTAAAATGTATAGAAGAAGAAAATTGTAAATAAACTGAATGAACCCCTATAGGAAGCAATAATGAAGCCCTAGAGAAAAAAAAAACAACTACGATCTATCATTGTTTCTACTATCAAATAACCTCTCTAGTTCCTTTGGAAGTGGTTTTCTCTATTTCTCCTTCTTCTCGTCTATCTAGACTATTAAGTGTCAAATAATCAAATTAATCAATATCCCTACAGTCACACAAAACATTATATCTTAAGTGAACATGTTATGGATCACAAAATGTGTGCCTTGGATTCTTCTATTAGAATCATAATTGTTCATATGTTCATAGCATCAATATCATGAATTATAGTTGGTTTCATTGATTTTAGTTCTTAGTAGTATCCTCTCAACAGCCATCTTGACAACAACCTTCAACAATATTATTAGTTCCACCAACATGCATGTTCGTGCTACTTACTTGGATGTCAAGTTCTTCTATGTTTGATTAGGAACACTGGATTGATGTCATTGATAAGCCTATCAGAAGTCTCAATTGAAATATCTCAGTGCCACTGACTCTAACACAATGTCAAGTATAATCTTCACTATGACATTTGAGGAATTGTGTCGATTCCACCAACTTGAGGTTCAGTGGCACATACTCTTTGAGTTTCTTCTCAAAAAAAATTTTGAGAAAACGAGCAATGTAGTTAGGCCAATAAATAAAGGAAAAGAATTTCCTAATTATGTACAAAATGAGAAACATTGTTGTATAAATAATTATATAAAAGTTGATGATATATGAGTGAAAATCATGCAACCAAGACCAATGTACATTGCTTCTTCTCATGTGGGTTGTATGTAGTTGGGATGTGGAGATCCATTTTCTTCTTCAAAACACTAAGTTGATACTTCACCTCCATGACATCCTTCAAATTTAGTACGCTCATTACTTTGCCTTAGTTGTCACATTCTCCCCCTCAAGGCTGATGCATCACCATGTTTCTCATAATATCGTGCATTTCTCTACATAATTTTGAGGAATCAACCTCCTCCTATAACATCTAGCATTGTTCGTTCTTAGTGTCACAAACCATGATACAAGATCCAACCTCCTTCAAGAATGTCATCCCATGATTGGGACTAACCAGGGACTCACACATGTTATATCTGGTGCAAAAACTCGATCTTTTAGATAGAATTCTTTCTTCAACATGACTTCAATCAGAATATATAAACAAGTATTTTTTGCATCCATGCTTTACATCTGAGTTCAAAGAATCTAGCATATATGGACTATAAATTAAAACATACATGAGTCCTTTCTACTTTTCAACCAACGGAGGACATCTCCTACAGATCTCTTCTAAGTCTTCCATCGATCTCCTACCATGTATATCCCAAAGGGATAAATTCACCCACGACTTGGACCAAAGAGGAGAATGTCAACCAATGATAGTACTAAGTCATAATTATTGAGCTATTTAAAAATATACAACAAGAGAAGATTCAATGCATTTACAAACTAGGTAAGCACTATATGGTGGATTTAGGTCAAAAAGTTAAGGATTTCAACAATCAAATTAATCAAAGATTCAAGTTTAAAATATAGAACTCACAAGAGTACTCAAAATACCAAATAGGCAAGATTGTTCACAAAAGCAAGATGTACTCAGAAATTTCAATAGTCCTAAACATCAAGATATCAATTTTTCAAATTCATTGAGTTATCCATTGGCACTTTCCATCTCTTATTTTCTCATCCCCAGGGCTAGGTGCCTTCAATTTCCCCCTCTATCAGAGAAATACACTTTCACCTATCGGGGTAACTAGTACTAGGGGACCTCTATCTCCATTATCCACTATGCCAGGTTGGAGAATATGGCATGCCAGATCAAGGAGTCATAGATCTAGCTAATATTCAATTTTGGTTTAGATGTCAAAATATAATGTATTCCATATTCAACAAATTAATGGTGACTTTATTTTGAAACATTGGAAACACCCCCGAGGAGGATCCACATCAGTGACCCCACCCCAACAATGTAACTCCCCGACCTCCATCAAGTACCCACAAATCAGGAGGTGTAAACTCACATAGAGGCCACCATATGTAAGGAGATCAAGGACCACTCAGTATGCACAAATGAGGATTCAAACCCGGTTCCCTACATTGGGGATCCCAACCATTTACTACCAAGTAACCACCTCACCAAAATTCAATTGTGACTTGAAGGGTCAAGATAGGCTAAAAAGTGTAGTTTTGGGTTCACAACTTTTGACCATGTTACATGCACGCATTTTAATTGGGAAATAATAGCACAAAATGGAATAGAGAATCCAGTACCTCCATACTCTAAAGTTCACAAACAAAAACTCAAGTGGCTCCAAGTGTTCAAGAAGAGTTAGCTAAAATTATAACAATCTTGTTACTATTTGGCTTGGAATCAAATACTTTCTTATTTGTGCTATTTAGAATTTGATTGTTCATCCAAGATTAATACTTTATGATATAAATATATCATCTCTAACTTGAGAGTAGATCTAACTTATTTTTAACATCAATCTTTATTTATATAAATTGTATACACATTCTTCTATTTTACATCTTGTTTTTTTCTCTATCTTTATATCATACAATCTGAGTGAGTCAAGTAGGGTCCAGTATATTCTCCTTTTAGAGTATATTTGCAGGATTTATGTTATTGCAAGAACTTAGAGTTTAAGTCCTATGCACACTCATATGTGAATAAATAAATAATTCTTACTGTACTTATGAGTAAACTGATATTTCATATATCATCATACTACAAGTAATGTGTTGGAACCAATTGTATTCTCATATTTAAATTTACTCATAGACAGAATTAGCAAACTCATTTGTAAATAATAAATTATAGTTATAATTCTATATTTTCTCTTATTATTAGTCTTATTGTGAGATTAACATCACTTGTTGTGAGTATACAAATATATACAAGTCATGAGCCTTGAATTAGATATTAGGTCTATACTCACTTTTCATAATCCATCTTTGTTAAACAAATATTAGCATTTAGAAATAATTCATTGTTCCCATGTAGAGCGTACACTTTTGCATTTATATTCTTAAACTAGGATTATATTCAGTTCATTACTCCCATGGGCATTACATGGGATGTTATCCACTAACATATCCTTGTTGTAGTAACTTAGGTTTAACATCATCAAGAGTGTAGATCAGGTGACCAAATATCATTTACAAACTACAATTATGTTAATCCATTATAACTCCAATATCATGTTACCAAGTATATGATGTTAGGCTTAATACTTAGGGTAATATGATTGATTATTCCAATGCATATTGTTATCCCCTTTTGATTTTTACCTATCATGCATATTGTTGTTGTAATTTATCAAAGCCAAAATAAGAGAAAAGGGGACCAACCTACTAAAGTCTGACAAGATAGCTAATCACCAATGATCAACACTCTAGATTGGCTAGAGAGTCACATAGGACTCTTGAGGTTGTGTTACAACCCCAATTTTTGGGTTCTTTTGTTGAGAAATATAATTTCTCCTATTAAATATATTTGAACAAATAATGATATGATTTGTTTTGAATAAAAAAGATTTTGTTTACAATAGCCTTGATTGGTTGTTTTGTGGGCCATATTGGCTATTGAACCCAATAACAAGGAAATTCAATAATTAAGAAATGGAGAAAAGAAAAATGTAGAAACCTCTAGAAGGCAAAAGAATATTCCCCAAAGGTAGATTTCGTGCCTTTTGGATTCCTTGGGTTCCAAGGAGACCAAGTTGCAAGGATAATGCAACAAGAGAGAGAAAAGATCAATTAAATATTGCTTTATTAAAGGAAATATGAGATAATAATAATATTACAAGAAATATGTGGATATTTGGATAATGGATCCATCTTGGATAAGATTCCGTGTCCACATAGTTTCTAATGGAAAAAGGAATCAAAATCAAAAGAAAAACCAGAGATAAACAATTAATCAAGAATATTTGAAATAAAGGAGATAATGCAGGAAATAAAGAGAGAAGTGATGGTTTGGTCATGATGAGTGATAATTCGAACCCCACTTGCTTTCTTGGATTAAAAGGAATAGAAATAATGGGAATTAAGAAAATAAGAAAGAGAAAAGATGGGAGAAATAAGCCTAATTGAGTAATATCTTACACCTAAACCAAAGGCACGTTTTCTTTTAGATAATGAGCCCAAATTTAGTAGAGAGGTAGATTACGTCATTACTAAGCTTCCCTCAAAATTTGAGATTATTTGGATGTAAGGTTTAAGAGATATGGATTTTTGAAAATCCATAAAGTGAATGAGTAATCATTAAATGTCAGACATGTTTTCTTGATTAAAATGATAAATAATTTCATATAGATCTGGCACGCACCACGACAGCCATTGGATTCAGATCCAAGGGCACATGGGTCCTCTTCTACCTCCAGTAGGATTGGAATCTGGAGGAGTCTGGTTATCATGGATTTTCTCGCAACCGGGTGTACGAGGAGATTGGGAAAGCCTTCCATTATGTTCGGGGGATCAAACTGCACTGACCTACCCTAGGTTTTATCTGGGTTCGACGTTTCTAGAGGGTTTCCCCAATCTACCATCGGCGGAGACCCTGTTGGTTAAAGATAGGTATAAATACAGAGGTACACCCTCTCTGCAAACCCACTACCCCTCACGTGAGCGCCTATACAATCTAGCAAGGTCGCTTCTACCTTCTTCTACCCTAAGACCCAGCACCTTGCCCTGTTCCTTTTCCCTGATTACACGCCGGAGGTCAGCTCTGTCACCACGGTGGTGGGAGGAAGAGAGCAACCAATCGGTAGGCTCATTGAGTTCGAGGAATCCAGATGGTGCTTCTGATGATTGCAGCTTGCACACGGAACAAGAGAAGCCTAGAGTCCACCATCGGGTTGACCATCTGTTTGCAAGAAGCAGCGAACAGAGGTTGAAGATGGTCACTTGGTGTTTTACCAAAAAACCTCGACTTCTCTTCAGTATAGGTAAGGGAAATGTTGTCCTTTGCTTCCTTCAGTCGCGAGTGAGGTGTGTCTCTGTGGACCATTGGATTTCTCGTGATCCAGTGGACCACGGATCGGATGGCCAACATTTTTCTAAAAATAACAGATAAATCAAGTTGATGTCTTTTCTTGCAAAAATCATAACTCTTGATAGGAAGCTTTGATGAATAAAGTTAAAATATGAAAGTTTCTTAGAAAAATATGAGGAACAAATTAAAATTTATTTGAAAACCTGATTTCGTTCCTATTTGCAAAAGTACATTATTTTGATGAAAAAATGTATTAATTTTTTGTTATAAACCCTAATTAATGATAATGGATAGTTTTATAAGTGTAAATAGGTTAACTCGAGTATTGTTAATATGTTTAATGATAAAAAGAGTTCATATGTGAATTAGACCATAATGAACTATGAGTTTTTAATCTGGAAGGAACCAAAGATGATAATTGGGCCTAACAATCGTGTCATGAATTAAAAGGATAAAAATGGTAGTTTTAATGTAAAAGAGGAATAATGGACTTAATTGATGTTTAATTGTGCCTTTAATCCAAAAACAAGGTTATATGTTGTTAAAAGGTAACCTTAATATCTTTCGTGAATAATAGATGAGATAATTAGGGTTTGTGAGTAATTGTATAAAATTAGGGTTTAAAATAGTATAAATGAAGAGAAACCCTAATTGCAATGGAAATCCTAAAAGTGGACTAGAAACCCTAGGAAGCGAGCTAGGTTTAATAGATCTTGATGGCATGATCAATGATAGGAAATTTTATGCATATTTTAGGATCTCTTTGTGTGCTTGCTTGCCTATTGGATTTCTTGCATTGATTGGATTAATTTTGTCTCAAATCATCCTGACAGGTATGTGGTTAATTATGGTTAATCACATTAGTTTCCCGAAGAGTTTCCCAGATGATTCATCACATTGAATGCAACTTATCAGTTTGGATGTTCATACTTGCAAATCATAAAGTCACTATGATTATCACAATAATAATAGAAGTGTGTATTCTTGCACCTACATGCCACCCTGATGGATGATGTCAAAGGTCAAGCCCAGGTGGGAAGACCAATGGGCACCATGAGTGGTGACCCCAGACACCAAGCTCAGGATTGAGAAGGTGGTCTTTATATAATGAATAATGGGCACTATGAGAGGTGACCCCAGGCACCAAGCTCGGTATTGAGAAGGTGGCCTTAAGTCATTGGCAAAAGAGAAACCCGAAAGGGGGTATGCCAGGGTTAGGGCAAAATGGTGGAGAATGTCACACTGAAAGCATAATTTGGCTTTTTAATTAACTTGATTGTGATATTTAGATTGTTAGCCATATTTGTGAAATTTTGGTTGTCCCCACATACCAGCATATTCATTTTTGTTGACCGACATTTTGTTTGTCGACGTTTTAGGTACAAGATTGAAAAGGACAAATAGTAAATTGGCATATGTGGAATTAAATAAGAATTAAAGTACAAAGGAGGATTAGTTAGAATAGACTCCAGATGTGGATAGCAGTAGATATACAAGTTTTTGAAAAAGGTATGCAAAGTTTTATTTTATACCACATTTCAGTTTAGTTCGGTAGAATTTCATAATGATTATTGATTAATTGTTGAACCTTTGATCCTATTAATTGGGATAATGGCTCTGACCTCTTGGTCTCCCTTAATTGGGGGTTACTGGGAGGCGGGGTCGTTACATTTGGTATCAGAGCACTGGTTCCTCATTTAATCTCTAATAATTATTAAATTTTACAAATTCCATAGAACTGAGGGAGTTATTAGAGGATTTTCCAAAAGACAGAGGTGTCTAGAAAAGGATCATGTCTGGGGGCTGGAAATATTTTCCTCCGCACCGCTAGTCAGAATACGAGGACTCCCAGATTTGTGTGACTGTCTGGCCAATGTATCAGGATTTGACTCGAAATAAGATACCTTTAGGACTCTCTCATCTTGTTCATCCCTTCTCAACTCAAATGTTGTTAAGGATTTTAAGGATTAGGGTTTTCTCTCTTTTCCTCACCCTCTCGAGGTATGGGTAAAGTTGATAAGGTTTAAGGAATCCTCCACCAAATTAATGAAAATCATGTAAATAAGATGTCATGGACATAAGATTAATAGTTTAAGTGTAAACTAAAGAATAGATGCATGCTTAGGTCGTATGACATGAATTATCATGCCCTCAGGAGAGACCTGAGGTGAGACCTTCTTGTCAGGAGGATGAGTAGAGAGAGTTAGTCTTGGAGGTACAGACCTCCATTATAAGTAGAGACTTGGCACATCCTTTAAGGATGATGCTAACCCTAACCCTAAGTGGTGGTTAGAGAGAGATGGCATGATGAGTTAAATGTCATGGTAGATCATGTGTGTGAGTGGACATGCTTTTAGTTTGATATCCATGACGATATGAGCCATGTGAGGTTGGATGACCTTGTACCTTTGGTGACTCAACCCTGGAAAGGGTCGTACATGTTAGAGTGAAGGATGACTCCTTCAATGATGAGGTTAGTGAAGAACCTATAGAAACCCTATGGGTTTTTGAGAGTAGGGCATAACATGCACCCAGAGTAGTGGCGGTAGGTTGAAACCCTGGACGGAGAGTATGATGGATAGCTTATGTGATAAGCATAAAGAGATATGGATAACCTTGAGCAAACATAAGTTGAACATAGGCTTCACCCACGTAGGGGTATGCTTGTGAGCTTGATCCACCTCAGAGAAAGAACCTCTAGTAGTAAGGTTGTTTGTAGGGTTAGCTCTAAAGAAAGAGAGTAGGACCCAAGCAAGAAGGTTGGAAGCTTAGACTCCGAGATATGAGGAACAGTGGGAGTTGAGGATGATGCGACCTAAGTGGATGATAGTGGTTGCCTCATGCTTGATCCCTGGAGGCTGATGGTATCTTGGTTGTCTTTAGAGGAACTAAACCCTAGAGAGAGGATGAGGTTGCTAGTACCTATGTGCAGATGATATGGATGCTTACCTTCTAGGGATAGGAAGAAGAGTTCCTTAGACCCAGAGGAGGTTTAAGTAACCAGTAGTGAGGCCTTATACCTAGATGGTTGTCCTTGAGGAGGACTCCACTCTGAAATGTTGTTCAAGTGGAAGGATCATGGGAAGTTCATGTCATACCATGTACATGCTTGGCTAGTGGTTAAAAAGTTGAGCAGACAGTTGGACATTAGAAAAGTGAACCTAGGGTTCCTAGGCCTAAGAGGGGAAGTGGTGTACCTGATGCTCATGATGAGATTTGAGTTTTTATAGATTCAAGCATGGTACTCCTCATGTTTAGAGGAAAGGGAAACCCCTTAAGTTTAAGGTATGTTTGGTGAACCCCTCACAACTAAGTTGGTGACATGGGAAGGTATGATCTTGATCCAATGTTGAGGAATGAGAATAAGTATGACCTAGCATGGTTTAGTAGGTGGTCTGCTTGTGCCTTAGTAGCTTTCTAAGGCTAAGCATGCTCATGTGGATGTAAACCCTAGACATAAGGACGTTTGTGACCTTTGTTGCTATCAAGAGATAGTTTCCTCCCATCCTGGGAGAGGGACCCTTTTGTAGGGTGTATACCAGTTTTTGTTGGTTTTGAAGTAACCTAAGGAGGTCTCATAGGATCTTGTGAAACTAATGAAAAGTACATAGTAAGAGAATGAACATGTAGACCCATAGGTAACCATCTCTAAGTGCATGTGGGTGTGTTACCATGGAGGTAACCGGTATGGGGGCTTGACCAAGGTAAGCAGGTCGCCATGATCCCTATGAAAGGATGAAAGTCAGCCCAGGAATGCAGAGATAGATGATGAAGACTTGGGTAAGGTTCTAAGTTGGACATGTACTATATTAGAATCCTAAGTCTATCCTAGGGTCATGTAGGGATAAGATCGATGGAAGTAGGAGTTGCCTAATTCCCTAGTTGCACATGACCATAAGGTCGGGAGGTAACAACTATCATTGTCTGAGGGCCATGGGTTAGGAGATTGATCACCTTCATGAACTCATGGGACCCAAAGGGCAGATGAGGAGGGCACTCTCTGGATGCATAAGGGAAGAGGGATGGCTCTAAAAGTATCGGAACCCTACAGACCTAGAGGAGATGACCAAGGATTGTGTGGTAACCCAAGTAGGTTTGAGGTCAGTTTTCCATGGAAGTAACTTTGATATTGAGATGATCGTGATGTAGAGACATATTTGCACGTTTCAACTTAGATTTGAAGGTGCACTGGCAAGGTGGGATGTACCATCTCTACTCTTGGAATGAGAATAACTCTGTATTTGGACTGCATCCAAATGCTTATTTCCTCTTGTTATGTGAGTGAGAGATAGGACAATATGCATGTCATACACCAAGGATAAAGATGATGTGAGTTAGAACGTTGCTATGAGGTATGAGGATAGAGATGATAACATACCCTTGTGGAGTGAACGATACATGGATGGTTTACAAACACTAAGAGAAATAAGGTAGTCATCTAGTGAGGATGTTTTATCATGAGCTATGTGGAATTTGCAAGTTATACAAGGTTGAGTTTGATAACCAAGAAGATGAGCTCTAAGTTTTCTTGTTGAGTCCGAGATGAGATGATAAGTGGAATACATGGAGTTATGTGTCTTCAACATTACCTAACACCTAAGGATGTGAGGTAGTAATGGATGCTCTGGTTGAGATACAGCTGCCGAGTTTAGCTAGAGGCTAGAAGAGGCTGTTAGGTTAACCCTAAGTTTGAAAAAGGAGATATGTTTGGCTAACACTTAGATGTAACAAGATCATTGATTAAGTTAGTAGTTGTTTGTTTAGCCATCCTAGGTCTTGATGCAATAAAAGGATGGTTGTAGAACCTCAGATACACTTCTTTGGAAAGGAAGGTGATGAAACCCCGACTGTAGTGGTTTAGGGTTTCTGAGGAATCAATCTTGAGGAATCATGACATATAGGAGATCATGATTTTAAGTTCATCATACACCATGGTACTACTAAGATAGTAAGTTGCAGTAGTACATTGGATGCGTAAGATGAAGTTACATGTAGCTTGTCTCCATGCATGCCAGGAGGTGAAGGACAAACACTAATAACCCATAAGATGGATATAGAGCATAAAGAGTCCCTAAGAGGGAATGGGAGTTCATAACTATGGATGTTGTGGTAAGTCTCCCCTAGACCAAGGAAGGTCACGATGCAATATGGGTTATGGTAGATCGCCTTACCTAGATGACATGAGAAAGAAAGAATATTGTCAAGGGACAGATCCGGTTGAACTACATATGAGAGAGATGTTTCAACTACACCATGGTGCGAGTTCAAAAGTTCTTTATAACCTAAAGATTCACTTCCATGAGGTGGAAGTAGACGAACTCGATGCTAGTACAGTTTATCACCCCTAATTAATGGTTAGTATAATCCAGACTAGAGGGTCTGATAAGAGCATGTGTGCTTGTTCAGGATGATACATAGAGACAGTTCTTATCCTCTGCATGATGTGATGATAACCACCATAGCCAGTATCAAGATGTAAAGGAGCTCTATAAGGGAGGTTGTGTCGGTTACCACTTCATTAAGATGATGTTGGTGAAGGGACCTCGTGAAGGTCAGAAAAAGAACCACAGTGTGTGCAGCTGAAGTCGCTTTGATCATGTAATGGGTGAGAGAGAGCCCAAGGGCGACATGAGTCGTGAGCTAATGCAAAGTAGACTGACATGCAGTTCACTATGGGAGAGTATGTGATGTGAAAATCTGATCCCTCTAAGTTATAGCTAAGATAGTTGAGTCTCGGCTGCATGGGTCCATTTGAGATGGATTAGTGGAGATGGTTATGTTTAGCCTTACCCCTCAGGATAACATGATGTATAATGTGTTCCATGAGTCCAATCTAGGGCACTATGTGAGGTACCCAATCCATGTGCTGAGCCATGAACCTATTCAGCTTTATGAGAAGCTGAAATGTCCTGAGTCACCTATGAGGGTACAATATACCAAGGTGAGAGAAAACTCAAATAGAAGAATATGAGATGATGAAGGTTCTTGGGAAGAACCATGGAAAGGGTGAGGCCACATGGGATCCATGATGGACATATGAAAGGCTTATCCTTTTTGTTTGTGTGCCTGGTGGAATTTTGAGGGCAAAATTCCTATAAGAGGGGAAGGATGTTACAACCCCAATTTTTAGGTTCTTTTGGTGAGAAAAGTAATTTATCCTATTAAAGATATTTCAACAAATAATGATATGATTTGTTTTGAATACAAAGGATTTTGTTTACAATAGCCTTGCTTTGTTGTTTTGTGGGCCTTATTGGCTATTGGGCCCAATAACAAGGAAATTCAATAATTAAGAAATGGAGAAAAGAAAATTGTAGAAACCTATAGAAGGCAAAAGAATATTCCCCAAAGGTGGATTTCGTGCCTTTTGGATTCCTTGGGTTCCAATGAGTCCAAGTTGCAACGATAATGCAACAAGAGAGAGAAAAGATCAATTAAATATTGCTTTTTTAAAAGAAATATGAGATAATAATAATATTACAAGAAATATGTGGATATTTGGATAACGGATCCATCTTGGATAAGATTTCGTGTCCACATAGTTTCTAATGGAAAAAGGAATCAAAAGAAAAAGAAAAACCAGAGATAAATAATTAATCAAGAATATTTGAAATAAAGGAGATAATGTAGGAAATAAAGAGAGAAGTGAGGGTTTGGTCATGATGAGTGATAATTCGAACCCCACTTGCTTTCTTGGATTACAAGGAATAGAAATAATGGGAATTAAGAAATAACAAAGAGAAAAGATGGGAGAAATAAGCCTAATTGAGTAATATCTTACACCTAAAGAAAAGGCACGTTTTCTTTTATATAATGAGCCCATATTGGCATAGAGGTAGATTAAGTCATTACTAAGTTTCCCTCAAAATTTGGGATTATTTGGATGTAAGGTTTAATAGATATGGATTTTTTAAAATCCATAAAGTGAATGAGTAATCATTAAATGTCGCACCTATTTTCCTGATTAAAATGATAAATATTTTCATATAGAACTGACGCACACCATGACAGCCATTGGATTAAGATCTAAGGGTACATGGGTCCTCTTCTACCTCCAGTAGGATTGGAAACTAGAGGAGTCCAGTTATCATGCATTTTCTCACAATCGGGTGCACGAGGAGATTGGGAAAGCCTTCCATTATGTTTGGGAGATCAAATCGCACCGACCTACCCTAGGTTTTATCTAGGTTCAAGGTTTCTAGAGGGTTTCCCCAATCTGCCACAGGCGGAGACCTTGTTGGTTGAAGATAGGTATAAATACAGAGGTACACCCTCTCTGTGAACCCACTAACCCTCGCGTGAGTGCCTATACAATCTAGCAAGGTTGCCTCTACCTTCTTCTACCCCAAGACTCGACACATTGCCCTGTTCCTTTTCCCCGATTGCATGTCGGAGGTCAGCTCTGTCACCACAGTGGTGGGAGGAAGAGAGCAACCAATCAGTAGGCTTGTTGAGTTTAGGGAAGCCGGACGGTGCTTCTGATGATTTCAGCTTGTGCGCGGAACAAGAGAAGCCTAGTGTCAACCATCGGGTTGACCATCTGTTCGCAAGAAGTAGTGAACGGAGGTTGAAGACAGTCACTTGGTGTTTTACCAAAATACCTCAACTTCCCTTCAGTATAGGTAAGGGCAATGTTGTCCTTTGCTTACTTCAATCATGAGTGAGGTGCGTCTCTGTGGACCATTGGATTTCTCATGATCCAGTGGACCACGGATCGGATGGCCAACATTTTTCTAAATATAATAGATAGATCAAGTTGATGTCTTTTCTTGCAAAAATCATAACTTTTGATAGGAATCTCTGATGAATAAAGTTAAAATATGAAAGTTGCTTAGAAAAATATGAGGAACACATTAAAATTTATTTGAAAACCTAATTTTGTTCCTATTTGCAAAAGTACATTATTTTGATGAAAAAGGTATTACTTTTTTGTTAGAAACCCTAATTGATGATAATGGATAATTTTATAAGTGTAAATAGGTTAACTCGAGTATTGTTAATCTGTTTAATGATAAAAAGAGTTCATATGTGAATTAGACCATAATGAACTATGAGTTGTTAATCCAGAAGGAACCAAAGATGATAATTGGGCCTAATGATCATGTCATGAATTAAATGGATAAAAATGGTAGTTTTAATGTAAAAGAGGCATAATGGACTTAATTGATGTTTAATTGTGCCTTTAATCTAAAATTAAGGTTATATGTTGTTAAAAGGTAACCTTAATATCTTTTGTGAAGAATAGATGAGATAATTAGGGTTTGTGAGTAATTGTATAAAATTAGGGTTTAAAATAATATAAATGAAGAGAAACCCTAATTGTAATGGAAATCCTAAAAGTGGACTAGAAACCCTAGGAAGCGAGCTAGGTTTAATAGATCTTGATGGTATGATCAATGATAGGAAATTGTATGCATATTTTAGGATCTCTTTGTGTGCTTGCTTGCCTATTGGATTTCTTGCATTGATTGGATTAATTCTGTCTCAAATCATCCTGACGGGTATGTGGTTAATTATGGTTAATCGCATTAGTTTCTCGAAGAGTTTCCCGGATGATTCATCACATTGAATGCAACTTATCAGTTTGGATGTTCATACTTGCAAATCATAAAGTCACTATGATTATCACAATAATAATAGAAGTGTGTATTCTCGCACCTACATGCCACCCTGATGGATGATGCCAAAGGTCAAGCCCAGGAGGGAAGACCAATGGGCACCATGAGTGGTGACCCCAGACACCAAGCTCGGGATTGAGAAGTTGGTCTTTATAGAATGACTAATGGGCACTATGAGAGGTGACCCCAGGCACCAAGCTCGGGATTGAGAAGGTGGCCTTAAGTCATGGCAAAAGAGAAACCCGAAAGGGGGTATGCCAGGGTTAGGGCAAACGTGGTGGAGATTGTCACACTGAAAGTGTAATTTGACTTGTTAATTAACTTGATTGTGATATTTAGATTGTTAGCCATATTTGTGAAATTTTGGTTGTCCCAACATACCAGCATATTCATTTATGTTGTCCGACGTTTTGTTTGTCGGCATTTTAGGTACAAGATTGAAAAGGACAAACAGTAAAGTGGCATATGTGGAATTAAATAAGAATTAAAGTATAAAGGAAGATTAGTTAGAATAGACTATAGATGTGGATAGCAGTAGATATCCAAGTTTTTGAAAAAGGTATGCAAAGTTTTATTTTATACTAGATTTCAGTTTAGTTCGGTAGAATTTCATAATTATTACTGATTAATTGTTGAACCTTTGATCCTGTTAATTGGGATAATGGATCTGACCTCTTAGTCTCCGTTAATTGGGGGTTACTGGGAGGCGGGGTCGTTACAGGTTGCTACCAAGGTTGTACTAACTTGGTCAGTGTTGCCCAAGTGATGCTTGACTGAAGATGGCGGCTATAGCTACTGGTGTTGTCTATAGGTCATTGAAATACATAAGAAAAGTAGAATCTGATTGTGGGGTTGGGGATTCATATGATGGAGCTTTTGTTGCTTCATATTCAAGGGGGGTCTTTGCAGCTGTGGTAATGGGAACTTGGCTTGGGGTAGCCCGGGATGCCTAGGCAATGTGGTGTCAGGGGGCAGAAGAGGTGTTAGATGGATTGGAGGGTGGAGGGTGATTTGGTGCTTGTTGGTGATTGGGAAGTATTTGAAGGAGGTTGAGGGAAGATTTGGGACTCTAAGGTAGCACTAGGATAGGTTGGTAGAGGTAGGGATAGCATGGACTTGACTATACAGGTGGTGCTCACCTATTACCCCTCTAGGAGGATATATATGCTAAGGGGAGGCTCCTAGTTGGTAGGGGACTACCAAAGGTGGTAACTATGTCTTAATTAGTGGTAGGGTGACCACAATATGGGGAGTGACCTTATAATCAATTACCTTCTAGATCATAGGGCTATAATGGAGATATGTGATTTTGGATCTAGGATCTCACGAGATGTTGTCGTATAGATAGAGGGTCTAATGGAGACTTCAATGCAATCAGAATCACTGAAAATGGTGGATAGGGGAGGATTTTCTTGACTGTTTTGGTTCTTGTAACTTGTAACATACTGAAATTTGTGTACTAAATCTATTTTTGAACTATTCTTCATGATTCTCTTAAAAAATGAGCCCAATTACAAATTTGTCTCTCAATCTAAACCTTATTTTATTATGTTGGTCAATCATCATGTTCTTGAACATCAATTATGTGAATCACTTTGACATGTTTGAGTATAGTTTGACACTATTGTGAGGAAATATTTAGAATTTGACTTCATCTAAATCAATTACTCTTGGTTTGATAACTAATGGCTTTAGAAACACACCAAAATACACTTACCAGTATTAGATGTTAATAATTGAACTAATATAAACAAAGTAATTTAGACATCTCATCTCAAAATTGTAATAAGGGGTGTTTTGTATTTTTATAATTTAGTATAATTGGAATTATAACCCATGGTCAAAATAACATTTAGAACCCAATGGTACTTTATGGCATATAAATTGATGAATTTATGTTAACATAGGAAGTTACTAGTAGTATTAATTAGATATAAGTAATATTAACATCTTAGTCTTGCCTATGTGTAACGCCATCATCAGCGACTGTTACAAGAGATATCACGATGCCTCATTCCCCAATGCAACTAATGCTGACCCACCGTTTCTTCTAGTTTCTGAGTGCCCCTCCTAGACCGATCACCAACTTTGCAACCTTGGCATGTATAAGTCCTTAGAAAACCTAGTGTTCTGCAACCGACCTCCCTTGCACCCAGAAATCATGTGTAAAGACAACTTCTGTCATCCTTCCTCTTTTTCTTCTCTGTCTCCCCCTCGTTTCCTAGATCCCTAGCAGTCACTCCTTTCCTCGTCGGATCAACCATCATCTCCCATTAGAAGTTTGTATGACTTATGCATTCCAAAATGTAAGATCTCAACATGGAGTCTTTGTTGTTTCAGATACCATAGGATTGAAGAACTTGCACATCTTCACAAAGATCCTCCATGGAATTGACATAGTGATATGAATAACCTCCCACATGAATCTTCATGAGATTTACCACATCTTCCAATATCTTAATCATGCACGATAGTTGATGGATTGAAGGGTTTCGTGCATCTCAGTCTACCATTTTGACTTCAAAGGGTTGCTTGTCACATGCACAAGGTACAACCAAACAAAAAAGTACAAGTTAGAAAACCAAGATGCAAAAGTAACACAAATAACAAATAATAGAAATGGTGAGGGCAGTAGGAAAGGCTAAGCTACACCAACTAGCTAGGTCAAGCACCTCACTCCCTAACAATGGTGCCAAAAATCTTGATGCGTCTTCTCAACACACACCCAATTCAATTGAACTTTGATGGGGTACACACAAAGAGAATGCACTTTGGTCTTTCAAATTTATAAGGGGGCCCTATACTAACACAATCACTTAGACCACAATATATCACTTGCAAGGTCACAAAATCATATTGTAGCATAGGTTAATGACAAGTGAGGGGTTGATCCTCAAGGAGAGAGGGGGCAGTAGAGCTAGGTTAGGGTGAGATATGTTCCTAAAGTGAAGAGTAGGGTTTTTAGGATTTGATGTTGGTTTGATTGATTATACTAATGATGCAAGAAATTGAAAGAAATAAAGGAAACTAGATTAGTAGAAACCCTAAGTTAACCCTAAACAAGAAATTCTAACTAGAAAGGAAAGAAACTACTTGAGAAAGAGCAAAAGACTACACTAAACTATCAATTAGGGCACTATAACAATTAAAGGCTTAAGCTACCACTATCTAAACTAAGCAAGCTCTTATGTGAAGAGTGGGCAGTTATGGGGAATGTCACAAGAATCTAAGTTGAGGGTTGATATAACATGGAAGTCCTATATTTTCATTATAGATTGCCAAACCAAATAATATAGTCAAATGTAATGAAATAACCCTATAATATTGGTCAACCATGGATAAAATAGTGTGCCGGGGGGGGAATTACACCCTTTCTGTAACAACCCCAACTTTTGGGTTCATTTGGTGAGAAATTTAATTTCTCATATTAAAGATATTTGATCAAATAATGATATAATTTGTTTTGAATAAATGGATTTCGTTTACAATAGCCTTGATGATTGTTTTGTGGGCTTTATTGGCTATTGGGCCCAATAATAAGGAAAAGACAAAAAGAATTCCATTATTAATATGAAATGGAGAAAGGAAAAATGTAGAAACCTCTAGAAGGCAAAAGAATGTAATCCAAAGTTGGATTTCGTGACTCTTGGGTTCCTTGGGTTCCAAGGAGTCCAAAGTTGCAAAGAGAATGCAATAAGAAAAGAAAAGATCAATTAAATATTTCTTTATTAAGAAAGAAATTGAAAATAATGATAAAATGTGGGGAATAAGTGAAAAGAGGTATAATTGAGTTATCCTTGATAGATTTTCGTATCCAAAGGATTCCTAATGTTAAATGGAATGCCAATGAGGAAAATAAAAAGAAAGATAAAGAGAAATCCTCAAAAAGAGATATTTTAATAAGAAATAAACTAGATAATGGGAAATAATGAAAATAGATGCATCTAGAAGGATAATACGTATCCTTAAAAAGGAATTTCGAAATCATAGAGTTTTTTGGGGTCCAAGGAGCCCCAATGAAGGGAAAAAAAAGAGAAAATATCAATAATGCAAAATAAGAGGGTAGTGTGATGTATTATTAATGAATTATGGTGGCATTGTTAAAAAGGAAGTGTTTTCTACAAAAGAAAATATATTTTCATGGCCAATGAATTAAAAGGCAAGTCTAAAGAGAATAAGGGAGAGGATTTTCATATTTCTAAAAATCCAATGAATATGTTGTTTTAAGAAGATGATTGAGACAGAGAAACTTGCCTCTTCATGAAGGAATCGAATTCCTATTGAAAGAGGGATTGGTTGCTTCGAGGGCAAGCACCCCAGGGCATTACTACACTCCCCTATATAAGGGGTAAGACCTGGGGCCGAGTCCAGAAGATCCCACACATCATCTTCTCCTCTTCTTCCATGGTTTCATCCATAAACCCTAACTAAAGAGAAGCTACATATTTTTGAGCCATGAGGCTACAAGAGGGAGTTGCGAGGGAGCCTTGCCGCTTCCACAACGGCCTGAGGTGCTTGGGTGAGCATCCCCTCACCCTAGCTGGCCGTGGCAGCAGCAGCACAACTACATAGGGCGGTCATGTTGCAGGTCTGCCCAGCCCATTTTCTACCACCATGGAAGCAGTCTAGGGCACCTGTAGGTGCGGCGGAGGGTGTCAGAGAGAATGGAGCGGGTTCTGATCACCGTCGGGGTCTAGGGGAGGAGAGGAACCGCGCCCAACCACGGATAGGGCAGCAACAGGCCGTCAGAGCAAGGTTGAAGATGACCCTTGGGTCATTGGACAGAAATGCCCCTCTGGCATGTGAAGGACCAGCCACTTAAGTAAGGGCAAAGTCGACAATTTGTTATATTTCCAAATCGCTACATTGCATGGAGATAGAGGCGACGTGGCGTCCTCTGATTGGTCCAAAAAGGTAAACCTTGCAAAATTCATAACTAAATGTTGGTAACTCCGATGATAGCAAATAATATATGCATTTTGCTCAGAAAAACAAGAGGAATCCATTAAAAATGGTTTTAGAGGCTAATTCCTCTTGCAATTCGAAAAGTGGTGTAATTTATCAACTTTAATGAACTAAAGATTAAGAAACCCTATTTTGAGATGATTGATGTAATTAGTAGGGTTTAATGGATGATTAAAGTTGATATTAGCCTGTTAATCATGAAAAGATACATTAAGATAAAAAATGATGAACTTTGCACGTAATTAGTTTAATTGAGAGTTCATGTGCATAAATATGCTTTAATGGGCCTTGAAACCCTAATATTAGTAAATGTGACTCAATGGTTTTAATTATTCAAAATCATGAATAAAGCTAAGATATGATGATTTTAAGCTATTTCGAGTATAAAAGTTCCTAATTGTGGATAAATACCCTTAATGTAGTAATTAGGGTTTTCTAATGAATAAAAGATAGAATTAATGGCAAATTGAGTTCATATGTGAATTAGACCATAATGAACGTTGAATTGATGATAAATGAGCATAATGATCTTGTCATGGATTAAAAGGATAAAAATGGTAGCTTTAATGTAAAAGAGGCTTAATGGAGTTAATTGATGATTATCTGTGTTGTTTCTGAAATTAAGGTTATATGTTGTTAAAAGGTAACCTTAATAACTTTCATTAAGGATAGATGAGAAATTAGGGTTTAAAAGAGTAAAATGAAGTAAAAACCCTAATTGCAAAGTAAACCCTAAAAGAGGGAGAAATCCTAAAAAAGGAATAGAAACCTTAGGTAGCAAGATGGTTTGAATAGATTTTGATAAAAAGGAATTGGATGTGATTTCAGGATTCTTATACTTGCTTGATTGGATTTCCCTTCTTGGTTGATTCTGTCTCAAATCTGCCCAACAGGTATGTGGTTATGCTTATGAATATCTCGAATTAGTTTTTTGAGGTTTTCTGAAGTTTTCCTCGATGACTTGAATTAAACTGTTGGATGAATTTAATTCATGCAAACTATAATGTGGATATGACTATCACTTAAGATATGTGCCTACTAGCTCAGATCCTAGTCCCCTCTGTGGCTTAATAGTTTGACCTAGTACATGGCTACCTATGGGGTAGGTCCATCAGGTCATTGGATGACTTAGTACATGGCTACCAATGGGGTAGGTCCATCAAGTCACCTTGAGTCAGGGATTGGGCTACCTTCGAGTAGGGCCATGCGACTCCATAACCCTAAGTATTGGCTACATGTGAGGTAGGGACATGGGGGTAAGGATCTACCATATAAAGAGGTAGTATCCAAGTCCATTGTAGGGACAACATAGAGATAGGGGATAGGTAAGGATTGAGTAGTATTGCTTAAGACGTAATCTTGGTTGTTAAATGATAATTGGTTAATTACATTGTTATCGTAGTTGCACGATTATTGTTCCCCCCACATACCAGCTTTATGCTGACCGACGTTTTGTTTGTCAGTATTTTAGGTACAAGTGAAAAGAACAAACAGTAAAGTGGCATATGTGGAATTAAATATGAATTAAAGTGCAAAGGAGGATTAGTTAGAATAGACTCTATGTGGATAGAAGTAGATATCCAAGTTTAAAAAAAAGGTATGAAAAGTTTAATTTTATTACAACCTTTCAGTTTAGTTTGGTAGAATTTGATAATTATTATTGATTATTTGTTGAACCTTTGATCCGGAAATTGGGATAATGACTCTGACCTCTTAGTCTCCCTTAATTGGGGGTTACTGGGAGGCGGGGTCATTACATTTGGTATCAGAGCATAGGTTCCTCATTTAATCTTTAATAATTATTAAATTTTATAAACTCAATAGAACCCAAGGGAGTTATTAGAGGATTTTTTGAAAGACTGGGGTGTCTAGAAAAGGATCACGTCTGGGGGCTGGCAAGATTTTCCTCCTCACCGCTAGTCAAAATACGAGGACTCCCAGATTAGTGTGACTGCCTGGCCAATGTCTTAGGATCTAACTCGAAATAAGATACCTTTATGACTCTCTCATCTTGTTCATCCCTTCTCAACACAAATGTTATTAAGGACCTTAAGGATTAGGGTTTTCTCTCTTTTCCTCACCCTCTTGAGGTATGGGTAAGGTTGATAAGGATTAAGGAATCCTCCACCAAATTAATAAAAAGCATGTAAATAAGATGTCATGGACATAAGCTTAATAGATTAAGCATAACAGAATAGATACATGCTTAGGTCGTATGACATAAGTTGTCATGGCCCTCAGGAGAGACCTGAGGCTAGACCTTCTTGTCATGAGGATAAGTAAAGAGAGTTAGTCTTGAAGGTAGAGACCTCCATTAAAAGTGGAGACCTGGCACATTCTCTGAGAATGATGTTAACCCTAACCCTAAGTGAAGGTTAGAGAGAGATGGCATGATGAGTTAGATGTCATAGTAGACCAGGTGTTTGGATGGACATGCCTTGGATGCCATATGAGCCATGAGAAGTGGGATGATTGAGTACCTTTGGCGACCCAACCCTGGAAAGGGTCGTGCATGTTAGAGTGAAGGGTAGTTCCTTCATTGATGAGGTTAGTGAAGACCTATGGAAACCCCAAGGGATTATATGAGCATAGCATAGTAGGCACACATAGTACGTTAGTTGTGCTAAAACCCTAGCCAGGGGAGTATGTTGGAAAGTTGATGAGATAAGCATAAAGGCTAGGGATAACCTTGAGCAAACATAAGTTTGAACCTAGGCTTCACCCACGTAGAGGTATGCTTGTGAGTTTGATCCATCTTCATGAAAAGAGGACCTCTAATAGTTAGGTTGGTTGTGGAGTTAGCTCTAGAGAGA
Source organism: Alisma plantago-aquatica (assembly GCA_963693085.1). Lineage (NCBI taxonomy): Eukaryota > Viridiplantae > Streptophyta > Magnoliopsida > Alismatales > Alismataceae > Alisma > Alisma plantago-aquatica. The sequence continues at coordinate 488,779,251 of OY856409.1, read as the reverse complement.
GAGAGCAGGACCCAAGCAAGAAGGTTGGAAGCCTAGACTCTGAGATATGAGGAAAAGTGGGGAGTTGAGGATGATGTGACCTAAGTGGATGTTTGTGGTTGCCTCATGCTTGATCCCTGGAGGCTGATGATGTCCCAGTTGCCATGAGAGGAACCAAACCCTAGAGAGAGGATGAGTCTACTGGTACCTCTCTACCTATGGTATAGATGGGGAAGATGAGTTCCTTAAACCATGAAGAGGTTTAGTAATAAGTTGTAAGGTTTATACCTTGTTGCTTGTCCTTGAGGAGGACTCCACTCTGAAGTGTGGCTCGAGTAGAAGGAGGACAGGCAGTGCATGTCATACCTTGTACATGTTTGGATCATAGTTAAGAGGTTGAGCCAACAGTGGACATTAGAAAAGTGAACCTAGGCCTAAGAGGGGAAGTGGTGTACTTGATGCTCATTATGAGATTTGAGTTTCTATAGATTTGAGCATGGTACTCCTTATGGTTAGAGGAGAGGTAAAACCCTTAAGTTTAAAGGTATGTTTGATGAACCCCTCACAGCTAAGTGGATGACATGGGAAGGTATGATCGTGATCCATTGTTGAGGATGAGAACACGTATGACCTAGCATGGTTTAATAGGTGGTCTGCTTGTGCCTTAGGAGCTTTCTAGGGTTAAGCATGCTCATGTGGATGTAAACCCGAGACATAAGGGTGTTTGTGACCTTTGTTATCAAGAGGTGTAGTTTCTTTCCATCCTGGGAGAGGGACCCTTTTGTAGGGTGTATACCAGTTTTGTTGGTTTAAGGAAACCTAAAGAGGTCTCATAGGATCTTGAGAAGCTAAGTGCAAGGTACATGGTATGAGAATGAACTTGTAGACCCATAGATAACCATCTCTAAGTGCATGTGGATGTGTTACCATGGAGGTAACCAGTATGGGGCTTGACCAAGGTAGGCAGGTTGCCATGACCCTATGAAAGGATAGGAGTCAGCCCATGGATGTAGAGAGAGAGATGATGAAGGCTTGGGTAAGGTTCTAAGCTGGACATGTACTATAATAGAATCCTAAGTCTATCCTAGGGTCAAGTAGGGATAAGACCGATGGAAGTAGGAGTTGCATAATTCCCTAGTTGCACATGACCATAGGGACGGGAGGTAATAACTATCATTGTCTGAGGGCCATGGGTTAGGAGATTGATCACCTTCATGAACTCATGGGACCCAAAGGGAAGATGAGTAGGGCACTCTCTGGATGCATGAGGGAAGAGGGATGACCCCAAAAGTGTTGGCACCCTATAGACCTAGATGAGATGACAAAGGATTGTGTGTGGACCCAAGTAGGTTCGAGACCAGTTTTCCATAAAAGTAACTTTGATATCAAGATGATTGGGATGTTGAGACATAAGATGCACGTTACAACTTAGATTTAAAGGTGTACTGGTAAGGTGGGATGTACCATCTCTACTTTTGAAACATGAAGAACTCTATATTTGGAATGCAGCCAAATGCTTATTTCCTCTTGTTATGGGAGTGAGAGATAGGACAATACGCATGCCATACACCAAGGATAAAGATGATGTGAGTTGGAACATTGCTATGAGGTATGAGGACAGAAATGATAACATGCCCTTGTGGAGTAAATGATACATGGAAGTGTATGTCTTCAACGTTACCTAACATCTAAGGATGTGAAGTGGTAATGGATGCTCTGGATGAGATACATCTGCCTAGTTTAAATGGAGGCTAGAAGAGGTTGTTAGTGTTGGGTTTTGTGGAGAAAACATGCGCGGCGGAAGCAATAAAATCCACGCAACCCGAAACAGGATCTCGTCGACAACAACGTATTCGGAAATACGTTTGCGGGATATACCTTATCGCGGAGCAAGTCCGGTGATATCTTGTTGCATGACGGTGCAACACTGCTAACCTACACGGATGAAACTTCTCTCACGTTCACTGTCGCAGGTTGATCCAGCGGCGCTCCTTTGCGGAAGTGATGTACGCCGCTTGTAGCGCGTACATGTGGTGGTCGTCGACGTCCTCCGAACGTAGGCGTCAAAGCTTCTGTGTCTCTACTTCATCCACGCGGATGGATGGAACTCCACGTCACGCTTCCCAAGCCAGCGGGAAGGAGTCGTGTCTCTGCGGCGGCGTGCTAGCAGCGAATTTCTCTCCTTTCTCTCCTAAGGACGATGACGGCTAGGGTTTACGTGCGTGAGTGTAAACGGAAAAGCCTCTCTCTATCTTATATAGATATCGGCCGTCAATCCTCCTTTAAACAGGATACGAAGGGAAATAGGTTTCCTAAACCCATCGGTAAACAGAAACGTTGTGTTAATTAAAACGCTCATGGATTAATTAGAATATTCCAGAATTCATTAATTAACCAAATAATCGCATTAATTGATTAATTAATATCTGACTCCATGTAATCGCTTGGGATGGCTCTACGGGCATACATATACCAACAGACTCCCACTTGCACTTAGAGCCAGACACTCCAATATTATTCTAATCCATTACATAAACATTTTAGTAATCAATGTGATTCGGAGCAATTCCAATCAAATCCACAATTATACTCCTATTCCAACACATCCTATGCGTGCGACCCGGTAGGCTCCAAATTACGTTGGCAGTGATATCCATAATCATATTATGATTTCACAAGCAATGATTGGTATCTAGAAAGACTTCATTGCTACCCAAGTAATTGGAGAAGTTGGAGAACAACTTAACCTATCATTCATGACTGGTGTTACAGTGATTGTATAGTTCCTTTGCCGCTGATATCCAGATTGAACTCGAGTCATGGAATTGTTTTCCTTTTCAATGTTCAATCCATGTTCCTTGAACTAGAGCAGACTGTCTGAGATATATGTAAGCTCAATATCACATATTGACTCACATCAACATGGCCATGCATTTCTCAGTCTCGCTTATCAAGTGGCTAGAATATCAAACTCCCGTAGGAAGGACAAATTCCATCTACATCACTCACAGTCATCCCCATGTGTCATAGTGCACCCAAGCACCATATTTATGGCAATCCTTATTCAGGACCATGGTGGATGATGTCAAAGTACACCGAATTACATATGATACGTGTAGTGACTTCAGGTCTAAGAACCACAATCACCACCATCATTATGAGATGTGACTCTAACTACCAATCATGGTATCCATGTGTCACTCTCAAGGTGGGTCTATCAGATACACTGTTATCTAACAAGTATCTATGTATTTGGTTTGATATCTCCATATCATGGATACTGAGACTCTTCCATCAACCAACATACATTCTAATCTTATGTGTTATTGTTGTCTATGGATATTTCCACAATAACAACCAATTAGGGACAAAACAAGAATACATACTCTTAGCATACATATGATCTCACTGTTCAGGTCATCAACCCGAAGACATATGTCATTGAGTATATCATTCTATAGACATCTATAAGTTTTATGGTCATCTCACAATATAAAACACAAACATATAGATTGGAAACTTGCCTTTATTGATATGATCAATGTAGTATTACAAATCATTTACATAGTATCCCATTACAATCATCGAATGATAGTCTCTATGGGAACACATACCAACAGATTCCCACTTACACTTATACCCAATCACACATGAATCTCAATCCAAGTGATCGAACATGTCCGTCATGTTTCTATTGTGAAAGTGCTTTTGTGAGCGGGTCAGTCACATTGCTTTCTGTAGGTACTCTGCAAATCTTCACATCTCCTCGTTGTACGATCTCTCATATGAGATGGAACCGGCGTAGAATATGTTTGGAACGTTGGTGCGATCTTGGTTCTTTAGCTTGTGCAATTGCTCCATTGTTGTCGCAAAACAACTCAATTGCATCACCAGCGCTTGGAACCACTCCAAGTTCCGAAATGAACTTCTTGATCCACATAGATTCCTTTGCAGCATTAGATGCGGAAATATATTCGGCCTCTGTTGTAGAATCTGCAACCGTCTCTTTCTTGGAACTCTTCCAGCTCACAGCTCTGTTGTTCAGGCAAAACACAAATCCAAATTGCGATATGTAGTCATCTTTGTCAGTTTGGAAGCTAGCATCGGTGTAACCCTTTACCATGAGCTCTTCCTCACCACCGTATACCAAGAATTGATCCTTAGTCCTTCTCAAGTACTTTAGGATGTTCTTTACGGCTATCCAGTGACATTCACCTGGATCTAACTGATACCGGCTCGTCATGCTCAAAGCATACGACACATCAGGATGAGTACATAACATCGCGTACATGATAGATCCAATTGCTGATGCATATGGAATCTTACTCATGCGTGCCCATTCATCACATGAACTAGGACATTGGGATTTAGAGATCGTAACCCCATGGGACATGGGCAAGTTACCTCTCTTAGAACCCTCCATGCTAAACCTCTTTAGCACCTTGTCAATGTATGTGCTCTGGCTTAGGCCTAGAAGCCTTCTAGATCTATCTCTATAAATCTTGATCCCTAGTATATAGGATGCTTCGCCTAAATCCTTCATAGAGAAAGTCTTTCCTACCCAACCTTTTACTGTCTGAAGAGTAGGGATGTCATTTCCCATCAATAGTATGTCATCCACATACAATATGAGAAATATGATTGTGCTCCCACTAACCCTTTTGTAAACATAGGGTTCATCTTCACTTTGACTAAAGCCAAACTTTTTGACTACTTCATCAAAACGTAGATTCCAGCTCTGAGATGCTTGCTTCAATCCATAGATTGACCTTTGTAGCTTACAGACTTTATTGGCTTCCTTTGGATCGATAAAACCCTCAGGTTGTGTCATGTACACATCCTCGAGTAAATTCCCATTAAGGAATGTTGTTTTAACATCCATCTGCCAAATCTCATAGTCATGATAAGCTGCAATGGCAAGCATGATCCTGATGGATTTAACCATGGCAACTGGTGAGAAGGTCTTATCATAATCAACACCTTGAATTTGACGGAATCCTTTCGCAACCAATCTACCTTTATAGGTTTGAACATTTCCATCCATGTCAGTCTTCTTCTTGAAGACCCACTTGCACCCTATGGGTCTTACCCCTTCAGGTGGATCCACCAAGGTCCATACCTTGTTGGTGTACATGGATTCCATCTCAAATCTCATGGCTTCAAGCCATTTCTCAGATTCTAGTCCCTTAGTAGCTTCTAGATAGGAAGTTGGCTCATCTGCTATGCCCAATTCATCACTATCTTGAGTCATGAGAAATCCAAATCTCTCAGGCTCAAGTCGTGTCCTACTAGACCTACGGGGTTCATGTGTTACATTTGGAACTTGAAATTCCACAACAACTTGTGAGTCTTCATGTTCCTTATGTACCTCCTCAGGTTCTCTGATTTCTTGTTGGTCTCGAACTTCTTCGAGCTCTACATTCCTCCCACTAATTCCTTTGGAAATAAATTACTTTTCAAGAAATACAACAGTCCTAGCAACAAACACTTTGTTGTCAGTTGGTGTGTAGAATTAGTATCCCCGAGTTTCCTTGGGGTATCCAACAAAATAGCATTTTTCCAATTTGGGTCCAAGATTTTCAGGAAATTGTTTCCTAACATAAGCTTCACATCCCCAAATCTTTAACATAGACAAATTGGGACGATTCCCATTCCATATCTCATATGGTGTCTTTTGAACCGATTTGGAAGGTACACGGTTAAGTGTAAACGCTGCAGTTTCAAGAGCATATCCCCAGAACGATATTGGAAGTTCGGATAAACTCATCATTGATCGTACCATGTCTAATAATGTATGATTCCTTCTTTCTGAAACATCATTATTTTGTGGTGTACCAGGTGGAGTCCATTGTGATACAATACCACAGTCTCTCAGAAGGTCCTCAAACTCTTGGCTTAAGTATTCACCACCTCGATCTGAACGGAGTGTTTTAATACTCTTAACAAGTTGCTTCTCTACTTCATTCATGAAAGTCTTGAACATTTCAAGAGTTTCTGACTTGTGTTTCATAAGATATACATAGCCATACCTACTGAGGTCATCAGTGAAGGTAATGAAGTATTGATAGCCTCCTCTAGCATTTGACCTAAAAGGTCCACATACATCAGTATGTATGAGCCCTAGCAGATCACTAGCTCTCTCACTGTGTCCAGTGAAAGGAGTTTTGGTCATCTTCCCTAATAAACATGCCTCACATGTCTCTAATGATTCAAAATCAAAAGAGTCTAGATAACCATCCTTATGGAGTCTAGATATGCGCTTCTCGTTTATGTGCCCAAGACGACAATGCCATAAGAATGTTTTGTTTGAGTTGTCAAGTTTTAACCTTTTAGTATTTGTGTTATATATGCTAGTCTCAAGTTCTAACAAGTAGATACCATAAGACATAGGGGCATTGCCATAAAAGATCTCATCTTTTGATATAGAAATAATTCCATTCTTAATGTGAAATTCAAATCCACTCTTATTCATACAAGATACAGAAATAATATTTCTATTAATGGCAGGTACATAATAGCAATTCTCTAATTATATTACAAGGCCCATAGGCAAAGATAAACTAATAACTCCAACTGCGGTGGAAGCAACTCTTGCTCCATTAGCAACCCGCAACTCGACTTGGCCCTTTCGTAAAGGCTTACTTCTTATCATATCCTGCATTTTAGAACATATGTGAGATCCACATCCGGTATCCAGTACCCATGATGAAGAAGTATTTAAGTTTATCTCAATAACGTATATACCTGAAGTGGAGATCTCTATCCCCTGCTTCTTCTTCCTCAGTTCCTCCAGGTAGAGAGGACAGTTTATTTTCCAATGTCCAGGTTGGTGACAATGGTGACAATAGCCTTCTTTGGAGATCCCACCTTTAGCTTTGAGCGCGGATGACTTTGGCTTCTGCCCGGCTTTAGAACTTTTCTTAGCCTTGCTTTTGTCTTTTGACTTTCCCTTTGCCTTGTTGATCACCATCACAGACTTGGGCTTGTCTTTCTTCATCTGTGCTTCAGCTGTCCTCAACATGCCTAACAATTCTGACAACGGCTTGTCAAAATTGTTCATGTTGTAGTTCATGACAAAATGATTATATGATTCAGGCAACGATTGTAGAATCACATCTGTGGCCAACTCTTGACCTAAGGGAAATCCCAGCTTGGATAGGCTTTCCATGTACCCAATCAAGGTGAGTATATGGGTGCCAACTGAGTCTCCCTCTTTCATCTTGCTTTTGAACAAAGCCTTTGAGACATCATATCTCTCCTGTCTTGCTTGATGTTGATACATGTTCTTGAGATGTGTTACCATATCCATGACATTCATGTTCTCATGCTACTCTTGCAACTCATAGTTCATTGAGCACAACATCAGGCACTTGACATCCACGACATCATCAAGGTGCTTCTTGTAAGCATCCTTTTCAGCCTTGGGCGCATTTACGGCGGGCTCCTCTGGCTCTGGTGTTTCAAGGACATAGAGCTTACACTCATGTGTGAGAACAATTCTCAACGTCCTAAACTAGTTTTGAAAGTTAGTTCCGGTAAGTTTGTCCTTCTCAAGGACCGATCGCAACGAGAAAGTGTGAGTGTTGGTTGCCATTTGATTGCTACAAAAGAAAATTTTGCATTTAGTCCAAAACATTTTGACTTGTAAAGATTTGATAAATGAGATTAATTAGGCCTTTAATTAATTACGCTCCCACTATTTTATTCAAAATGATAGCCCTCACTATCAACTCGGAAGATTGCAACGCACAACCTTCTAGTGAGCTAAGACCCAAAATAATTGGATCAATGCCCAGCCAACGCCGGCGTCAAAGACCAAATACTAAGGTAGGAAACTTTTGCCAATTGTATCATATGCAACTCTTGGATAGATGATCATGCACAACTCCTTGCCATGATGCATCTGTGTGCCTCTAGGTACTTGATCCTATCAAGGTTCCCTAGTTAAGTCCAACCCATAAGCCAACATGATGAGTGTGCACCCTGCGGAGGCAGACCCACACACCCACCATCACACTTCCACGAGATAGACAGTGTACCACACAGAGGCATGCCCACACATAGTCGATCAAGCTTTTCATGTGTGTTGCTTTATGGAAGGCAACTAAAACTTAATATTATCAATTGAGGGGTTTTATTAATACATATACATATCCAAACACCACATACTTATAGTACGTATCATATACTACTATATCTACAACCACAAACGATAGACATGCAATCACAAACACAAATACATCGGTTATGGCCATACTATTGTAATCCTTTAGAGCAACAAAGGATTACGGTCCACCTATGCTCTTATGCATCTCATGCAACACCTATGAATCAACTTGTAAGCCTGTAATGATCAACATTACAATGAACAACTTCATGGATGCTTCGTGAGGTTGGAACTTCAAGTTGCTTCTTGGAATGGGATCTTCTTGTTGCTTCTCCATGGACGCTCCTTGGAGTTGGATCTTCAGGTTGCTTCTTGGAATTAGATCTTCATGGTGCTTCTCCATGGACACTCCTTAGAGTTGGATCTTCAAAGGGCCTCCTTACATCAAGTTTACAAAAACTAAAACTAATCCTATCTCTATTACATCATGTGAGTACAAATATAAAAGGAAAGAATTAATTACACTTTGAAATAAGAGATGAGACTCGACATGCAAGCCGAATACTTTATACAAAGGATCCATATGTAACCATTATACATCCAAAGAATTTACAAACAAACATATCCACAAGATTGACATCCACATTCATTCACAACATTCACAAAAGGGGATATTAGGCCATAACCATGCATGCACTCACCACATAAAACAGATTTTAAAGATGACGTGTATGCTATCATAGGTATATCTATATATACTTATATACATATTAAAAATGCAGTACTTTTAATGCGGGACATTCCCCATTAAATAAATTTTTGACTCCCACGCAGACAATGTGGGGTACACAGGGGCAGCACCCGGGGGTCGAGGGGAGGCCGCCCCTCGTGGGGTCTCAGGGGCATAGCCCCTGAAAGGTCTACGGAATTTCACTTCCGTGCACTTAGGAAAATCAATATTTTCCATAGTCGACCCCGTCCAAAACGTCAAAAACAAAATCCTGCGGCGTATGTGGAATTAGGTTTAGATTGCCGCTCGTAGCGCGTACAGGCGGTGGTCGTCGACATCCTCTGAACGTAAGCGTCAAAGTGTCTGTGTCTTTACTTCGTCCACGCAGATGGATGGAACTCCACGTCGCGCTTTCCAAGCCGGCGGGAAGGAGTCGTGTCTCTGCAGCGGTGTGCTAGTGGTGCGTTTCTCTCCTTTCTCTCCTAAGGACGATGACGACTAGGGTTTACGTGCGTGAGCGTAAATGGAAAAGCCTCTCTCTATCTTATATAGATATCGGCCGTCAATCCTCCTTTAAACAGGATACGAAGGGAAATAGGGTTTCCTAAACCCATCGGTAAATAGAAACGCTGCGTTAATTAAAACGCTCGTGGATTAATTAGAATATTCCGGAATTCATTAATTAACCAAATAATCATATTAATTGATTAATTAATATCCGACTCCATGCAATCGCTTGGGATGGCTCTACGGGCATACATATACCAACAGTTAGGTTAACCTTCAGTTGGAAATAAGATAAGTTTAGCTAACACTCATATGTAACAATAACGGTTGATCAAGTTAATGGTTGTTTGGTTAGCCAACCTAGGGCTTATCACGATAAAAGGGATGGTTGTAGAACCTCATATGCACTTCTCTGAAAAAGAAAGTGATGAAACCCCTATTGGAGTGGTTTAGGGTTTCTGAGGAATCGATCTTAAGGAATCATGACAATATGGGAGAACGTAATTTAAGATCACCGTATACCATGGTACTACCAAAATAATAAGTGACAATAGTACTTTGGATGCCTAAGATGAAGTTGCATGAGGTATTTTGCCATGAAAGCCAGGAGGTGAAGGATGAACATCGGTAACCCAGTGTATCAATATAGAGGATAAAAGGGCCCCTGAGAGGGAATGGGAGTTCATCACTATGGATGTGTAGTAAGTTTCCCATGGACCAGAGAAGGTCAAGATGCAATTTGGGTTATGGTAGATCGCCTTACCTAGATAACATGAGAAAGAGAGAATACTGTCAAGGGACATATATGGTTGAACTACATATGAGAGAGAGTTGGTTCAACTACACCATGATGCGAGTTCTTGAGTTTAATTTAAAGAATCACTTCCACAAGGTGGAAGTAGATACATGAAGAACTCAATGTTAGTACAGTTTATCACCCTAGTTAATGGTTAGTACGATCCAGACTAGAGGGTCTGATGAGAGCATGTGTGCTCGTTCATGGTGATACATAGAGATAGTTTTTGTCCTTTGTAAGATGTGATGATAACCACCATAGCAAGTATCAGGTTGTAAAGAAGCTCTGTAAGGGAGGTTGTGTCGGTCACCACTTCATCAAGATGATGTTGGTGAAGGGACCTCACGAAGGTCAAGAAAGGACCACAATGTGTGTAGATGAAGTCGCTTTGATCGTGAAATGGATGAAAGGAGCCTAGAGACGATATGAGTGGTAAGTTGATGCAAAGTAGACTGACATACAATTCACTGTGGGAGAATATGTGATATAAAAATTTGACCCCTCTAAGTTATAGCTAAGAGAGATGAGTCCTCGATGCATGGGTTCTTTTGACATGGTTTGGTGGAGAAGGTTAAGTTTGCCCTTACCCCTCAAGATAATGTGATGTGTGATGAGTTTCATGTGTCCAATTTAGAGCACTATGTGAGGTACCTGGACCATGTGCGGAGCAATGAACCTTGTTAGCCCCAAGGGAGGTTGTAATGACCTGAGTCACCTATGAGGTTTATAGATGCCAAGGTGAAAAAACTCAAAGAAAGGAATATGTGATGATAAAGGTTCTTTGGAAGTGCCATGTATAGGAAAAAGCCACATAAGGGCCAATGATGGACATGCAAAAGTCTGATCCTGAATTGTTTGTTTGCTTGATGGAATTTTGAGGGCAAAATTCCTATAAGAGGGGAAGGATGTTACAACCCCAACTTTTGGGTTCATTTGGTGAGAAATGTAATTTCTCATATTAAAGATATTTGAACAAATAATGATATAATTTGTTTTGAATAAATGGATTTCATTTACAATAGCCTTGCTGATTGTTTTGTGGGCTTTATTGGCTATTGGGCCCAATAATAAGGAAAAGACAAAAGGAATTCCATTGTTAATATGAAATGGAGAAAGGAAAAATGTAGAAACCTCTAGAAGGCAAAAGAATGTAATCCAAAGTTGGATTTCGTGCCTCTTGGGTTCCCTGGGTTCCAAAGTTACAAAGAGAATGCAATAAGAAAAGAAAAGATCAATTAAATATTTATTTATTAAGAAAGAAATTGAAAATAATGATAAAATGTGGGGAATAAGTGAAAAGAGGTATAATTGAGTTATCCTTGATAGATTTTCATATTCAAAGGATTCCTAATGTTAAATGGAATACCAATGAGGAAAATAAAAAAGAAAGATAAAGAGAAATCCTCAAAAAGAGATATTTTAATAAGAAATACACAAGATAATGGGAAATAATGGAAATAGATGCATCTAGAAGGATAATAAGTATCCTTAAAAAGGAATTTCGAAATCATAGAGTTTCTTGGGGTCCAAGGAGCCCCAATGAAGAAAAAGAAAGAGAAAATATCAATAATGCAAAATAAGAGGATAGTGTGATGTATTATTAATGAATTATGGTGGCATTGTTAAAAAGGAAGTGTTTTCTACTAAAAGAAAATATAATTTCGTGGTCAATGAATTAAAAGGCAAGTCTAAAGAGAATAAGGGAGAGGATTTTTATATTCCTAAAAATCCAATGAATATGTTGTTTTAAGAAGATGATTAAGAGAGAGAAACTTGCTTCTTCATGAAGGAATTGAATTCCTATTGAAAGAGGGATTGGTTGCTTCAAGGGAAAGCACCCCAGGGCATTACTACACTCCCCTATATAAGGGGTAAGACCTGGGGCTGAGTCCAGAAGATCCCACACATCATCTTCTCTTCTTCCACAGTTTCATCCATAAACCCTAATTAAAGAGAAGTTGCGTATTTTTGAAGCCACGAGGCTACAAGAGGGAGTTGCGAGGGAGCCTTGCCACTTCCACAATGGCCTGAGGTGCTTGGGTGAGCATCCCCTCACCCTAGTTGGTCGTGGCAGCAGCAGCACGGCTGCATAGGGCGGTCATGTTGCAGGTTTGCCCAGTCCATTTTCTGCCACCATGGAAGCAGTCTAGGGCACCTGTAGGTGTGGCGGAGGGTGTCCGATAGAATGGAGTGGGTTCCGGTCGTCATCGGGGTCCAGGGGAGGAGAGGAGTTGCGCCCAACCATGGCTAGGGCAGCAGCAGGACGTCGAAGCAAGGTTGAAGACGACCCTTGGGTCGTTGGATGGAAATGCCCCTCTGGCGTGTGAAGGACCGGTCACTTAAGTAAGGGCAAAGTCGACAATTCATTATATTTCCAAATCGCTACATTGCATGGAGATAGAGGTGACGTGGCGTCCTATGATTGGTCCAAAAAGGTAAACCTTGCAAAATTCACAACTAAATGTTGGTAACTCCGATGATAGAAAATAATATATGAATTTTGCTTAGAAAAATGAGAGGAATCCATTAAAAATGGCTTTAGAGGCTAATTTCTCTTGCAATTCGAAAAGTGGTGTAATTTATCAACTTTAATGAACTAAAGATTAAGAAACCCTATTTTGAGATGATTGATGTAATTAGTAGGGTTTAATGGATGATTAAAGTAGATATTAGCCTGTTAATCATGAAAAGATACATTAAGATAAAAAATGATGAACTTTTCATGTAATTAGTTTAATTGAGAGCTCATGTGCATAAATATACTTTAATGAGCCTTAAAACCCTAATATTAGTAAATGTGACTCATAATGGTTTTAATTATTCAAAATCATGAATAAAGCTAAGATATGATGATTTTAAGCTATTTCAAGTATAAAAGTTCCTAATTGTGGATAAATACCCTTAATGTAGTAATTAGGGTTTTCTAATGAATAAAAGATAGAATTAATGGCAAATTGAGTTCATATGTGAGTTAGACCATAATGAACTTTGAATTGATGATAAATGAGCATAATGATCTTGTCATGGAATAAAAGGATAAAAATGGTAGATTTAATGTAAAAGAGGCTTAATGGACTTAATTGATGATTAATTGTGTTGTTTCTGAAATTAAGGTTATATGTTGTTAAAAGGTAACCTTAATAATTTCATGAAGGATAGATGAGAAATTAGGGTTTAAAAGAGTAAAATGAAGTAAAAACCCTAATTGCAAAGTAAACCCTAAAAGAGGTAGAAATCCTAAAAAAAGGAATAGAAACCTTAAGTAGCAAGATGGTTTGAATATATTTTGATAAAAAGGAATTGGATGTGATTTCAGGATTCTTGTACTTGCTTGATTGGATTTCCCTTCTTGGTTGATTCTGTCTCAAATCTGCCCGACAGGTATGTGGTTACGCTTATGAATATCTTGAATTAGTTTTTTGAGGTTTTCTGAAGTTTTCCTCGATGACTTGAATTAAACTGTTGGATGAATTTATTTCATACAAACTATAATGTGGATATGACTATCACTTAAGATATGTGCCTACTAGCTCAGATCCTATTCCCCTCTATGGCTTAATAGTTGTGTCTTAATAGTTTGACCTAGTACATGACTACCTATTGGGTAGGTCCATCAGGTCATTGGATGACTTAGTACATGGATACCAATGGGGTAGGTCCATCAAGTCACCTTGAGTCAGGGATTGGGCTACTTTCGGGTAGGGCCATGCGACTCCATAACCCTAAGTATTGGCTACCTGTGAGGTAGGGCCATGGGGGTAAGGATATACCATAGAAAGAGGTAGTATCCAAGTCCACTGCAGGGACAACACAGAGATAGGGGATAGGTAAGGATTGAGTAGTATTGCTTAAGACGTAATCTTGGCTGTTAAATGATAATTGGCTTATTACATTGTTATCATAGTTGTACGATTATTCCCCCCCCCCACATACCAGCTTTATGTTGACCGATGTTTTGTTTGTCGGCATTTTAGGTACAAGTGAAAAGAACAAATAGTAAAGTGGCATATGTGGAATTAAATATGAATTAAAGTTCAAAGGAGGATTAGTTAGAATAGACTCCATGTGGATAGAAGTAGATATCCAAGTTTTCGAAAAAAATATATGAAAAGTTTAATTTTATTACAGCCTTTTAGTTTAGTTTGGTAGAATTTGATAATTATTATTGATTATTTGTTGAACCTTTGATTCGGAAATTGGGATAACGGCTCTGACCTCTTAGTATCCCTTAATTGGGGGTTACTGGGAGGCGGGGTCGTTACATTTGGTATCAGAGCATAGGTTCCTCATTTAATCTTTAATAATTATTAAATTTTACAAACTTCGTAGAACCCAAGGGAGTTATTAGAGGATTTTTCGAAAGACTGAGGTGTCTAGAAAAGGATCACGTCTGGGGGATGACAAGATTTTTCTCCGCACTACTAGTCAGAATACGAGGACTCACAAATTAGTGTGACTGCCTGGCCAATGTCTTAGGATCTGACTCGAAATAAGATACCTTTAGGACTCTCTCATCTTGTTCATCCCTTATCAACACAAATTCGTTTCCCCTAGAATCTAGGTGTTTTCAAGTATCGAACAACAAATAATCCATGTTTAGAAGCATAAACCACAAGTAAAATAATGGGAAATGATATAGAAGAAAGAGAAAATCATCATAGAATGGAAATATGTTAATTAAAAGTTATTTCCCCCCAATATGGTATGAAAGTAACATTTTATCCCCCAAACAACCCACCAAGGGGCTCAACTAGACATACAATAAGAAAAAGAAGAGGAAGAAGGAGTGGAGGAGTGAGGATCCATAGAACATAGTGAAGACTCCTCCTTCTTCACCTCCTTTCTATAGAAGATGAAGCACCTCCCTCCAAGGTAGTAAATGGCATGAATGGGTGAGGTTTGGTGGTGAAAACCCTAGAAAATGAGGATTTCTGGGTGGAAATGAGGTGGATATGGAAGGGGGTAAGTAGGAGCTCTTGAATACTATAAGAGGATGGAAATGAATGCTAGAGGTAGCCTTGTATTTGAACCTCCACCAATGTATGCATAGGTGGTGGGGAAGCATTAGGTTAAGTAGGGGTAAAGTTGGAAATGTAGTGGAAAAGTTGAATAGGGCTATGTGGTCATCAAGACCGTGTGGGTGTCATGGCCGTGGTGAGTGTGGGTTGGCATGGTTGTAGGGAATGATACATGTGACGTGGATGTATGATGTGGAGTGAAGGTTAAGGAAGTGGGATGGCCAGACCGATGGCGGGTGCCACGGTCATGCTGGGTGGATGGCGCCACGCCCGTACTGCAAAGCACGACCGTGCTAGAGACAGGTGCCTTAGTCATTCTTCATTGCTTCCCGTTATGTACTATACATGCCACTGTCGTGGTGGTTCCCACAGTCGTGGCAGTTGTCCATGGTCATGGTGATCTTCAGTCTCCACGGTCATTGTGGCGTTCACGGTCAATGTCAATCCTTTGTATTTTATGCAAAGTGTCTGAATGTTTTTGCATCTTCGTTGCGGTCGTAGCATTGTACCACGGGGGTGATGGCAAATTTTGGCCACACTAATTCTGATGGACACGACCGTGGGAGACTCAGTGTACCACGATCATTTTGGCGGCCACAACTGTGGTATTTGATGCTCAAAAAGTTGATCCCACTGTGGATTTAGACCATCTCTCCAAGGTCGTGCCAGAGTACCACAACCCGTGGTGAGTGCCTGTTGCTTGGCTTTTGCTTCAAACTTCTTCAAATGGTTTGCTTTTTGCCTTAGGCTAATTTTTTCCCATTCAAGGGACACTTAGGGAAGATCTGGGTCCAATCCCAGGGTGTATAAACCCAATGATTCTCTCCTTCTCTCCCCTTTACATCCAATACATGCAAAAGTCCTAGAAAACATACAAAAAGTAGCTATGTGTATTTGATATGAAATTTCATATTGTGGAAATAACTTACAATCTAATGATGTTTAGATGTGATTAAGATGTAAAAAATGTTGGTATGTATGCCAAGATAGCCAATCATATGATGATGGGATTCACATATGTTCTGATTGATTTGATAAATATCAAAGGCAAGCTTCCAAGTTATTCTAGCTCAATCAATTATGAGAATATGATGGAGCAGAATGAATTTCTAAAGAATGAAAATACTCAATAATGTATGTCTTCAGGTTAAGGACCTGAACAATGAGATCATACATATGCTAAGAGTATGTACATTCTTGTTATGTCCCTAGTCGGATGTCATTAGGGAAGGTTGATAGACAACAATGGCACATCAAGACTAGAGTGTGTGTTGGTTGATGACATCGTCTCATTAGTCATGATATATGATACCAAACCAAGCACACAGATACATGTTGGAGAATAGTGTATCAGACAGACCCACCATGAGAGTGACACATGGAACCATGACATGGTAGTCAGAATCATCTCTCATAGTGATGGTGGTGATTGTGATTCTTAGACCTAAAATCACTGCACTCGTCGAATGTGATTGGGTACACCTTGACATCATCAAGCGTAGTCTTGAAACATGGGTTGTTATAAAGGTGGTGATTGGGTGGCTTTGACACATAAGATAGACTGTGAGTGATAGATATGTGATTTGTCCTATGATGTCTGGACCACTTGATAAGTGAGACTGAGAAAGGCATGCGCATGCACATGTGAATCAATATATGATATGGATCTCACATATATCTCAGACAATCTGCTCTAGTTCAAGAAACATGAATGAACGTTGAAAGGATGACAACTCCATGCCTTGAGTTCATTCAGGATATCAAAGACAAAGGAATTATACATTCACTGGAACACCAATCACAGACTGTAGGTTGAAGGATGTTCTCCAACTTTCCATTCACTTGGGCAGCACTGACGTGCGACTAGGCACCTATCTTTGCTTGTGATGTCATAAGCTAGTCGTGGTTATTCACTGCCAATGTGACATGGAACCTATAGGGTCACACACAAAGGATTAAGCTAGAAGAGGAGTTTATCCATGAATCATGTTTAGATTGATTACTAAAGTATTTAGGTACTCAATCAAACATTCAATCAATAGACTTGACTCAGACTCATCAAGTTCAAGTGTTGAACCAACTGATTAGAGTGTCAGATTGATTGAGAACTGAATTGACTGTGTTGTGCACAATCTAGACCATCACCCGACTGGTTCACTGGGTAAAACAATCGACTCATGATCAGTGAGACGACCGGTTCACTCTGGTGAATCGATCGATTCAACTTGACCAAACGAGCAGGGTTGGGTGGTCTCCGTTTGTGAGAAAGTTTTTTGTTTCACTTATTCAATTCGATTGGGACAAGAACTAATCTTTGCATTAATTAGAAATGAATCAGGAAAGTCAATTGCAGGAAAGTATGGGAAGTGAAGCGACCGGTACACTAGGTGAACCGATCAGCTCACCTTTCCAAATGATCGATTCAGTTATGAAACGACCGGTTAGCATGCCATAGTACAAATTGTTCATGAAAATTCCAGACCCTTCTACTCTGACACAGACTGGGAACCCTGACCCTGCCCTATACTATAAACAGAGGGGTACATGGGGCTTCTCCAAATACACAACTCAGAACATCAGTTGCTCTACAAAGTTATTGTCCTCTCTGGTTGTGGTAACCGAGAGAGCCCAAACAAGTTCTACCCGTCCAGGGAGGAACAATGAGGGAAAGACAACTGTAGAAAGTAACTTGTTGTGGGAGAGTGTGTCAATGACTAATACGCTGACAGAAGGGGACAATTCCTTCTAGTCCGTTCTTTAGGACAATTACAGTTCCCAATAGTCTGTGTGGACTATCTATAGAGGCGGGAGACTTCTGCCGCTCGGGAGGATGACAATCAATCACAGTTCGGATCAAGACCAGGAGCTGCACAGATGTCGTCGAAGACAGGTGGTTGAAGACCGCACTTACTGCGAGGTATAGTCGCTGAGCAAGCCTCAGGACCAGGTATAACTCGCTAAAACCATCCTTTCCATTATATAGATGTTGATGTGATCGGCTGGTTATGTGTTTATGGTCAAGTAAAATTTTTATTTTCACTACCTACTCCGACCATGTAAAACCCAACAAAAGACACAAATTAGAGTCCTATAATAGGGTTACATCACCTACATCTCGACCATGATGGATCTTTGGGTCTTCCTATATCAATGGACGATACATTTGGAGAATCCACCTTCATTGATTACCATTGGGACACCGTGGGTGCTCCCTTGTCTTAGTGTTATCCCTCGGTATCCCAATATATGAAACACCATTCACTGAAATTTTGTGCTATATTAGGTATAAACCGTGCTATGCACATTTTCTTTATTAAAATAAAGAACTGTCGATTTGTAATTTGAAAAAAAAAATATGTAACTTCCTCTACACTTTTTCATATATTGCATAGATAGTATCAAAAATCACAAAGGTCCAATTTGTAATTTAAAAAATAAATGCAAATATTTCATCCAACTCCCTCCACGCTCTTAAAATTACATCAAACTCCCATCATATCATTTTATATAGAGACCAACATAAGTCCAGTCGGCCCAATCTTTATTTAATGTGTTTGCATAACCTTCTTAGATCTGTCTCATATAAGAAAATTTAGCCATAGTTTTATAAGGTCCAGGTCAAGGTAATAAACAAAAAAAAAATCAGATATCTAGATTCATTATCTACATAAGTATATGTAACATTATGCATATACAACATGTATCTTCCTAGGATACATTAATTATAACTTTTTCAAATTAAATTTTATATAAAATATGTTTGACCGGTCATTTTAATGAGGCTAAAAGAGTAATAGACATAAGTACATTTAAGTTATATGAACCTATTTAATATTAATTATTTGTAATATTTACAACACAATCTAACCATATATGTAAGATGCATATTGCCTTATTAATGCGTTTTATAAATCATCTCGATCGATTTTGGATTGTTAATGAAAGAAATAATTTCTTTTCTAATCAATGGTAAGTTAGTAAAATTCCAGAAGTGGTTGGATGATTCTTTATTTTATGTTTTAAAATAAAATCTATGATTGTGATTTTAATCTTTTCTACTCAAGACAATATGATTTTCACCTATACGGTTGTTTTAGTTACTAGGTTACAAGTTTAGTGGTTTTACAAATGGTACATGTAAGTAACATGTATCAGTTGGTAAACTTTTGCTAAAATATGTGAGTAATGTATCTAGATGAATGTTTGAAAACATTTTATTTTATTATTTTATCTGGGATAATTTGAACCCAACCAAAATATAAATCTATTATACACGTTTGATACGTGACAAGATAGACATGGTTTTAAGATTTAGGGTCTACAAGTGAATGCTCACAATCAACTTAGCAAAATAGACATGGACACATGCATGCCAAAACTTAGTATGAAGGTCATACTTTCATATATAAATATAGATATGCATAAAAATAAACAAGAACCAATAAAAAAAGATCAATATTGCTTTCAAATTTATTCAAACACTTTTCTAAAAATTATCTATGTCACACTACTACCTTATTAGAATACCAAGACTACTTTGCAATTTGAAAAAAGAACATTATACATGACATATTTATTATGTGCACTATACATATTTAAGGATATTATGGATATTTACATGCATTTTTAATTAGAACACAAAAATATCAATTAATTATTCTAAAAAGTAAAAAATTGTCTTTTACACACAATGACTCATTTATAGTTTAAAAATTATAAAAAGTTCTATTTAGATCCTTCCACAGGGTTTAGTATAGTATTATTTAATTCTAAAAAATAAGGACAAAACTATAATTTACATGCCTTGACCAATTTGTGATTCTAAAAATGGAAACAAATGCCTTTAGTCACCTCTACATACTTTCTAATATAGTACATGAGCTTTAAGAACATACAAAGATCAATTTATAATTCTGAAAAGTAAAAAAATTACATTTCACACCAATGACTAATTTGTAATAAAAATCTTGAGTTAAATTACTTTTAAATCCTTTCCTGTGTTTTCTTATATAGTACATAATTTTAGAAGGTAAAAACAAAAGTGTAGCTCACACACACACATACCAATTTATACTTTTTAAAAATAACAAAAAATTACAACCAACCCCCGTCACATGCTTTCTTATATGGTATATATGAGTCTTCTTATATAGTATATAACTTTAAAAAGTAAAGATAAAAATATAATTTACACACACATAAACCAATATGTAATTCTAAAAAATAATACAAAAATTCTATTTAGCCCCCTATAACCTTTCTTATATAGCATGCATGAGTTTTCTTATATAGTATATAATTTTATGAAGTAAAGACAAAAATATAGTTGTGTCATGAACCCCTTTGTAATTCAAAAAGTAATAGAAAAATTATACTCAACCCCCTCCGCATGCTTTTCTATATAGTATAGACAAGTCTTCTTATATAATATATAATTTGAAAAAGTAAAAATAAAACTATAATTTACATACACATTGCCCCTTTTTTAAGAATTCAAATAATTAAAAATTACATTCAACCCACTCCATGGACGTTAGCATATATAGATGATTCTTCTTATATAGTATATAGTATAAAAAGATAAGACAAAATATATTTTATACATGAACCAATTTGTAACTCTAAAAAAATAAAACTATTGCATTTAGCACACTCCAAACTTTCTTATATAGTATATAAATTTAAACTAAAAATTGCAACTTACACGCATGACAAGTCTTTAATCCCTAAAAATATTACATTCAGTAAGCTTTTTCATAGATATTATAAAACAATAGAAAAAATTACACTCAGGCCTGTACGATTTTTTTATATAGATATAGATGCATGAAGTGCAGTTTATCAATACAAAAAATTGTGCCAGCGTAATCCTTATACGCATATAAGATAATCGCTACTCCGCGGGTCCGCGCTTATATCAGACCCGAAATCCCTATAGTTTATTGATTACGTGGGGCAGCGTCGTTTTATTATCCATTAGAGTTGTTTGAAGGCGGAGGAAACTTTTTTACCGGTTGCTTGATTGCTTACGCGCAACCAAACTCTAGCTGCAGTAGTCGTCGCCGTTCTCCTTCACCACGGCTTTCTCGAGAAACGATCTTCCTCGATTTCCCTGTATCGCAACTCCGCTCTTCGTTCCGATGGAAGATAACAAATTATACCCATGTACAGACGCGGACGCAACATCGGCAGCCGTATGCCGAAGAACATCGGTGTCATCTGGGATGCTACCAGAGCCCCCGCCATCTCGTCACCGGCCAGGGGAACCAGAAGAAGAGAACCTCGCCAGTCCCGTTTTGATGCCTTCTTCTCCGCAGTGGCAGGTGACTGGAATATTTCTCCATAATTTTCGGCTTTCGCCAAGGCAAACCGTTGAAGCTTTGGGGTTTTCCAATTATGGACGTTTTCTAGGTTGAAACTATTTCCAAATATATGCTTCATCGACAACTAATTGAGGCAATCCGTATGTTACATTTTATAATAAAGTTTAGGTGCCTTCACCATTTATCCTCGAAGATGTTTTACTTGCCACGGGCCATTGCACAGGAAAGACATAGCCTTTTAGCAAGGAATATAGGAAGGGACTGCAATGATCTGAACAAATCAAATTTACAATGAGCTATATAGCTGTAATTGCTTCAGAACCCGAGTTAAGGAACAAAGAGGTTTAAGAGATACATGCCTGATTGAACAAAGAGGCCTTTGTGCACACATATGTTCCTTGTATACAAGCCACCAAAAGGATACACTAGATATCTAGCTAAAAACAGCCCCTTGGTCAAACACTCCCATATGCCTATTTTGCTTGACCAGTGGAATCCAAGTGTTTGAGAATCTCATGTATAGGAACATGGGCTATAACATAAATCCATACCATGTGAAATATTGAAGCAGACAATAATGAAAACAATCAAACATGAATAAACAGTAATTACCAAGAATGTATTCGGCAATTTCATTGTACTTTGTTGTTTTTTGTGTAAGATCACACTTGCCAAGGCACGCTCCAAGGGGATGCAACTTGGCGGGCACCTTGACATATTGGTGTCTTGGGTCAACTGTTGCTTGGCCCTATATATGGGTATTAACATCCCTTTTTACGGTCCTCGTATCCTAATTAAGTATTGTAATTCATGTTGACAAATGCCCTTTTTATAAGTGCTTAATGCCATTAATACCGTTTATAGGTTTGCCTTGGTGTGATCCTTGTACGTGGTTTCAATTTTAGTGCTTATTTTGGGGATTGACAATAACATACACCTATGTATATAGCCAAAACCTATATCTATACAGGACGGGAAATGCTCATGATAACCATACAATATATGTATTAGTAGGAAAACGGTCTGCAACATTTTTCTTAAATGCCCAACCTTTGCGCCTTAGTGGGTTTCTGCCTTAACAAGTGTGTCCAAGCCACGGGAGTCTTTCAAAATGGCCATTGTATTCTCTCTTGCTAACTAGCGATTTCACTGCTATAAAACCATCACTTTGTCAAGTGCTCATCCTAATTAGATAAGCCAGTCTATAGTTTTACCATTCATTATCCTCTTTTTTGTAGTCCCTATTGTTGCAAGTGAAGTGTTGCATTCTAACTTGTTTGAGTCTTGGTGGATTGGGGTGCTACTTTTCCATTTTGATATAACACTTACCTTAATGGTTCTTTCACAAAATTTCAGTGCTTTATTATTTATAGGAATTTCTTACATGTGAAATTTGGATATGCCTCCTGATGTGTGTAGCATGCAGGACTACCCTTCCTTTTTAGCTGGACCCATTCACTTCTTGTATGGCGTGATTTCATCTTTTTATCACACACACACGCTCACCACCCCCCCCCCCCCCCCCCCCCCCCCCCAAATAAGAAGTCATGTAACATAACCTTTTTATGTCATGGTTTGAGTATTCATGCTATAAAACCCTATGTAAGTAGTCACCTTCTCTTTTCCCTTATCAAGGGGTAGTGGTACCTCTGGCAAGGCCGAGGTTGATCTCCCTTTGCTGTGATAGGTGAAGTCGTCAAGGATGATATCACAATTACAGGGAAAGAATTTGGAGGGATTGCTGCCTTTGGGACCCAAACCTTTTGTACCTTTGGCTTTGGACTCGCCATAAGTATGTTGATCAGTTTCCATATATTCAATTGAATAAAACTTTCTAGTTTAGTTATAAGTTGAGATAACATAATTAACTAACTCCATCAGAAACTTCTTCTAGGATCCTTACAGTGGTTAAAAGTTTATAGTTTTTTTTTTAAAGCCATACTTGCTAAGGTAGCAACACACTAAGTAACCAAGGCTTAGATTTTGTTTAGGTGCCACCTTTCATATTTTCATTGTTCAATCTGTTCTCTTTATCACATATCTATAATTGCTATCATGAGTATTTCCCCCCTTATATGCACACATTTTATGTCTATATACATAGATACATACATCTGTTTCATGGTTATATGCATAGATATATACGTGTATTTCATGGTTATATGCATAGATATATACATGCCATGTTTGTAAACTTAGACATATATGTTTGCATGTATTATGTGGTTAATCCCAAAATCAAGCCTTAAATCATGTATATTGACATAACTAATAAATTTTACGATTAATATGGGTATTTGAGATTCTTATATTATGCAAGATGGGCTCTAACATATATATTAGAACCTTTCCTGTCACAGTTAAATTCTAGTAGGAATGATGTAGTCTGTATATAGCACGAGCAACCACTTTTCAACTTAATAATCCCCCTCCCCCCTCAACATGGTTTTTATTTTACAAAAATGGGTATATGGCTCCTATTATATGCACGAGGATCTTCATCATTTAGTGTTTACATGTTAATCAAAGTCTTAGTAAATTTACAAAAAAGTCGAACACAAGGCAACAAACTAAGGCAAACTAGATGATGGACATCGAGGGTATTAGTCCCTTATAATAAGGGCACTGGACACCTAGCAGGATCACAAATAATTAATTTTAATGATAGGAGACGATAAAATAATATCAATACACAATATTAGGCTTAAACACCTATAAAATACTTGAGGCAACAAATATTTTAAGGCGAGAGTCAAGGCTCAATTTGTCGCGATGCATAGGCACACGCCTCGGCTTGACCAATAAAAAACTCAATAAGTATGCTCTAAACTTACAATCATTTCTAAGTTTCCAATGTGACCCCCCCACATAAGTCAAACATAATTGAATGGATTCTAAAAAAATCCAACTTGTTGTTGTTCCTAACTAACATATGGACCACCTACATGACATATTTGAGTTCATTTAGGAACTTTGAAGTAATTCATCGGTTCATCCCTGACATCCCGAAAAGGTTTCTTTGCATCATATTTTTAGCATTTGGATGCATATGAGCCCAAGTTTGGTAATGTCTGCTATGATTATGATTTGAAAATTTTCAACAGTTCAGATTTCCCCCAAAAAGCTCGTATTATGCAAACAGACTTGCGTGTAAACGTCTCCAGTGCACTTTAGTTGTATCCCAATATGACTCCCTCCAGCCTTGTAAAAATCTCTTTTTGGTAATACAATACTGCATAATCCAACCACGTGGATTGAAAGTTCACCATATACATCCACCTACCTTAAAAGTTCATCCAAAAAGCTCATATTATGCAAACAGACTTGCGTCTAGACGTCTCAAATGCACTTCAGTGTATCCCAACTCCGGAAAGTTCCATTTTGAGTTTTCCACCGTTGGATACTTAGATGTAAAATATGTAGGTGTATCGATGGACAACCACATTGACCTTTGATAGTATTTTCTATGAACAATGATGCTATTCCATCCATACAGTTTGATTTTGGAAACAGCCCCTAACCTTGTACTTATTTAAATGGCTCTCATGTTCTCACGTAGAAGGGGCGTCGATAATCTACCACTTCGTCCTTCTCTCCGCCTTTTCCATCTTCTTTAATTATAGGAACTGCCAATAGTGGAAGGGGAACATCAAGGGGTTAGGAGAGATAAATGTAGGAAATGGGGGTGGGGAAGTAGAGAGAAGAGGGGAAGGCGGCCGCATTGCCACCATGCTGCACCAATAGACCACCACCATTGTGCATAGTTGCACTACGGTCATTGTGTTGCCTGCACCACTGTGCTTCCGTGTAGACCACTGCTGTTCTGCCCATGTCGCTGCCGTATCATGTGACTGAAACGAAAAACACTCATTAGTAACTAAAACGAAAAACGCTCATTCAGACTCCTGCTGTAAGATTTTCCAATTGAATCGTTTGATTTAATCGCTGGTTTTAGGTTTTATTAGCCATTGCCATAATAACTGAACCAACGACCGGAGTATTTAACATCCTTCCAAGCTGTAAGGTTAACGTGGGTCAAAACCTTGTGGTTGCGGTCCCCTTTTTTATCCTGCCGCCTGACAACAAACCCAAACTAGTACCTTTCCTTCACAATGTCGTGACTGTATTATGGAAATAGCTGTTCCTCCATAAGGATTATTACTAATCTCTTAAGTTTCTCCTAACTATCTCTACCCCTGCTGAGGTCGTGACCTTACCATTTAATACTTTCTTACAGAAGAACAGAGGGGAAAATCCACTTGGCCCCTGATGCCAGAGTTAGGAGGATATGTTGGGACCCAGTGAATTAGAGGTACTTATGCTTATTTTGAAGGCTCTACCTCTCCTTGAGGGAGTGATGAGGTAGGGACCTAGGCTGTTTATCTCAGCCCTTCCCTGAGCCCTTGTTGCCTAAACCATTCAGGCATGTTTGCTTGCACTCCTCTTCTTGCTGGTTCTATGAGAAAACGGGCATAGTCGAGACTGAATAGCGAGTAAGGGCATAGGCTGGGGTGTTAAGTTCACTAATTGCAGAATAAATATCTGACGTGTAGAAACGGGAAGGGTTAGGTGGTGCAGATAGTTGGTCTGATAAATAGATACATGTTTTGGTTAGGGTCAAGAACAGGATCCAGGAAGGCATTATTGTAGTCAGAATTTTTTTTGTGTTTTTTTGGCTATTGGTAACTTATAGGTTGTTAGATCATACATCCTCAGCTCATTTTCTTCTATAACAGATTGGCTAGGCTTTTCTTATTCTGTCTTCTTGTAAAATATTTTTGATTTTATTAACCTGTCCTATTATTTTTACTCTTTCAAATCAGTTTCCTCACATTGAGAAGGCCACCCTACCTCAGATTGAATCCCAGATAGTGGAGATGAGCACATCAAGAGACCAGTGCAGTAGTTCCTCTTCTGCCTGTGATATTGCTGATAAGAATCATGGGAGGAAGTATTTTTATTATGAGACGCCTCTCCATGAAGAAACCGGGGCATGGATACCTGTCTCTGTCCCACCCATGGTTGCAACCAATCACGAGGAATGGGCAAGGGGATTCTGTGTCGAGGGTGCTTATTTCCCTGATGGTGAGATGGGGTGGGAAACTTTCTTAAAAGGAGACAAGGAGATGACAATGTGGGATGTGATGCTTGAGATGCTTCTGGCAGCTAAAGGCAAGGTGACTTCTGTTGCTTCTGGGGACCTTGACTGTTGCAAGATGAATTGGATGTCAACTGACCTACTTGAACAAGCCTGGAAAGAGATGTCCCATACGCTTGCTGATGCTAATTTTGGCTGTGCAAAGGAAATTCTTGACACAGAGCCTCCTAGATGGTTGGCAGATAGTGCTGCTTCTGCATGCATGCTTTGCGGTGTGCATTTCCATCCCATCATGTGCCCTCGTCATCATTGTCGGTTTTGTGGCGGAATATTTTGCAATGACTGCTCAAAGGGAAGAAGTCTGTTGCCTAACAAATTCCGAACTGCTAATCCGGAACGTGTCTGTGATGTCTGTGGTGTGCGACTTGTTTCTGTTCAACCATATTTGATGAATGAGGTTAGTCGTGCTTCTCAGTTACCTACCCAGGATCTCACAGATCTTAGCACATTGAGGTCATGGATGAACTTCCCTTGGGGGCAATCTATGGAGTATGAGATTTACAAAGCAACAAATACAATCCGGGGCTACGACAAGGTGCAACTTTTTTGCTATTTGATTTCGTATCATAGCTATTTGAATTTGCTAAGTAGTAGCTGTGTGCAGCAACGACTTAATTCTTCAGACAAAAATCACATTTCTTACTTTTTATATTATAGGTATACAGATGTGAATTCTAAATGATGGGCTTCTAACCACCACTTGTATTTTGTGATTTTCAGGTGGGTTTACTAAAGCCTGAGAAGTCTATTCCTAAAACAATTCTGAGACAAGCAAAAGGCTTAGCCATTCTTACAGTTATGAAGGTTGGGTTAATGGTTACATACAATGTTGGCACTGGAGTGGTTGTTGCTCGTAGAAAAGATGGTTCATGGTCTCCACCATCTGCCATCTCTACATTTGGAATTGGATGGGGTGCTCAGGTGAATTACTTTTGCTAACAAAAAATCACAGTCCCTTGAAAACCTTATCATTCCTGCCTACATGTTTAGTAACCAATATGCAGCAGAACGTAACTCATTTCCACGATTCCAGATACCCAATGGAAAATCGTCCACACCTTATCTGATGAATGCTCATTAGTACTTTTGCAGTAATTCTATAGATCTATTTTAGTCTAGAGCTTTTTTCTCTTACAAAGACAATCTAATCGTAGACTTGTAGTAGGCCTCAAGATCTACTTTTGGTCTAGTTAAATAGGTACTTCATGTCCACTCTTATCCATTCTGTCCTGTGGATATTAACTTAAAAATACATTGAATTTAGTGTATTCTTATAGCTTTGCAAAGTAAACTAGATCATGGAATCTTAAACATTATTAATATAGTAATATATCTATTTTGTATCTTTATTTTATTGTAATATTCATGCAACATATTTTATAGATAAAGATGAAATTAATGTAATTCAGTCCTCTTCTGATTATGTTCTCTTCATCGCATGACATTGAATGCCATGTGACGTGACAGTTCAACTTGCCTACTTTTTAGACGTAGGGTCCAGCTTTCAGTGATTCACCACTCAGATGGGGCCTGCATCCTCAGCAGGCCCTTAGCAAAGTGGCTCCATCCATCAACAGGACTGATCTTCTCAAACTTTTTGGTGGTTCCTCCAGCTGTCTGCAACTGCTAGTCTGCTACACCGGGTCCTCCAGCAGGCGACAATGTCCAGATACTATAGAGCCACAAATGACCTCAATAATCGTACTGGTTGACAGACACCCAGTGGCCTGTTGCTTTGTGGCGGGACTGAAGCAAGTTGTTTCAGCAGCCATTAGAGAGAAGGAATCTTTGCTACCCTATGCAAGTTTTACTGGTAGATCAGAGGTTTACCTATCTTTTAGGCATCCTTTGCTCTCTGCACGCTCTGCTTGGTGCATTGAGTAAAATGATTGTTCATGTGTCTTTTCCACACCTATGCTTCTCAACCCACGATTTCATGAATGAAGTTAATATTGTGTCATTAACAGATTTTGTTTAAGCTCTTCATTAGCATACCATACTACTTTTCCATCCCGCGGCTTCTTCCTGGTGTGTTATTTGAGTCTTCACGAACTCCTATGGACATCAGTCCCTGTTATAAATTTATAATTACTTGTGAACATTCACCACATTCATCCCGATGACGAAGATGAACCAACATCCACCATGGCAATATTAATGAGTAATCATAAACTTAGCTGTCATAATACTTTGACTAAGATGATAGTTTTGATTTGGCACCAGAATTGTGACTGCGCATTCCTTTTCACACTGATATCGATGCCATCAGGGTCATCATTGGCATCTAAGCCTCAATCCCAACCATGTTGGGTCGGTTACCTATGCCATCATGGTGCTTCAAACAATAGTTTGTCACCCAAAATTCACCAAAACTGTGACTTGGAATTCCTTTTTGCATTCAAGCTATGACATCGTCATACTTCAAAATATAACTGAAGGGTGTCACCCAGAACTTTGATTTCAGATGCCTTTCTGCACTTAAAGCTAGGTATGGTCTGGGAGGGGTTTTTATAGATGCGGTGAATAATCACTTCGTAGTTAGGGTCCACCTAAAGAATAATTTCGACTATACAGCTGGAAGCAGACTATCCATAGTATATCTTGCTGTTGGTCATAACATTGAAACGATGTGTTTCTCCAATCTTTTCCTCTTCATCAAGTGTTTAAGCAGAATTTGGCTACTGCATTTGGGTTGTAGTCTTATACATACCGTGTGTCTGTATTTCAAGCTTACTATGCAGCCTGTTTCTCCATTTCTGATAATTTCTTGCATCATCTCTGTTCATAGTTATCCAGGCTCCCGCCTGGGCTCCACCTAGGCGCGCCTAGGCCCCCTAGGCTCTAGGCTGGCCGCCTTAAACTGGGCGCCTAGGCTTTCAGATAACTGAAGTGGATGCCTAAGGCCTTTTAGGCCCAAATTAAGATACTTAAAGACCGAATTAGCATGCATTAGATCTAAATTTGGTCAAATTAGAAACAATTTAGTTATTTTATGGGAGAAATAGATCTGATTGAGCCAAATCAGATCCAAATCAGATCTAAACTAGGTCTGGTTTTGGGGGATAGGTCTAATTTGGGGAAACATGTCTTATTTTGAGGAATTCAGTCTAGTTTCGCCAAATTAGGGCTTATTTATGTCAATGTAGGATAAACTAGGGGAAGTTACGTCTGATTAGGTCATATAATGCCAAAATAGGTCTGACTTAGGCCAAATTAGGGCGGACTAAGTTAAATTAGGTCCCATTTAGATGATGTTAGGTCAAATTAAGGTCAACTAGATTTAGCCTAAGTCATGACAGATACATTTAGGTGAAGTTATGATTGATTAAGCTTAGGGATAACCAATACAAATGTACATAGTTATATATATATATTTGAATATAGCTAAATTTATACGTAATAATCATTTATATATATGTCAAATATAAACAAATATGAAGAACGCCTAGAAACGCCTAGGCCCCCCAGGCTTCCCCTGGGTGGGAAGGACTGCCTAGCCGCCTTGACAACTATACTCTGTTTTCAGATGTGTTACCATCCTCTTCCAAAATGCAAATTAAAAAACATATGCTGGCGATGCCACCAGGTGTGCAGTTGTATATTCTCGAAATGCTTGTTATTGGTTCTTTTTCTTTTTTTATATATCAATACGGATACCATTTGCAGAGATACTGAATTCCCCTTAATATCATCCTGTTGCTAGTTGGTGCGAGCTATCTGAGACACACTGTTCAATATACGATAGATACACTGTTCAATATACGGTTTTCATGACCAGATATTGCCGCCTTACAATTTTCAGGGTGGAGGAGAACTGACGGACTTCATTATAGTTTTGAGGACTGAAGACGCAGTGAAAACTTTCAGTGGAAATGCACATTTTTCTGTTGGTGCTGGTCTCAGCGCAGCTGCTGGTGTCATTGGAAGGGAGGCTAAAATTGACATGCGAGCCGGTGATGGTGGTTATGCTGCTTGCTATACTTACAGCTGCAGTAAAGGTAAATCTGTCTGTTTCTCACTTTTATATCTGAACAAAAAAAGTACTCTTCTGAATTTGATACCTCATATGCAATTTAATTTTGTGCTTCATGGTTTTAAAAATCTGAGTTTCCTCTGTATTCATGAATTAAAAGGAATTTGCACTTGAGGGATCTTTATTTAGAAAACTATCATCAATTACATTGTTTGAAATTTGGATCAGAATAACACATCATTTGTCTAGTGATGGTTGTAATATACCTAATATTGACCTTACATGCCTGTGGTGGTCACAAGTTTTGAGATCATCTTAATGGGGTTTTCCTGAATTTTTACAGCTTTTCTGAAATTTAATTTTTCATAGCCTGCGGACAAACGAATTTAAATTTTGTATCTGTGACTGTGCATCAACAGTTAGGAAACAAGCTATCCAATGGACCAGCAACAACAAAAAAAAATGCTAGATGAGGAAGGACCGAAGGACAAGCTATACAATAGAGCAGCTGCAACAATAAGGGGGAGAAGAGTACAAAAAGTAAAGAAATGGCATTTGCAGGTCTGAAATACATAAAAAAGAAGAGAAACAATGAATACCGAATAGGAGGTTAGGAGCTACCTTCTTGAGTCTTTAAGCAAAAAAAAGTGAAAGAAATAAATATTCATAGAAAATAGAACCATAAAAGAACTTAGCTAGTGAAGCAACAACGGTTTTGGGGTCTAGGCAAGCTGCTTAGGTTGCTGAGAGAGACCAATGCTAGGAGCCTAGATTTGGACCTCCCATCCAATGCATAGATTGAAATGTTCATTTTGAGGCCATTTAGATGGCTCACAGTATCATATAGGATTGAAATACAATTATATTTACCCAAGCAATAAGAGAATCATTGTTAGTAAAAATAAAAATTTACAGAAGATTCTGCGAAAATATTTGACAAATGTTTCTAACCATTGCTGCATAATTGAAGGAATAAACTACTCATAAAATTCTGCATGCACAATGTATATAAATGACTTATTTATTTAGTTGCAAATTGAATTCAGATTGATCAAATTTCTATTATGGACCCTTGACTGAATAGTGCTTGGAGATGGTGGCACAAATCTCATCTATCTCAAAAGGAGGGGCCTGGGAGGGTGGAAAGACTGATCATGGTCCTGCTGTTGGTTCATCTTCTTCCCTTCCCCCTCCTTGGTGCGATTCGCCGGGAGCCAGCCATCGGAGTACAACCTCCTGATTGCAGAGGGAGGATATGCAGCTTGTGGAGAGAGCCACATGGGAGGAATACTTGGGGAGAGTAGCCCCAAGAGGCATGTGTGGCGATGGATTTGGGGGATGCATGAAGATGTTAACAAACTTTAGGGGATGACTGCATCATTGAGATTGGCGAATTAACATAGAAGCAAGATCAAAGATGTAGGAATGCAGAGATTATCCTAGTGGATCATGGTTTTCTCCGCCTAGGATGACATTGAACAACAAATTTGGTGTGGGAAATTCCATGTAGTGGGGCTTGTGGGTGGCATACCTCGTTAGAAGTGGTCGCCACCTGTTGGTTGAACAATTTTTTTGTTAGAGTCTTCTTGAGATGTCTTGCTCTGATACCATGTGGAAAATATGATAGGAGGCAATTAGATAGTTCTATTAGACAACTCTACTCCTATATAAAGGAGAGGCCACTTACAACTTGGATTCAAACCCCAAAACAAGCATACTTCCTTATACATAATAAACTCAACAACTACTAACTCTCAACAAAACCAATTTTTCACGTATTGATCCACTAGCTTTTCAATGTATTCGATCTCTTGGATAGGGGACTGGAAGATGGTGGTGGATCACTGGGTCAGGAGACACACGTCTAAACATTTCTCATTGCTCTTCTCTTGGGAGATGAGAAGTGGCAGAGAGAGGAGCAGGGGGCAGCTTATGGTTCCCCAATACATCAAGAGGGCCATTTTGAATCACTAGAAGCTAGTCTTGGGAGAATCCTTCTTATAGGATATTTGAGAAGAAAAGGATGATTAAGAGGGCTTTTCAGAGGTGGATTTGAGAGGAGGTTGGAATATTTTTATGAAGATTAAAAGTTAGGAGGCCGAGGTTAGGGTGCTCCAGGATAAGTTCAATAGGGTCAGGCATGTAACTGGTGCAGTCGAGTTTGAAGAGGTTGAGCGCCTTTTGGAGAAGGCGTACCATTGGGAGGAGTGCTAGTGGAGGGAGAAGTCGGGGTTGAGGTGGTTGTAGGGGGATATGAACACTTGAAGTTCTTTCATGTGTAAATGAATGCAGGAGAAACAAATGCATGCCAATAGGATTTGAGTGAGGATGGGTTCTAGATGGAGGGGGAGGAAGATGTTGAAGGCTGAGCCTGTCATTTTTTCTCCTAGCTCTTCTCTCATGGAGGGAGGGTCAACCAAGTGGGTCCTTGGGGTCTTGAAGAGGACCTTGATGACGAAGACAATGAGTTTCTCTCTAATGAGGTTGAATGAGGAAGTGTATGCTGTGATCATGGATAGGGAAACACTTTGGGCCTAGATGGTTTTATCGTAGCCTTCTATGAGGTTACTTGGGAGGTGCTCAAGGAGGATGTGGTATAGTTAGAACTGCGTAAAGGGAGGGGATATTCATAGGAGTGTGAGACACGTTTAGTTGGCCCTACTGCCGAAGGTGTAAGCAGTGACAAAGCTCGATGACTTTAAACCTATGAGCATAGTCACAAATTCGGTATTCGGGATATGTTCGGTCGAGCTGAAAAATTCGGGATTGGGGAATTATGCTGGAAATTCGGGTAAAAAGTGGTCAACGTACGGTAAAAATACGGTCAACGATTCGGGAAAAAGTTGCAAAAGTTCAGAGGATTAATACATATATATATATATATATATATATATATATTGCACATAGATAACACAGACACATATATGTATACATATAGTGCACAATATATAAGTACATATCTATACATCTATTGCATACATATATAACATACATACATGCATACATGATACATACATATATATGTGTGTGTATTTACATATACACGGTCACACACACATATATACACTTAAATTAAGTTAAAGTCTTAAATAGTGACAGTGTAAAATGAGAAAGTACATGAAAAAAGTATAAAATGGGAAGAAAACATTAAAACATGAGTAATTCGTGAATAATACGGGAATAAAGCGTAGTAAATTGCGACTATGCTCAAATCGGGAATTGTTCGTCCGTTTGATACGTCTAGGGAAAAATTCGCATTTTAAACGCGACTTTTTCAAAAAGTCGGAGTATATTGTGACTATGCCTATGAATATAGCGAATGTCTGGCTGAGGGTGTCTCTAAGGTGATCACAGGTTGGATGGCATGTTTCATATCAAAGTTAATCTCCCTAGAGCAGATGGCCTTTGTAAAAGGCATATGCATCAAGGAAATTATCAGGATGGCTCAACGATTGTAGCATAATTTGAAGGTTAGGGGGAGTGAGGCGAATGTGGTCTACAAGGTGGGCATAGCTAAGGCTTTTGATAGAGTAGGGTGGGGGTTATTGGAAGATGTGATGGGAGCAGTGGGATTTAATAACAAAGCTACTATGTTGCTCTCTAATTTGGTGAGGATGGATGGTTCTTAGCAAGGAAGAAAATGTCCGATTTCGATGCCGTTTCGCTGGCCACAGAAACAGAAATTTACCAAAATTTCGATGGAATTTTTGACAAATGCGTTCCTAATGTTTTGATGGCAAAATCAATGAATTAATTTATGAAATTTTACCAGAATTATCTACTAGTATAGACAAATATGCAATAATATTTCATACTGGATATGTAGGGGTGGCGGTCTCCTCATGTGTGAGTGAAGGACCCTAAACTGTTTCAATGGGGTTTTTGATGGAGAATTTTGATGTCATTTTTCAATGGTGAAATCAATGAATCAAGTCATTATAGTTTGCAAGCACAATGTATAAACTTAAAAGACACAAAACTGTGTAAAAAAATTATGCTCTAGGCAATCCATAGTACATTAAAAAGAAGGACAAATTTCGATGGACAGTGCATTTCAACAGTGCATTTTGATGTCCGATGGCCATCGGTATGAAAATAATTGTGGAAATTTCGAATTTCGTCAAAATTTTGAACTATGGTTCTTAGTGTTGTTGAATGAGGGCCTTGGGTCTTTTTTTAGGCATCTAGGGGGTTGAGGGAGGAGGTCCAGTCTCCTCCTTTTCCCATCCTTGCTCTGGAGGTTTTGGGAAGGCGTATGAAGTTAGAGTTGCACTAGAGGCGATTATGAGGTACCACATGAAAGATGGTGGGGAGGCACTGACTTACTTTATCGTCACAGACAACTTGGTTCTTTTCACGCATCATAGAGGGAGCATGGTGTCGAGGATTAAGGAAGTGTTGATTAACATGGTGTAAGGGTGGCATGGCCTGGTTTGGTCTGGGCCTAAAACCTCAGACCAAACCAAATCCAAGTAATTTTCAAACCAGACTGGACTGCTTGTAATTCTATAGCAGACCAAACTAGATTGCAACCTTGTGGTTTTGTTTGGTCTGGTCTCAAACCAGAGCTGTTAAGTATAAAATGGAGGTCACTTCTGCTGAATGGTTCAAATTTTAGTTGGAAATGCCAATCTTTGGTAATAATAAAATATAAATGTTGTAATTTGAAACCATGAAACAAATACTAGTTGAGTACATAGTTATCAAGGCCCCCACCTAGGCAGGCTAGGCTCTAGAGGAGGTGCCTAACTCTGGGCGCCTACATCCTTTTAGGTTAGGTCTAATCAGTTTTAAATTTTGTCAAACTACATCATGTAAGGTCATATGAGCGTAAGTTAGATCTGTTTTAGGCCACATTAAGTGTCTATATAGGTAAATTTATGATAGATTACGTTTAGGAAACCAATATATACTTAAAAAATACATATATAGGCATATCCAATTCAAGATTAAAGTATACATCGAATGCCGAGGCGGCTCTCAAGTCATGGAGACCACCGCCTAGACTGAGGATGTTCTATATTTAAACAAATAACATATGACTATATTAAAAATAAAAACAAGAGTAGATGCAGCCACAATCATAGAGTAAACCTGGAAGTTATGTACTTGTGCTTATAAAAAGTGCATCAATTTAGAATTAGAAAGATAACTAAAATTCTAAAATAACTTGCCAATATGCACCAAGGCATGCCACACGCCATAGAATGTGGCAAGAAAGTCACAACGTGCATGCAACAATAACAAAAGAACCAACTTTCTTTTTGAATTAGATGATTTTGGTGAGTTTAGTTTGAATGGTTACATTGTTTTTTGTTCAGTCAAGTTTGTTTTGTAGTGTTGTGTTGTTTCTTCACTTCTAGACAACATGTAACATGTAAGGCAGTTCCTTAGTGATGTTATGTGTAAAGTGCAAACGATATATCATTTTACTTATATTAGTATATAAACATGCATACATACATACATATAAGTATATTATGTAAAACACCGACAAGGAGTGACTCAAGTGGTCAAGCACGGTGTCTCCTAACAAAGGGACATGAGTTCGAATCCCAGTTGCTGCATTGATTTATCACCCTCCCGGGCGTTCGGCCTCCGGTATGAGCATGGGAGAGGAGGAGAGAATACCGCTCTTGATCCCATATTATGTAATATTAAACAACATAATATTATTATATATATGCGTGTCTAGTTTGAATGGCCAGACTGGTTCCTCAAAACTGAAACTAGACCGCTATGACTTAGTCTGAAGAGTTTTGAGGCTAGACCAAAATACATAACCTCTCCAAACTAGACTGGACTATTCAGTTTATTTGGTCTGGTCTGGTGTAGCAGTTTGATTTGGTTTTTTGCGCATCCCTAGTATAGCGAGGAGTCTGCACACTTGGTGAATAGGAACAAGTCCTCCTCTCTCATGGGTTGTTTGTTGGTCGACAGGGAGCATAGCTGGAGTAGGGCTGGGGGTTTGAGGTAGTGAAGGGTGAGGTTGTGACATACGTAAAGATCCCATTAGGGCTAGTTTGGTTGGGTGTAGTATGATGCATTTGTGTGAGTTGACAATGTAAAAATGTACATCAAACACGCACTTTGTCGTCCGACTACACCCTACCAAACAGGCCCTAAGTCCTTTTCATGAGATTTTAGCATCACGTCATCATTGCTAGACATGCCATTACTATATGTAGGTGTGTAAGACATCTTTTGCACGAAGATATCTTGTAGACTTGAAAATTAGAATAGAACAAAACTTATTATGAACCAAGTATTTGCAATAGATAATCATAAAGGAATGTTGGGTTAATCATTTCTATATTTTTCTCCAATTCTTAATTTCTTTCTGAAGTTCGAGTCTTGAATCTTTTATTAATATCATGTGAATGTATGAAATAGTATTTGTAAACAAATGAAGTTCCTACATATGATTTACGTAAGTCTTAAAATGATTTTTTGAAACATCCAGCTAATAAAGGTAGATTAATGTAGCCTTCTTATAACATACTTATTTGATAAAATTGCTAATTATTTTGTATTACTAGCTAAATCTTAGAAAACTGAAAATCATAGTAAATTTGGGAAATAACTTTCCCCTTAAAGTTTTCTCAGTCTTGACTAATTTGAAGATCATCAAAGTAAGAAAACATTGCTTTTAATGTTTCATTATACATAGACCTACAGGTAACACAGAAAATCCTTTAAACTAGCTGTCAATAATAAAAAAGTTTTGAAATAATTGTAGATATAATAAATTTATTGTATTATGTTTGTAGATCATTAGATCAACTTATATACTCTTAGGTAAATCTAGATAATCTGGATTTAAGTGTGACATCCCCAAACTCGAGTAGATGTTGGACTCTTCTCAAATATTTGCAAATTGAATCTATTAGATATTGCTGCTAGGATGTAGTAGATGGAAATAGGGTTGGATCAGATGTAACATAACTTAGATCCTAACCTAGCAGCAGTCCCAGATGATACATGCAGCCATACTGGGAAGCGACAACAACTGATGAATAAATTTTGATAGGAGGTGGCAAATTTTGCCTTTATTTTGTAAAATAGAGGCCTCTAAATCAGTTTTTGTTGTGAAAACTTGAAACTTGGTGAAATTCAGAAAAAATATCCGTATCCCCTATGAATTTCCCGAGATCAGTTCATACGGCCAGAAACATGCATTGTGATTTCTGATTGCTGCAAATTTGATTTTTTTTCCTCTCAAAATTTGCCAACATTACCTAGGCTCATTTTAATAGGTTTAGGCATCTCAAGAGCATTATGGAATACCAGAATGTTCTTTGGAGTTTGGAATTTCTCTTCTTCTTGGTGTATGCAGATGTACCCATGGATATACTAGAATGAATATCGTAGCTGGTGGACCAACTGATATCTTTGGTTCTGATCCATGCATGACAAGCAATGGTGGTGTTAGTGATGTAATCATAGTTATCCGGACTCCCACCTAGGCTCCGCCTAGGCCCCCTAGGCTCTCGATGGGCCACCTTAAACTGGGCGCCTAGGCTTTGAGATAACTAAAGTGGATGCCTAAGGCCTTTTAGGCCCAAATTAAGGCACTTAAAGACAAAAATTAGCAATGTTTAGGTCTGAATTTGGTCAAATTAGACTAAGTTTAGTCATTCAATGGAAGAAATAGATCTGATTACTCCAAATCAGATCTAATTTGGGCAGGTTAGGTCTGATTTGGGGGAAAACATGTCTTGTTTGGGGGAATTCGATCTGATTTTGCCAAATTAGAGGGCTCATTTAGGTCAAATTAAGACACTTAAAGACAAATTGGCATGGTTTAGCCCTGAATTTGGTTAAATTAGATCAAGTTGAGTTATTTTAGGGAAGAAATAGATCTGAGTTAGGCCAAATCAGATCTAATTTGGGCAGGTTAGGTCTGATTTGGGGGAAATAGGTCTTGTTCGGGGAAAACATGTCTTGTTTGGGG
The DNA here is from genome assembly GCA_963693085.1 of Alisma plantago-aquatica. Taxonomy (NCBI): domain Eukaryota; kingdom Viridiplantae; phylum Streptophyta; class Magnoliopsida; order Alismatales; family Alismataceae; genus Alisma; species Alisma plantago-aquatica. Next base: position 488,740,706 of record OY856409.1, on the reverse strand, counting down.
GAATTGTTTGATTTTTCCAAATTAAGACTCATTTAGGTCAATGTAGGACATACTAAGGGAAGTTACACCTGATTAGGCCATGCTATATGCCAAAATAGGTCTAACTAGGCCAAATTTGGGCAAAAGTGTAGTTAGGTCCAATTTAGATCATGTTAGGTAAATTTAAGGCCGAATAGGTTTAGCTTAGGTCCTGACAGGTGTGATTTAGGTGACGTTATAATTGATTAAGCTTAGGGATAACCAATACAAATGTGTATAGCGATGTATATATCTGAGCATAGCTAAATGTATATGCAAAATCATTTATATATATGCAAAATATAAACAAATATGAAGAACGCCTAGAAAAGCCTAGGCTCCCTAAGCTTCCTTTGAGTGGGAACCACCGCGTAGCCGCCTAGACGAGTATGGATGTAATAGAATCTTGGTGTGCAGTGGTTTTCCCTATTCACAACACTATTTACGAATGTGACATCCTAAATGAAAAACCTTTATAAGAGAGACACTATACCCTTTCTGCATGTGTACCTCGTACAAATAACTTTTGATACGATTAGTCCCAGGATCAAAATGTGTATAAAGGCGACGACCCAAACATATAAAATGAAACGGGTATAGGAGGTGCTCCAACATAATGTACAAAATAATGATGCCTAAACTTACAAAATGGAAGATGGTTGGTAGTTGATGAGAAGATATTTGTTAGGATAGCTTCAGGAAGAAAATGCTCCTGAACATACAACTGAGAACGTTCGAGTGGTATTAAGAAACAAATTATTCTTATGCTCAACCACTCTGTGCTATTGAGGTGTATGGACACATGGCATCTGATGATACACCCACATGGAGGTACAAAAGTTCGACGCTATCTTATGAACATATACCTGTGGCATTGTTGGAATTATGGCACGATCAAATTGCAACTTGATCTCTTTAAGACATATCTACAAAGTAGGAACTAAGAATATCCTCTATAGGGTTCTTTGAATAAATCAGTGTCATACGAGAAAACCCACAAAAGATACACAACAATGATATCCATCATAACCTGAAGCTTCAAACGATACCTAGACATCACTATGGACAAGACAAGATAAAAAGAGTGTTCAAATGGCTTATTGATGCAAATAGGACAAGACACTTGGTGTTGCTTACTAATTGACACAACTAACACTTCGGACATTCAAATAAGATATACATGGTTCTCAATTTTGTAGTCTCTAAAATTGGATTCCGTAGCAACTATTGGCACTGCAAAGAAGAAAGACCATGGACGATGGATGATGCAATAAGTTTTGATGGGCTGTTTTTTTTTTTTGGAAAAACAGATCTCCTACTCTAGCCCACTCATAAGTCATCGTTAGGCTCTTGAATCAACCAAACGAAATGCTTAAATACCACTACCGAACTGTGCAAAGAATTAATTAGGTTACTTATAGACATAACAATAGAAGGAAAATTCAAAACACAATCAACTTACTTTACTGTATGGGAAGAGGAAAATCAGTATTTTTACAGATCCCAAAGCTTAAATAGCATAAGGCCCTGTTTGGTTCGAGGTATTGATCGGAGGATAGGAGTCTAATCCAAAGCTCCACTCTAATCATACGTTTGTTTGCCTAAAATACAAACTGGGAAAGGCATTAGCTCGGATTGTAATCCAGAAGATACAACATTATCAAAACCTCGCCAGCAGGAGGAATTCTTCAATCCCTCCTCTCACTCCGCCTATCGGGACCCCAACCCCTCTTTCGACTTCCGCTTCTTCGACTCACACTATCAGTCGCCTGGGTTTCTGATCTGTTCGGTAGAGGCTGCGGTTTTCATCTGAATCGCAACATATGATTTGTCAGTTCCTTCTCTGTTCCATGATCGCCGCTTGCAACACTTTTTATCGAAAGCTATTGCCGACCGAAGCCGCAACTGTGATTGTTACAGACACTCGGCGTTCCAACAACATTTGGATGGAACTTGAACTGCAGTCGTTTTGTCGTCCCATCTTTCATGGCTTGGAGTTGGGCCGTATGTTGGACCAACTCCTACCGCGGACATTGTGTGTAAACCAGACGTAGTACAACCGGTAGACCAAGCGAGCAAGTAGTATGCGTGTGCAGAGAACCATCATTTGAACTTTGAAGTGTCCCCGACTGAGCTATTCCACAACGTCAGGGTCGATTTCGTATTAGATCGCGGAAAGGTTGTGGTTGGATTGCTGATGTAGTACATCCGTTCCGGCCAATGCTATATTACATCCAAACGCAACATGGAATGAAGATGGAAATAAAATCTACAGTACCTATCCTTTCCGTCCTCATCCGATCCCTTCATTACATCTGTCTCAATGCCATCCTTTGAACCAAACGAGGCCTAAGGGATTCATCCAACAAAGTGAAAGAACAACGAGGAATATGTCTATCACTAGAAATCATCAGAGATTAATTCCATGCTGTCCTACGCTGAGAGGTCTGAAGTAAAGTAACTTGGGAGGACATAAGCATGAAAGCTCAATATATATGTTGCATGATTGTATGATTTAGAAACACTGATCCATAATTGAAGGCACCCATAGAGAGAATATGAGTAGTCTTTAGATGGCATTCTTTCGATGGTAATTAGTGTCATCAGATCTGACCCTCCTAGTATTGATAGTGGCACAGTCGTCAATATCATAAGTACTCTAGGGGAGGATGGTTGTATCCTCTTGAGAGCATCTACTAGGTGACCAAGAGATCCACAAAGTCCTCATGGGCTGGGTTCCCAATCCTGTCCTGTGCCATATTCCTTAATCACCCCCGTCTACTTCTAGCAACATATGCCAAGCCCTAGAGCAAACTGGGGTTGCAATTTGGATAAGAGCTTAGATATGACAATATCACATACATGAAATTCAGGATTCTTTCGACCCCTAGTTGAAAGATTAGGGATTTTAGAATTATCCCTAAACTGGGGGAGTTCCACAAGAGTGCAATCAACTATTTGGTCATATTCATATATAATATAATCACAAAATTCATATTTATGGGTCCTAATAGTGGGAAGAACTTCCGCAGAACCCCATGGAGGCCTAACAGGGGGTAGCTAAAACAAGGGCCAACGTGATGCACCAACGTTACCATATCAGGAAATCAAGTTGATAATTTGACCTCCGTAGGAATTTAAACCTGGATTTCTTAGCTTGCACGGTGGTTCGATCACCACTACTTAATCTTGCGGGTCAAAATTTAAACATACATCTCTGTGTATGTGTGTCTCAGTCTCTCAATTGTTGACTGACATATCGCCCGTCGCTCCTACCGATTGAATAAAAAAAAGAGGTAAAAGCCTATGGAAATTAACAACGTACAATCATATGGTGATGCACTAATGAGCATATAAGGCGGATGTCCATGTCAGATTCTTCCACTACGGGTCTACTTCTACAATCTAGGAAGCACGAACACTTCCTTGGGGTAGCCGTGGCCATCATGGACACGTTTCGGTCACAGACACGCTGGGGACACGACTTGAAGATGTCCACTTTCTTTTAGGCTTGTACACAACATAGACATGTCATGGACATGGGAGGTCCATACCAATTCGCTCTATATAAGAAATATGAATAATATGTCTCCTATTTCTTTCTCAACCACACCACTAGGATGCCCTGCTCCTGCTCCTATTAACCATTGCCAATTATATATTATACATCACAATTGTAGATATAATTCATTATTTTATAAAGGCTGTTCTAGGTATTTGACATGCAAATTTATTATAATTCATCATTCTCCATTTACATATTTGATTTCAAATTTGCAAATGTATTGTGGAAGAAGTATGTTCTATAGATAACGTTTAATTTCATACTGATGGTTTCGTCATGTTTCATATTCTATAGCATGCGTTCATATTGTAAACTAACTTTGGGTTTAATTTATCCTTCTTTTGTGTTTATTTCTATATAATTATTTTGCGAGTTACTTTACAACTTTAAATGTGTTAGATTAATTAGTTTATTATGTACATGTGCCTAATTGTCTTGGCCCATTAGGGTTATCATATGCTTCCTTGTACTTGCCTCTCCTATATATAGGAGGGTTTGTCATCTCTCAATAACAAATATCTTTCTAGCCTCCATCTTATTTTACACATGGTATGAGAGCATACATCCTAAAACTAACCCTAGAGAACAAAGGAGAATGCCTCTGCCTGCGGGCGGCCATTGTCTCTTTTTGGCCGCCCGCCAGGCATCATCCTGCCTCCATGGCCGTCTTCCTTTTTCTTCTTCTTAAAAAAAAATGTCAACCATTACCAACCAATTTCTCTTGTATCCACATGCCCGGACCCTACCTCAAATCCCCAAGCCAATGCCTAACAAAGTTGATCATATTAACTCCCACCTATTCATGGAGGCCATATGTTCGTTGTAGATCTGGTGACAACAAAAAAAATCTGGCCAGGAGGATGAAGGTTTCTTTTTTTTCCGACGGCGTGAAGAGAAAAAACTAGATGTCTGGACTTTGTGCTATTCACAGTTACAGACCTATGCCCCATTCTCGTCCGCTCGGGATGCCGTTTCATTGGAGATCTACAAACATGAAACCATCATCATTCTTAGGCTGTAAATACTTGCCCGTGAATTCCTGAGGGTATCATGATGATGAGGATGCTCCCTGCTTCTAACAGTCACTCAACCATCACACCTGACATCTTTCCTCCTTTTTTGTTTTGGGTTTTGTAACTTGCGCAACCGGAAACCCACCCTCCATCACGCCTCCACTCCTCTCAAGCGAGCATGTTGCCACGTTTCTGCCTACCATCACTGCTATTAGCCATATTTACGAAATCGTCAGTAGTCTACTCGCCTACCAATCCCTCTCGTTGCCGTCTTTTCAAACTTAATCCCTGTTAACTTTCCACAATTATCTCGCAGTTCCAACTCCAGAGAATCAAGCAAAGACTATAGCAAGGCAACCTTTTTGCAACGCCAACACAACAGAATATCCACCATGACAAGGCCGTTGTCCTCTTCAAACTTGTTGTCTGGCCATCATCGAATATGTTGATATGTCTAATCAGGTCATGTAGTACTTGGCATTATTAATTACATCATATGGACAAACAAAAGACTCTGTGCTAGTTTATAAAGCACAAAAAAAGAGAAGGGACAATGCATTATTTTTTCTTCCTACCGTGCTTATTCTGGTAGTGCTTTGCTTTTCCTACCGAGATCCATTCCGGTAGTGTCACTCCTCTTTCTACCGAGTTTCATTTCGATAGTACTGCTTCCTTCCTATCGTATTCTATACTGGCAGTGCTTTATTTTTGTGCCGCCATTCCTCTACTAATGTTTATAACTCTTCGCCCCAAACACTCATAATCTTTTTCGTGGTTGGAGTGAGGGGGAGAACATAGGAAGATGAGTAGAAGAAAGAGAGGATACGGAGAGAAGAAGACATGCCATCCGACCATGTTGCATAGTTTCTGCATATCCACTCGTGTTGTTGACACCTACTACAGTGCATATTCTTATAGTAGTGTGTCTCAAACACGTATCCACATGTTGTGGCGCAAAACTCCTATAACAGTGCTCTTATTCCAACTACCACACATTATTCCGGTGTTGGTGCTTCTTGTGCGGAAATACTTCAACAACAATGGTGAATCAAATGATTTCTACATATGTTCTCCATCATCTGTGCTCTTCAAAGGATTCAAAAATTTATTCGTGGTTGCTTCAACGAGTCCGGCGATCTCAAAAAATGATTTGTGATTGCTTTTAATGTCTGATTCAGAGGAGTGCACTCTGCAATTACCAATTCTGCATTGATAATATCATCATCAAGGGGAGAAGACTTATTTGTTCTTACATGCTTTCTTCAGGGGGAGTGTTAGAGTGCTTCAATTATTAAGTTACAAGATTCAGGGGAAGATTATTTTTGTCAAGGGGAGGTCAATTTTTGTATTGCCATTTTATCCTTTTCATGTATTGGCAATCTGGACATGTATTCCACCCACGCTCCAGCTTGAGAGGGAGTGTTAGATTAATTAGTTTATTATGTACATGGGTCTAATTGTCTTGGCCCATTTGGGTTATCATATGCTTCCTTGTACTTGCCTCCTCTCCTATGTATAGGAAGGGAGTTTGCCATCTATCAATAACAAATATTTTTCTAGCCTCTATCTTATTTTCTACAAGATGGATGAATATTATTTGTATCAATTGCATGTTATATATGTGTATAAGTATAACTGTATATGTTATGTGTGTGTCGGCGTGTCCATCGCCGTGTTTGTAAGCTATATTTTTAAAAATTTCCATGTCTGTGTCGATGATGTCCCATGTCTGTATCCGTGATTCCTAGTCTATAATTGGGAAAATTCGAAATAGTATTATATTGAAGACAGGAGTAGGGCTAGAGCTTAATTACTTAAACACCATATATGACATCACTTGAGTTCCATATGGACCCGGTTCTGACTTTTTTAAATCTGGTTCTCTGAATTTAGTTGCAATAAAAAGAGCTTATGTACTAAAACATGATCACATCAAAATAATATCTTTACCCTGCCTCTCGGAGAACAACCTATCCTAAAAACATTTCTATTACCAGTGGAGAACTTCTTGGTTACCTCCTAAACATACTTGGCTGTCATGCAAAACATGAACTTCGAGGCAATCTAGGGCTCCATGCTATCCCTTTGGCAGGTCCCTCCAAGATCAAGTCTATTCTAGTTGCTGTGCTAGTTTGAATATCCTATCTTCATCACGGGAACCTGGACCAATATATTTAAGTTTGCCATTATTTCCCGCACAATGTAAGCTGGATTCATCCATTTTCTGGCCATCGGTTTAACTGTAGTGATCTCAGACTAGACTAGTCATGAAACTATACGTTATAGGTTCTGTTGGACAAGCGACTGCTGTTTCTCTGGTTATCATCCTTGTTAATGATTTGACCAGAGCAAACACTGGAAAATGATACATCATAAAGCACTGTCAATAGGAAAAGGTGCTGCTGTGCAAGAGGCAATTATATAAAGGGACGATGAGCACGCACAATGAAGGATCGGTATCACATTGTTGAAGGAGATGAGTACATGGGGCATCTGGCACGTCAACAGCCCTGCCAAAAAAGTGCTCACGCATTTTTTGCAAGCACATGGGTGGGACCGTTAGAGATTCATCAACGGGGAGTTCCTTTTAGGTGCTAGTGTAGTAGCTTAGGGGGAGACTGACAGATCTAATATTTTGACCATAAATCGGCGGTCACATTTTCTGGCATGGTGGATTGATGGGCTGCTCATGGCCAGATGCTTACCTACTGAAGGTGGTTCCTCTGCAAAACAGGGGCATGGGCGGCTTCCAGAATACTGGATGCTGCTGATTCTAACTCACTGCTGGAGTGCTGGTGGAGGCCGACTTGGGGAACACCACAGGACACTTGTGACTGGGTTGCTGGCATCCCCAGGAGCATTGGAAGGCTGAAGACGTCTCCTCCCTTTGCTGGTGTTTCCAGAATTGTCGAGCTTTGATAGATACCATATGATAGAGAAAGGTGGGGGGACTCAGGTGAACTGTGACACTGTTCAACTCCCTTTTTCTACTGTACATGAAAAGTGTAAAAGATATATAGTCAGGAGTAAAGAAAATGGTAACTAATGGATATGACAAGAAGATAACTTGGAGAAATAAAAACACAAATGTTGTGGTTCTGAAAACAGAGATTTGGCAGCTATTGGAATACCGGATGCTGCTGATACTACCTCCTTGGCAGAGGTTGACTGGGAAAGACCAGAGGAGACTTGTACCTGGCTCCTGACCTTCTCCTGGGAAGGCTGAAGGTCCTCTCTTTGCTGGTCTGCCCTAGAACGACCTTTGATACCATATCAAAAGGAAGGGTGGGTCTTGGGTGAATTGTGACACTGTGACTCCGTTTTCTACTGTAATACTTTAAAAAAATCAAAAGATACATCGCAAGCAGGAAAGCAAATATAAATAGCTAAAGGCATATATCTATGATAAGATAAGTAAGATGTATTAGAACATGAATGTTGCAGTTTTGAAGGACTGTAAACATCGTTGAAGAAATGCTCCATCACAAGCAACCTACTTCAGCTCTGGTTGTAAATCTATAGCTATGTCAGAAATAACGAATATAAACTTATCCATAATTCCTTGACCTTTCAGTGGCATCGTCTTGGTCGTCTTAATCCTGAGTTACATTTGTTTCTAATTCTCCACAAAGGCAAGGAACCATTAGTAGCGCGGGGTGAGGCCCTACTGAGTTGCCAGTGGACACACATGGTTTTGCAATTTGAATTTCACTTGTGTGAAACCTGTACATTTGGATGGGCATCATAGTAGAACCAAGGTTTTTGACCTTTCTGGAAGGAATTATGTGGGCTTGGGAACTGGTACGCTGATTGGTTTGCTTTTGCAGACATGCTCACTGAAAATCGACGTTGTCTTAAAGTCATGATGGTTTTCGTGAACCACCATGCACACCATTGTTTTGCATATTATTTTCCTTAATAGTTTTTGGGCAAATGCAATGACATATATATGGATTCTGTTTATCTTTTTACAGGCGCCTTTGTGGGCTGTTCACTTGAAGGGAGTTTGGTCTCCACCCGCTCTGCTGAAAATGGTCGGTTCTATGGTGCATCCTCCATTACCGCCGCTGACATTCTTCTCGGATCAATGCCCAGACCTCCCGCTGCTTCCATTTTATATAATGCTTTAGCCGACCTGCTACAAAAAGTGGAGCATTGATAGGAGGACGCTTTCTTCTTTGATGATTCCCTCTGTAGTGTGACAGTCATTCTTTTGGGACACGTCGGAAGTCCCTCACACTGTAAATTCTGCAACTAATCAAAACCACTATGCCTGTTTCCTTATCTGGGTTTGCTGGGAAACGTTGCTGAACACTCGGCAATTGTAAATATGTTGTAAGATATAGACAACGCTGCAAATCAAGTGTATGTGGCTTTATTAAGGTGGCCGGTTGTGTATACATGTTATGATATAGTGGAAAAAATATGATAATATGGATCGTGAATATAAAAGGAAACATCACTCTTATCCTGTGGAACCTATCTTTAACTTGAGGAATGATTTTCAACTTTGTCACCAAGATCAGAATCTAAATATCACGACCTTTGTAGTTTTAGTATCCACGTAGACATTTGATATGCTTTAAGCAATCAACTTTGTCACCAAGATCAATTTTGGCTTTGTGTTCATGAATCATATTTATGGTTAATGCTAAGCATTAGAATGATGTGTCAGTTTCTTAAGCTCAGTTACCCATACCATTTGTAGGTAACATGTGCAGTGATCCAATCGTCTCATGCCCTTATTTCCATATTGCTTGCATAAGTAAATTCAAACCAGGATAACATCACTTTGACCCCTTCAGCTTTAAGTGGATTCTATTGCCACCTCGAGGTAAACGTAACTCTTGACTTTGGTACCTTATTATGACGACCTTCCAATACACGTAATCTCATGGGTCGTGCATGTAGATGTAAAGGTGGGATGCCTATCCGACTCTTAAAAACTTTAGCTTGATGCGAGGTGATCAATTTTATTCACCACGATTAGAATCTAAATATGCTGACTTCTTTAGTTTTAGTATTGTCGTAGACATCTGATATTCTTTAAGCAACGATCGCCAATTTTTTGCTTTGTATTCATGCTAACAGTGCTAAGCATCAGAATGCAACGACAATTTCTCAAGCCCAGTTAAAACATGATTCACATGTAACATGTGCACCGATCCAAGCCTCTCAATTTCCGTTTCTATATTGCGTGCACAAATAGATTTAAATTAGGTGAAAATCACTTTGACCTCTTAAGCTTTAGGTTGGTTCTATATGGCACCTTGAGTAAAAGTAACTCGTACTTTGGTTCCTTGAAGTATTCATGTCTCAAAGTAATGGGCAGGTCAACTTGACCAACGAAGGGTCACATGTCCGTCATTTTCTCACTTAACGACCATCAACAGGGGATCATGTCCCTCCCATTGTGTCTAAGGAGTGTCTATGGGGTTTGGTTACCCCTTTCACTACTTCAACTAGAAGACGACTTGTGGGATAGGGAGACATCTTCCGTTTGCTCAAATTCTTTTTGGTGTTTGTAATTTTTTTTGTAATTATGATTTTTCAAGTTTGCTTGATAATTTTTCTGTGAAAAGAAAAAGATGAGATGTGTTTAGGAAAATTGATGCGTAGTTGTTTGTAAAGTAACATAAGCAATAACTTATACTTATGCTGAATAGGAGGCAAACATGCTTGACTCTCCCTCACCTTATCTTCACTTCTTGTCTGCTGATTACATGTCTGTATGCTTTAATTATATTGTCTACTAATTATTCTCTTTGTCTGAGGGTATATAGATCCTTTCCGTGTAGTTTGATCATTCCTTTGCCATATAGGACTAGAGTCCAGTCTACCATTGCGTTCAATGCAAAATTGCATGGGCGGGTCATATGAGGAGATAAAGGGACCAGATTGAACTTCCGTGCGCAGGACCCACGAGCCATGATCTCCTCAACCTCTTTGAAAGTGGAGGCTAGATCTTTTATAGCGAGGATTAGATCTTTGCTTGTTGAGGATGGCATCTTTGGCTTCTTTGGTGCATTGATAACAATATCAACAATATCAATATACTGCTTTCTCTCAATGGGTGGATATTTCATCGTTGCTTCTTTGACCCTTGCATTTCCACGGACGACCAACTTCTCTACATTGTGTTTTCATCTTCTTCTGCATGAACATGAAAAATGACATAGCAATTTGGAAATAATGTAACGAACTTCTGGCAATTAAGGCACAACATGACATAATGATTTGTTAGTCTTACCTATCAAAGTTCTTTGGTAGATGATAAGTGGCTTATCATCATCTTGTTCACTTTGCTCTTCCCCAACAACCTTCTTCCTATTATCCTCCTCCTCCTTCTTATTCTTATTCTTATTCTTCTACATAACACCCTTCTTCCTATTCTCCTCCTCCTTCTCTGTAACACCCTTCTTCCCGTTCTCCTCCTCCTTCTACGTAGAAATAATTTTACTATTCACCTCCTCCTTTTTCCTCTTCTCTTCCTCTATAGAAGCCATGTTATTGTCCTCCTCAATTTTTACTTTCCTCCTCCTAGATCCCTTCTTCCTCCTCCTTGATCCTCTTCTCATCTGCAGAAACAATTTTACTGTCCTCCTCCTTTTTCCTCTTCTCCTCCTCCATAGAAGTCGTGTTCTTATCCCCCTCCTCCTTTTTACTCTTCTCCTCCTTCATAGAAATAATTTTACTATCTTCATCCTCCTTTTTCCTCTTCTCCTCCTAGCAGAAACCATATTACTGTCCTCATTATTTTTACTCTTTTCCTCCTCCTAGACCTCTTCCTCCTCCTTGATCCTCTTCTCATCAACACAACCTATTTTACTATCCTCCTTCTTTGTACTCTCAACCTCTATAGCAACATTGTTCCTATTCTCCTCCTTCATAGAATCCTTGATCCTCATCTCCTCCTCAACAGAAGACATGGTATTATCCTCCTCTTAGATCATTTTCTCCCCTCCTTGATACTCTTCTCTATCTTCGTAGATGTCATGATACCATCCTCTTCCTCCTTCCTCTTCTTCTCCTCCCAAATCCCTTTCTCCCCCTCCTTGATCCTCTCCTCCTCCTCCGGGATCTGTTTCTCATTCTCCTTCCTCTTCTCCTCCTCTTTAGCATTGTTACTAGCCTCCTTATTTTCCTCCTTCTCCTCCTAGATCCCTTCTCCAGCTCCTTGATCCTCTTCTCCTCCTTCACATAAGTTGTAACGACCCTGACCTACGTTATGAGGTAACCCTATTTGTTTTGGCTAATTAAGTTGATTATAACTTTAATATAATCCTCTAAGGTGCTTTTTTATCACGTGACACACTCATGTTTCAAGTTTGGTCCCGATTGAATGTTGTTTGAGTAATTTTCCTTTGTTTTGGACCAAAGTGCAATTTACCCAAATTGAGGGGCTATAATGCAAAATGTCACATGTTGAACATGCCTCATGTGTTGTAGCATCATTATTGAGAGAATGATGCAAGGTGGTGGCTTGTGGAAAGCCTAAATTCCAAGTTTGAACTTGTTTAAACAATGCTGGTACATTGTGCACCAATTTTGGTACAAATTGTAATTTACCCAAAATGTGGGGTTAATATGCAAATTACCACCTCTAGAGTATTCCTACTTCCTCTATGTATTATTTAGAGGAGAGAGAATGAATGATACACCATGTTTGATTCCATTATGAATGATGGTAATCTTGGTGATGAAATGACAAAAAAAAGGGTTGAATTTGGAAGCTTAACTTGAGTTGTATCAAGTTGAAAAGCTTATATATGAGTGCCTATCGGCCATAGAGCCCAAGGAGGTGTCCCATATAGTTTTGTGAACTCTTGGAAAAGGCCATATTGTGCAAAGCACCTCAAGGAGGTGAGGTGTGACAGCCAACAAGTTTTCTTAGAAAAAGTGTACCGGCTTGACTTAAAATAGTGATTAAACCTAGATGACTTATCCAAATGGATAAGAAATGGACGAATTTGCATCCCTAGATGATCCTAAACCATTTTTAAAGACAAGATAAATGTTGGAACCTCATGTTTGCCTTTTTTCATGAACAACAAGTATATATACCCCTAGTTTCACCCCTTGGTGCAATTTTGCGACCCTTACCACCCTCCTACCCTAAGGTATCGTGCATAGAGCTCCCATATTGTGAAGGGATGCTGTGGTATCGTGCATGGGCCTTGGTATATCGCCCATGGCAAGACCATATCGCCCAAGTAGGTGATATCGGCCATATAGGGTGATATCGGCCAAAGAGTGAAGTGTTTTGACTCCAAGTGAGTACCATATCGTGCAAGTGAGCATCATATCGTGCAAGAGGGGTGGCATGTCGTGCAAGAGCACAAGGGTATCATGCATAGGCCTTGGGTATCGTCCATTGCAAGTATATCGGCCATACCATGTTGATATTGCCTATAGCAAGTTGATATCGTCCAATTGAAGTGATTTTGGCCACAAGTGAGGGGGTATCGGTTACAAGCAAAGTTGTGTCGGCCAAGAGGAAGTCCATATCACCCAAGAGTGGTAGGGTGTCGACCAAGGAGCTAAGGAACTCAAAACTTAACCCTAAGGTAAGATATAGTTGTCTTCAAGCTTGAATTGAAGCATGGAATTAGGGTTATGATCTACCTTTATTTTCTTCTTCACCAATTGCTTATCCATGGTGATTCCTTGTATATGAAGGAGTTGTGAACGAGCCTTGGACATTTGATAAAGTCATCTTCAACCTTAGGAACATGGAGCTTTGGACCTTGAAGCTTTGAAGTGGTTCTTAAGGCGGGTTATATAACTTGAACTCAGCCATGTTATTATTCATCACCTAAATTGCTGTATTTAATGATCTACTTTTAATTTCAAAAATTCCTGAAATAGTTGATGAAATTATGAGTTCTAGTAGTTTCTTAGACCTATTGACATGAACTATAATAGTTAGGACAAAGGTCTAGATCTTAAAGATGATGATATCACCTTATAAAAGTGATATCAGGTGCAAGCACACAAGTAAGCACCCTTAACCCGATATGATGATGCACCTTCTTCACTTGAACGATATGGATATGAACGAATACATTGTTGCACAATATGGGGGTGTAGTATACACCTCTTGCACGATAGGAAGTCTATTATAGACTCCATGCATGATACAAGGTCAATTGTATACTTGTAAGTTGACAAGAAACCCTAATTTGGGTAACCCGATATAAGTGAAGAGTAACAAGTGCTATTGCACGATATGATCATATAATACATCATTGGTACTTAGTATCATGAGGCCTACATGACCTTGCATGACATGGTTGCACGACACATGACCTTGCACGATAGAGTTGCACGATACACAACCCTAGACAATATGGTAGCCCGACATGTTGATGAGTTGATACCCCTTAAGCATCATGGGTGACACATATATGTACCATGTGCCCATCACAATTAACCCTAACCCAACATGGGTGTTGCAACCTAATGTTTGATGGTGTATCCCAAAATGGTTTGGTGCCCTACACTCCTTTTGATTTGTATATTGGGTTGAACCCGATATGGCAAACCCTAATCCGTCATGGCCAACCCTAGATGGTGAGCTGTCTGATATGGTGATTGAATGCACCTCTAGCCTAAAATAGTGATGGCTTAGTACCTCATGCACGACATGGGTAACACATAAAAACACCTCTAGTCCGATATGGATGATGGTCATATACCTCCAACTCGATATGGTGAACATATGCACATCTTTAACCTTATACTTGAGGGCAAGACACTCTTAGGAGTGATGAGTGTAACACCAAGTAATGGTGTGACTAATACCTTGATAGGAGAAGCACCTAGAGTGGTTGATACTGGACAACCTTATATCAATAATGCCTTAACCCGAGATGAGTCCATATCATTGATGATGGTTGAATAATTCAAATGTGTGACTTAGGACCAATACATTACAAGATAAATGTGATGAGCTAGTGCATAAAGTATTAGGATGGGACATACCCTAATACAAGATAAGTTGATGAACTTAAGTATGTTAAAAGTGATGAGAGAAGTGATACATCAAGACATGATAAATATCACATCCAACACTTCAAGGTTGATGCACCTTAAATCCAATATACTTGGATGAGTAACAAATGAAGTGTGTCATGTCAATTGTTACGTTGAGATATAATGAGATGAATGCACCTTGATAAGTGTAGGCTAACATACCTTGAGAAAGGGTTAAGCCGAGTTAATAAAATATGATGTAATCATACCCTGATAAGGATGAGAGAGGAACTCATACCTTGTGTTGATGATCATTTAATGATAAATGATGAGAATAAATAAGTATGATATCAAATATGCTCCTAGATGTGTGGAGCAATGAATTAGGGTTTGGATCAATAAAATGAACATAAAACCCTAATCGGTTATAAAGGGGAAACCCTAACCCCAATGATGGGAAGGTTGTAATTCTCTTATTGCATAAGCCTTGTAAGGCATGATTAAATACCTGCATAAAAAGTATAATGTGTAATGGCCTTGTGAGCCATGTGAATAAGTTGTTGCCTAGTGAGAGGTGACAAGATGTGAATGGCCTTGTGAGCCATGTGAATAAGTTGTTGCCTAGTGAGAGGTGACAAGATGTGAATGGCCTTGTGAGCCATGAGAATACTTGAACAACAAGTGGAATGAATACCTTGATCTAAGGACCTAGAGGTAATGGTTACCAGTTACAGAGGTAACCATGTTATGTGATGAATTCCCAGTAATGTGAAAATGGACTGAGATCCCAAGTATCATGTGATTTAAAGATATGAAAAGAATGTGATAAACGTATTACACCTTTCTTTGTAGCATTTGTCATAATAATTCTTGATTGAAACTTGACTGATGCTAAAAGAATACATAAATGTACTTAATTAACCAAGTGAAATCTTATCATGTAGAGCCCTGGACATAGATCCATCATATCAGTAGTTGGTGATGGTGAAACGGGTTGCTCCACGGCATAACCCGGAGGGCATACTTTTGAGTATGTGGGGGTGATGGGAGAAAATATCCTGACGCCCTAATGCGGGATTGGTGGTAGATAAACACGAGATCCCACAATCCTTCATTATATGTGTCGGGATGGATGTATCACGAATCTCCCGATGATGAAGGCTGGGATGGATGTTAGATAAACATGAGATCTTTCTCTCCCGAAGAGAGTGCAGTTGACGCTGTAGCTCTACATAGCGAAGTTCCAGTATACTCCTGGATTAGCTATTTTAGCAGTGACATGAGATTTCCTGCAGTTTGTACCCACACTGACTGGGGAGGATGAGGTCACGGAGTCCGGCTCTTCCATTGACCTATGTATGGAACCAATTTCAACTTCGCAATGGTTGGTTGGAGTATGAGTGGTATACCTCATCTCCTCAGGGCTTAAGTGTGATTGTAAAGTGTAATCAGCCACCTAGCATGTTTGCTTAAATACGGAAATCATTTGGCTGATGTTACATTTCTTTTATACATCCTTAGTGGATAGATGTTATTTATGTTTCTTTACATTCCTTGCAAAGCAGATAGTTGATTATTAATTCTACCATGGGTAGATGCAATGTTCTCCTTAAGAAAGGAGATTACTTCATTTTGTTTATACAATGATTTATCCTGCCTGTCAATATAATAAGAACCTCTGCTCAGTTTATAAATGCTTAATCTGTGATAATAATATGGTCGGTGGAGAGTTATATCTCTTGCTGGGAAAATTACAATTGTTTCACCCCCGTGGGACCCAAATTTTTAGGTGGACGTGTATGAGGAGGTGAAGACCTTTTTGCAGAGAAAGAATAACAACTGAGGCAGCAGTGACAGCTCAGGTTGAGTGTACTGTCTGTCATGTCTTGTAGATATGAGTCCTATGTGTCGTCTCTATACTCTCAGGTCCTTGGAGTTGGTTCGTACTGGTTTTATGATCAATAAGAGATTTTAGCTTACGTGCCTCGAGGTTTTATGTTGCTCATGTATAGTTTGGTAAAGCAATTGTTATATGTTATTCTCGAGATGAGATGTACCGGATATGTACAATGTGAATAATGATGTATATAAGGTTTTGGACCTTTCAGTAAGAGTTTTCTTTGGAATGGATCTCTTTGAAAAATGGTTTTAATTTTTAGTGATTTTTGTTAATCTGTTGTTTATGTTTAATTCCGCTTAATTAATGATGATTTGTTTGTCAGTTTGGCGACTGTCGTCACATAATAAATTCTACTATCCTCCTCCTCCTCCTTCCTCTTCTCCTCTTGGATCCCTTTATCCCTCTCATTGATCATCTCCTCCTCCTCCTGGATGCTCTTCTCCTCCTCTTATATTCCTTCCCTCCTAAATCCTCTCCTCCTCTAAAATCTCATTCTCCTCCTCGTTCCTCTTCTCCTCCCAAGTAGAGATGATATTGTCCTACCCCTTTTTTCCTCTTCTCCTCCTTAATCCTATTTTTGTCATCCTTGTTCTTTTTCTCCTCTTCCTCATTCCCGCCTTCCTCCTCCTTATTCCTTTTCTCTTCCTCCTTTATCTCTATTAATGCCTTCACCCTCCTCTACGCCATATCCTTCCTCCTCTCATGTGATGCTTCTAAACCTTTTTCTTCTCCTCCTCTATAGCCTTATTCATCTTCGTAGCTGCTTCTGTGGTAACATTCTTATTCTGAAACCACTGAATAGATTCACATTTATTTTATATACATCAATAAATACATGCACAACTAGAATGCATTTCAACAATAAACATGTTGGACTTACATAAATAGATGCAACATCCCATGATTTGAGGCCGTGGATAACATGATCTTAAAAGGAATGATTGGACTACCCATATCACCAAGGTGCACTTCCTTTCTCGGGAGCCCATCACTAAAGAACTCCATAGGTAAGCATGCTCACCTTAGAGTAGTACTAGGATGGGTGACCAGTCGGGAAGTTGACCCCATCTTGGGCGTGAGTGAGGACAAAGTACGCAGTTAAGACTAGTGGTGATCTGTGGAGCCAGTTGTGATTCTTAAAACTCTATTAGATCCTAGGGTAGTGGGCCCATGCATTACAAATGGTATCAGAGCCAATTCCCCTCCAGTAGGTTGGGCCCACATGTGCATGTGACATGCTAGTCTTTGAGCCGTGCGGTCCACACATGTTGGAAAGGGCTATTCGAGTTGATGGAGCCACCCATCCACTGGTAGTGTCCAGGAATGTTGGAGAGGGCTATCCAAGTTGATGGAGCCACCCCTGCACTAGTAGCTATGGTCAGGAGCTGGGTGTACATGGGTCATTTGGGTCTATATTGAAATGGGAAAAAGATTATGAGGCCATATAGTTGAGCCTTGACAAGGACGTCAAGAGTCTAAGTGGGGGAGATTGTAATGTCCCAAGATTTGAGGCCTTAGGTAACATGATCTTAAAAGGAATGATTGGACTATCCATATCATCAATGTGTACCTCCTTTTTCGGGAGCCCATCACTAAAGAACTCCATAGTTAAGCGTGCTCAGCTTGGAGTAGTACTAGGACGGGTGACCCTGTTGGGAAGCTGACCCCGACTTGCGCATGAGTGAGGACAAAGCGCACAATTAAGACTAGTGGTGATCTGTGGGGCCAATCATCATTCTTAGAACTCTACTAGAGCCTAGGGAAGTGGGCCCAGGCATTACAATAGATGTTGTACTCCCCTCTTTTTTCCTCTTCTTAGCCTTCTTTGTCCTCTCATCATCTGTTGCCTACATCACCCTCATCATTTTCTACCTATCCCATATCAGAGGAGCCTTCTTGTTGTCTTCTTTTGCTGACATCACATCACTTAATTGTGCTTCCTTCACAATTTGAAGGATACTATCCATGTTTACGATGAAGGGAACATCTTGATGATGGTATACTTCAACTTCTTCCTGACTGTGAATGAGTGTTTTTGACATTTTCATTATCTTCCTGTTGCTTTCAAGGTCATGACTGCCTCAGTAATTGGAATGTCATCATTGACATTTTTATATTCTCATTGATGTTGTCAGAGAAGTTCTTCTAGTTGATGTTTAGATTCCTTCTTCTTATCAATGAAGTTAAGAGCCTTACTGCTGAATACCTTTATTTTTGTGCGCAACTATTTCTTACAACTATTAGAAGGTAACACATAATATGGTTCTCAAAGTGGGTGTATGGTAATTATTACCTCACAAATCATGCCATGTAATGATTTATAACCAACACCCTCTACACCGTCTTCAACATCTTCTATTTAGAGAGGGGAAAGAGGTGTTTGTCATCTTCCTTATGATGTTTAAGAGAAGCTTGTTTTCCTTTCATGATTTATTCAGAATTTAGTACAAAAGTCCACCTAGAGCATGTAGGTGGCAGATCTAATCATCCCCAATCGAAATCCATAACTAAGTAACACACCTAAAAGTTACAACAAATATGATCCAATGTTACTGTTATGAAGTTTATGTCTTACAGAGAAGATGAAACAATATTAAAGTGTAGTGAAGTATAATTAAATAATTGTTACATGCAATTAGAAGGTGCACATCTACCAGGCCTTTCAAGAAAGTTTTTATGTTTGAAATTGAGCAGATGAGTCTTCACATACTTCAAGATGCAACATGTCCAATTCAGGTTCCATGTTCCAGTTAGCAAAGTGAGATATTTGAGAAGTGAACCGAAATGGATCACGTAGTTGGCATAAGAACTCATCTGATTATGTATAAAATATACAGTCAGAATATATCTTCAGGATCACTTAACTCAACTATCTTCTCATCCACATCTTTCATATCGAAGAAGAATAGCCTGTTAGGATGCAGACCCATCCTTGTATCCATTGATAAAACTATTTTATTGGATTCACATCCCTTTTTTTCATATCAACCATAACAAAACCTGTAGAGATGTCATAAACGCGATGAATGTCCTGATTCGTCATTTTCAATTACTCACCACCGAGGGTTGGCCAATATATTTTTCTCTGGGTATAAATTGATACACAAGAAGTGGAGAACTTCTAGAGTGAGAGTCTTCAGCTTTAATCAAAGGACTTCAAAAAAATTGTTGTATTGAGATGCTTCTTGACTTCTTTAAGTCTGGACAACATATTCATTCTAATGTTTAGGTCAATGACGAAGTTGGTCCTCTTCCTATGCTACTTTCCATCTAAAACAAAAAAGAAAAGAGAGGTGAATGAGAAGATTTTTCAGAAGAATTATAGATGGTGAGATAGTACTACTGAAACCCCTATTTTGAGAGTTTGGGAATTTCATAGCAAGTTTGTGCTTGGATAAGGTGAGAATAGATCAATAAGACAAGTTCATACTTGAAGAAGGCTAGAAAAGATCCAGAAAGGAAGCAAATCAATGAGTGGTGAAAATGAGTTTATAGTAGTCATTCAATAAGTCTGTGATATGTCTTTCCATATAGCCATTAATGAGTAACCATTGGACTGGAGGAACCGACCGACATATAAAAACTATGGTACACATACTTCTTTTTAGTTTTTTTTAAATGTCCAAGTATAAATAATCAAAATAGAGATGTATAATCCTCCTCGCACATACACATATTTAAAATTGCAGGATTGTATTTCAAAACTGTCCTTAATAGTAGTCTCCTCATTGATCATGTTCTCCTCCTCCTTGTTTCTGTTCTCCTGATCCTTGTTCTTTTTCTCATTGTTCATTTTTCCCTCCCATCCATTGATCATGTATTCCTCCTTCCTTTTTCCAGATCCTCATTCTTTTTCTCATAAGGCTTATTTCTATTTCTCCTGCTCCTTGTTCCTTTTCTTATGATAATTGCTACTTTTCTCCAGCGAATTTGTTTTTCCCTTTCTCCCCCTCCTCCTTCCTTTTCTCATGATCTTCATTGTCTTTCTCCTGATCCTCTTTTGTTTATCCTTTTCTCCCTGTCCTTTTTCCTACTTTCTTCCTCTTTGTTCCTTTTTCTCATGACAATTGTTACTTTTCTCTAGCTCATTTGTTTTTCCATTTCCCCCCTCCTCCTTCCTTTTCTCCCAATCCTTGTTCTTTTTATCATGTTTCTTATTTGTTTTTCTCCTTTGTCATGCTTGTTGTTCCTTACATATACAAAAACTGTCAAACATACGCATCACCAACGACACTTAAACATATAAAACTGGCAGAAAATACACACTGAGCATGGTTAATAAGATAATTGATTATACACTATCACATAAACCACATAATTGTATTATAAAAAATTATCATAGATATTACAAAAGGTGGATAGCATATGACATGAATAGCCCCTTTCTCGGGCTTTGATCATACAATTCTGAATTAAATTGAAAATACATTTCTACAACTTCTAACTATCTTTTTAGCCATCTTCATACACATTTGGAAAATATTTTGTGAATTATTCCATTGGATAAATTTATTCCACTCAATTTCTCTATTCCAATGTTTCATATAGCTTGGTAATAACCCCACAACTATATATATCCCCATGATAAGGAACAATTGAAATATCTGATTTCCATGTGCTCCAATCTCCAACCTATCTAGTGATAGTGAGAAAGGACTTCAAGTACTTCACCACCTCCTCACAAATTGGGCCATAAACAATCCATTTTTCCATTTCCAACTTGTGAGACTATTCATAAAGATGAACTGCTTGACAAGGATGTCAAAGCAAACAACAAAGAAATGTTCATGATGGCATATCGATATTATGTACTGCATGTTTAAATTCAATAAATTAAAGTATACGTGAGAATAGCCACTAAAGAGCATAGAGGAAATGATAGATGGAGAAATGACTTACATAATAACAAAATTAATGATTGAAAGATTGCTGATTTTCAAAATAGCCTAACTAGAACATGTCACAAATAATGTTAACTTCACAATCCTTGTTAATTGTCTCAAAGGACGTGAGGTTAAAAATTTATTTTCTGCAAATAAAAATGAGGTAACATAGACCTCAAACTACTGACACTTAAAAAAAAAAAGGAGTAGTGGAACTAGAACACAACACTGAATGCAATTTGGAACAAGGACCATGATAACATGAATAACAAGGAGGAGAAAATGAACAAGGAGGGGGATTAGAGGAAGGAAGAGTACAAAAGGAAAAAAGTTGTGGAGGTGGAGAAAAGGAACAAGGACAATGGCAATAGGAACAAGTACAAAGACAAAAGAAACAAGGATGGAGAGTAAAGGGAGAAGGTGAACATGAACAAGGAAGATGGGAGTAGGAACAATGAAGGAGAGAAAAGGAACAAGGATTAAGAGAAGAAGGAGGAGGAGGAGAAAAGGAACAAGTTTTGCATAGGAGAAGAACGATGCGTAGTGGAACAAGGAGGGGGTGTAAATGAAGAAGGACGATGAGAACAAGAACAAGAAGGGGGAGAAAGGGAAGAAGGATGATGAGAATAGGAACAAGGAGAAGGAGCAAAGAAACAAGGAATATGAGAAAAAAATAAGGATAGGGAGAAATAGAAGAAGGATGATGAGAAACATGAATAAGGAGGAGGAGAAACAAAAGAAGGATGATGAAAAAAGAAACAAGGAGAGGAGAAAAGGAACAAGGATGAGGATAAAAAGAAAAAGGAGGTGTAGAAAATGAAAAAAAGGATGACAAGAAAAGGAACAAGGAGAGGAGAAAAGGAACGGACGATCATAACATGAACAAGGAGGTCAAGAAAAGGAAGAAGGACGATGGTAAAAGGTACAAGGAGTGGAGAAAAGGAACAGGGACAATGAGAGTTGGAATAAGGAGGGGGATCAAAGGAATAAGGAGGGAAAGAAAAGGAAGAAGGAGGGGAGAAAAGGATCAAGGTTGATGAGAAGAGGAACAAGGAGGGTGAGAAAAGGATCAAGGAAAATGAGAACAAGAACAAGGAGGGGAAAAAGGAACAAGGAGGGGAAAAAAGGAACAAGGAGGGGGAGTAAATGAAAATCAATGTTGCATCACAACTATAGAAACACCATGAAAATCAATAATGGAACGTGATTGCACCAATAATGACACCAAACCAAATGAAATCTGGAATACAATGATGATTGCAACGAGATGTACACACAAAAGCATCAGGAGATGTAATCTCTTGACCCTTCTGTCCATCCACTCAATGTTCCTTCTATTCAGTGCATGAATGATGAGTCTATGATGTCGACGATGAAGCACCTTTTTATGAAAGAATGGATATATTTCAGCATCAAGGTTATAATTCTATGGTCCTCCTTATAGCATACATAATCACTGCAAAAAATCAATAAATAAATATATTGAGTGATTTTTCAAAAGAAAGGTAAGTTGAGACAAAAGATGCACAATTTGAACTTTGTAATGTTGATGTGATATATCCAATAAATCATCTCAATGTGCATGGGCTCGACAACATGTATCTTGATTTGCATGGGTTCAAATGAGCAACCTTCGAAATGCCATTTTGAGGCCAAACCCTTGGATTTTTGACGACTGGGCTCAATAGAGAAATGGTTGGGATGGCATTTTTTGCAGCTCTACAACTTTCTAAGCTCCTCCTCATGCTTCTCTAGAGACAAAAAAATACTATTTCACCTAGGGTTCATGCCACTTCCCTCGGTCTTAGGATGTAACATCACTTTACCATGATCCCCCTCCTCATAGCTGGAGACCACAACAAAGAACTTTAGCTCTTGCATGTTGTCGACCTCGGGCACCAATTGACATGTCATTTCAAGACACTTTTTGATGTTGTTGGTAAAGACACCAACGGAAAAACCTTGCTTTCATTTATACATGGGAGAGATCCTAGAGAAATCCTTTTATGTATCATTAGGATCCTCATTGTTGCTTGACAAATATACCAAATGCAACCTTTTCCTCTAGACATGATCATGGTAGATGTTGTTGTTGTTGCGAATGCTGCTTCTCATTAGTTCATCATTGATGTTGTTGTTTCTATTGTTTCTGGTTCCCGTTAGGACATCATGTTAGAAAGGAAATGAGAGAACCATCATCTTTTAAAAATAAGAGGTAGATGATCATTCTGCCATCTAGTTGAGCATCGACAATTGACTCAAGTGTGCCTTCCTTGGGAGCCAAAGCGACACCACGATGGCAGTGGTAGTTAAAGGGAGTGGCCAATGACTAAGTAACCCCATGGAGATCAAATGGCTACACGCACGAGCAGATGAGCCATGCCCTCAAATTCCTATAGGGCGGTCAAAACCAAACCCAGGACCTCTTAACAAAGGGGGTGTCAACACCAAATTTAGACAGATGGAAATCCAATAAAGCATCTTCTAGTATCTCTATTTTCACAATTTTCATAGGTAAATAAGACATATTGAATTGAGACAACAACACTTGCCATCTTGCACATCACCTAGTGAGGCATGTCTTTCACACAGATAATAGAGTGGACCATGTCCTACAATGAGTTGAAGTGAATATGCCATCAACTAGTGACACAACTTCCTTGTAACATATACAAAGGACAAGAAATAATTGTAAAAAGTAGTGTATTGGACATCAATATCATTGGATATTTTGGATATATAGTACATGGTATTCTCTTCATAGGTTGTTGATTGGGCAAAACACACCCATCGATGTTTCACAAACATATAGTCAAAGCGTGAGGGGATACCTGAGCACTATATGCATAAGAACTAAAGCCTAGTGATGTAGTCTTATGACTATGGAGCTTACATTCAATATGTTAGTTCCACCCAAAGTTAGAGCTCTTCTTTAATATTTTGAAATGTCTCACATACGGGAGAGAGTTTGCAAAGAAGCATATGACGTATTGTAGACAATTGAGCATGCCTCAAATATCCTTTTCTATCCTTTGTGAAGGCATTTCCCTGATGGAATGAGCCTTTCTAGGGTCACCGACAATTTCTCTTTGACTAATAATGTAGATCAAGTGGTTAATAGATGTAATTCCAAAGGTACATTATGTAGGATTGGGACACATGGATAATCATAATAGATTTGGAACAACTTTTTAGGTGAGTGATGTGATCTTTATGATCTTTCTTTTTGGAAAGCATATATTTCACATAGACTTCCACCTCTTTGTACATCATGTGGTGGAATAGGAAGACCATCACCATTTGATAGCTGGCTCTAATTTTTTTGAGGCCAACGACATAAATCGGTAGAAGCATACTTCCCATTAGGTATGTATGCCATCTTCTCCTTGTATTCATTAACCATCTTTATTTTATTATACTTGGAAATTCCATTATGCAGGTAAAAATGTTGTATCCATTTGTGTTATTGACTAGTACATCTTTGTGTGGTAGTGGGAAATCATCTTGGGGGAGACACCTTATTGATGTTGCAATACTCTTTGCACATGCTTACTTTGATATATTGATTTGATCCTAGTACAACATTGGCGAGCCATATGGGATATTTGAACATCTCTATGAAACCATTATTTTACTTCTTTTAAACCTCCTCTATGACATGTAGAGGCCCCTATTTGGTTGTAGTCTCACAGATTTATACTTGATTGGGCATATGCCAGGGATGATTAGGAGGAGATGTACAGTAACATCCAAACCTAGTATTCTTGAGTAGAATTTATCTTTGATACAACTTTGTACTCCAAGCACATGCTTACTTTAATACATTCATCTTTTTTCTCTCCCTCTCATTGTTCTTATTCTTGTGATCATCACTTTTTCATTATCCCAGGTCCAAAATTAATTGTTCCATTATTTGTTACGATATGATCATGTTCTCAACCCTTTTTTCCTTTTCTCTCATTCCTTGTTCCTTTTTCTCATGCTGCTTATTTGTGTTTCCTTGTCTCCCTCTCGATGATCCTATTATCCTCCTCCTCCTTCCTCTTCTCCTATCCTCATTCCTTTTCTCATGCTTATTTATCATTCTTCCTTTTCACATGATCCTTATTTATTTTCTCATGATCTTTGTTCCTTTTCTCCCTACCCCTATTCCTTATCCATGTTTCTTTTTCTCCCTCTCAACAATCTTGTTGTTTGATGCTTTTTTATTTGCTCACTCCTTATCCTCATGTAACCTTAGTTCATTATATCAAATAAAACATATAGAGTAATGCAATATGCATTCGATAACATCCTCCTCTACTTGTAAAATCAAAGTCAACAATCTCTGTTGATTCTTTTAAGTACAACTCTAATGCTATCACAAAATTGTTTATTCTTGCAAGTGGAGTAGAGGATGTTGCCCAATGCTTATTGCATAAGACTGGTTTTGCCATTCTAGGTCCAAAATTAATAGTTACATTATTTTTTACAATATGATCCTATCCTCCCACTCCTTGTTCCTTTTCTCTCATTCCTTATTCCTTTTCTCACACTTCTTATTTGTCTTTCCTTTTCTCCTCCTTGATAATCCTATTATCCTCCTCCTCCTCCTTTCTCTTCTCATGATCTTTTCTCATGCTTCTTATTCATTCTTTCTCTTCTACCTATCCTTTTTTCCTTTTCACCTGATCCTTATTCCTTTTCTCAGGCTCTATCCTTGTTCCTTTTCTCTTGTTACTTATTTGTGTTTCCCATTCTCCCTCTTAGTGATCATGTTGTTTGACACTTTGTTATTTGTTTACTCGTGATCCATGTGTAACCTCAATTCATTGTATCCGGTAACACACATCAAGTAATGCAATATTCATTCGGTAACATCCTCCTCAACTTGTAAGAACAAAATGGACAACCTCAACTGATTCTTTCAAGTACAACTCCAATGCTATCACAGAATTGTGTTCTTGCAAGTGGAGCAGAAGATGTTGCTCGATAGTTACTATGTGAGCATTGTTTTGCCATTATCCCCGGTCTAAAATTAATCATTCCATTTTTGATTATGATATGATCCTATTCTTTGCCTCCTTGTTCCTTTTCTCTCATGCCTTATTCTTTTTCTCATGCTACTTATTCGTCTTTCATTTTCTCTGTCTCAATGATCCTATTATCCTCCTCCTCCTTCATCTTCTCTAGATTGTTGTTCCTTTTCTCATGCTTCTTAATCGTTCTTCTTCTTCTATCTATCCCTTTTCACCCGATTCTTGTTTGTTTTCTCATGCTATTTATTCCTTTTCTTAGTAAACTTGTTCCTTTCCCCTGTTCCTTATTCATATTTCCCTTTCTCCCTCTCTAGTGATCTTGTTTCTTGACGCTTCATTATGTATTCATTCAAGATCCTCATGTAATCTTGTTTCCTTATATATAATAACACACATCAAACTATGTAGTATGCATTTGGTAACATGCTCCTCAGATTGTAAGAAAAAACTTGACAACCACTATTAATGAATTCAAGTACAACTTCAATGCTACCATAGAATTGTTTGTTCTTGCAAGTGGAGCAGATGATGTTGCCTAATGCTTATTGTGTGAGCATCTTCTTCCATTATCCCAGGTCCAATTTTAATCATTCCATTATTGGTTACAATATGATCCTGTTCTCCCCCTCCTTTTCCTTTTCTCTCATTCCTTGTTCCTTTTCTCATGCTGCTTATTTGTCTTTTCTTTCCCCCCTCAATGATCCTATTATCATCCTCCCCTCCTTCCTCTTCTCCTGTTCCTTATTCCTTTTCTCATGCTTCTTAATCATTCTTATTTTTGTTCTATGTATCCTTGTTCCTTTTCTCATGCTCTTTGTTCCTTTTCTCGCTATCCTTGTTCATTTTCTCCTATTCCTTATTCGTGTTTCCCTCTTTCCCTCTCAGTGATCCTATTGTTTGATGCTTCATTTTGTGTTCACTCCTGATCCTCATGTAATCTCAGTTCATTGTATCCCATAACAACATAAATCTATGTAGTATGCATTTGGTAACACCCTCCTTGACTTGTAAGAACAAACTCGATAACCTCAATTGATTCTATCAAGTACAACTCTAATGCTATCATAGAATTGTTTATTCTTATAAGTGGAGTGGAGGATGTTGCCCGGTGCTTACTGCATGATCAATTTTTTTCCCATTATCTTAAGTCCAAAATCAAGTGTTCCATTGCTGGTTACTATATGATCATGTTCTCCCCCTCCTTGTTCCTTTTCTCTCATTTCTTGTTCCTTTTCTCATGTTGCTTATTCATCTTTCCTATCTCCCCCCTTGATGATGTTGTTATCCTCCTCCTTGTTTCCTTTTCTCAAACTTGTTATTCATTCTTTCTCTTCTACCCATCCTTGTTCCTTTTCATGCGATGCTTGTTCCTTTTCACATGCTCCTTCTTCCTTTTATCCCTATCTTTGTTCCTTTTCTTACTTATTTGTCTTTCCTTTCTCCCCCTTGATGATCCTATTATCCTCCTCCTTGTTCCATTTTTCATGCTTTTTATTCATTCTTCCTTTTCTCCTATCATTGTTTCTTTTCTCATGCTCCTTGTTCATTTTCTCATGGTCCGTGATCCTTTTCTCACTCTCCTTGTTCTAGTATATTGCTAGTCATATTCCATTCTTTATTACACCCATTATTGATTTTATGGTGTTCAGTTATTCCTTTCACCCATGTTCCATTGATCCAGTCGTCTTTCATTATCTCAGATGAACTTGATAATAAAAAATACTGGAGACAACTTGAATTTAGCTATGTAGATAAAGCACATTAGTTCTATAATGATTATTCTCATCAGAAAGGGTTTGCCACCAGGATTGGCTGGGAGAAGAAGTGTAGAAACAAGAACATGAATTATAAAAATATTAAGTATACATGATATGTCAACAATAAATAAGGATGTTGAAAGAGAACTATACTACACCACACTAGTTCTAAAATAATCTAAAAATTAATAGATTTCCAAATATGAACTGAGAGGCTTCATATAGAAGAAAGGATCGGGTGAAAGCACATGTTAAGCTTGATCTCCATCTTAATGTCTATAAGATAACTAGTTGAGTTGTTGACATAACCATTCACTTCACCTATAGGAATATGTATACCTTGTTAGATCCAACCACATTGTTTCAAATGTATAAGGAGTTGTAGCATAGATTAACAAAGATGTTGTACTTCACTTAAGGAATTCATATGATGCAATGTCTTTGGTTGCCAGTGGACATGAGAGCATTGATTTCATTGACTGGATTTAAATAACCATTTGAGGTGGAGGACACAAAAGGAAATGATAGATAGTGAGACCACTACTTTGTAAGAGTACTTCCATAATGAAGCATACAACAAGCGATCATTTACTATGACATTGAGGCTCATAATGAAGAAAGAATTGCAAAAATCTTCTGGGATGACATGAGGATGAAGCTTGATTATTGATTATCTGGTGAAATGATTTATTTTGATACAGACAAACAAGAGCTAGGACCATTATGTACGCAATAGAATCACATTTTCCACTATTCAATATCTTATGTTCCAGTATTGAACTATTACTGTTCCTATATTGGATCATGTGATATCTTTATTTAATATCTATATGTTCCATTATTCAAACACATGAAATATGTGTTCCGATATTGAACTATATGTGTTCCAATATTGAACAAAATGTGTTCCAATATTGCAACCATATATGTTATAGCATTGAACCATATCTGTTCCATTATTCTAAACAGACATGTTAGCTTTATAGGTAGCATTATTCATTGGTTTTAATCACCACTATTAGGGTGTCATATTCAATGCACCCCTCCTCTATGATGAAACTATTGAGTCCTTTGAATGATTATTCATAACTTTTTTTAAATGTATGTCAGAAAATGCACCTTCACCTATTTTTACAGATCATGATGCTGCAATGGATTTGACTATAAGAAAAGTTTTCCCTGATACATTCCATGCACTATGTAGATGGCATAAATTATAAAATGATCAAAAGAACTTCACTCTGTTGTTTACTCTTATTTTCTGCAACCATTTTACTCTCCTCATGTATGATGTTGAAAATGAAGATGAATTTAATTTTTTTTGAACAAATATGATTGAAGAATGCTTCCTTGTTGGGCAACATCATTGGATTGAGAGAATATATTTCTATCAAAAACAATGGTCCTCGTCTTGGGTAAAGGACCATTTTACTGGAATCAAATCAACCCAACTCACTGAATCATGCAATGGTGTTATGAGGCTCTTCCTCCAACCAAATCATGACTTGGTTCAGTTCTTCACACACTTTACTAGAATAATTGCAAGTAGGAGTAGTAATGAAAAAGAACAAGATTTTCAAGAAGCTAAAAAATTGACAAACAATATCTTTTCCTATAACCCAATTACAAAAAAGGCTGTTGAGGTTTATACGCCTAATATGTTTGCAATCATCAGATCAAATTTCCAAAAAATGATGGAGTATGTAATCAAGTTACACCACAAAATAATATTGGATGTAATATTTCATACACTATTTTCAGAAGCATTTGCAATAATGGGGTAGATGAGAGGATTCTGTTAGTCCAACCAGATGATATGAAGTTTGAATGTTCCTATTGTATATTAAACTAGAGTAGATGAGAGGATTGTGTTAGTGCAATCAGATGATATGAAAGTTCAAATGTTCATGTTGTATCTATGATAGCTTTAAAATGCTATGTATGTTGGTATGTATGCCCAAAGAGCCAATCATACGATGATTGTAATGGGGCATTAAACACCTTATTTGATAAAGATAGATTTGATTCCATCTATTATATTTGTCTCAATTATGAGATGATGACACATATGTAATGAATGTCTAAAGAATGATGTTACTTGATGACATATGTCTTCAGATTGATGACCTAAACAATGAGATCATATATATGATAAGAGTATATACATTCTTATTATGTCCCTAATCAAATATTAATGTGGAATCAAAGTAGATAGTAGTAGTACATAAGACTAGAGTGGGTGTTTACTAATGACTAAGTCTCATTAGTCATGAGATGTGATATCAAGTCAAGCACACATGTAAATGTTAGAGAACCATGTATCTGACATACCCACCTTGAGAGTGATACATGGAGACCATTGAATGGTAGTCACAATCAACTCTCAAAGTGAAAATGGTGTGACAAAGTGGGTTTTTTTGGGTTAATTTTGAGGACGAAATATCTTTTAAGGTGTGTAGGATGTGATGGAGTGGATTTTTGAAATCCATAAATCTCCAATAATAACTTAGAATCCATATCTTGAGTTATAATGAGAGTTCCAAGTACTTTAGTAAAGTTGGAATGTTGATTGAGATTTATATAATGATTAAGACCTCTCTTTTTATGCCTCCTTGAGGAATTTAATTGGATGGTCAAACAATTCAGTTTTGGAACCAAATTCAAGTACAAGGTACCTTGAGTAGTGAGGAAGCTATGGTTAAAATTTGGTGACAAGTGGAGTATCCTAGAGAGAGTTATTGAGGCTTAAAATTGGGGGAAATAATGTGTATATTGGATGATTTTTGGACCTAAGTGTTGACCTTTAATAAATGTCACGCACCCCTGGTTTAGGTCTGGGATGCATAGCATGATCCAAGCCCTACATATCTAATCAGGTGGTTGAGGCCTTTGAAAGGATAGTGCCACGGACTTGCTAAGTGAAGGAGTTGTTCTCAGCCTTTGGATGAGAACTGACGTCCAAGATTGTGTCCCCTACCTTGCGGTTAGAGGACAATCATGGATGACTAGTCGTTGCGACGTGGTTTCCAGCTTTGAGACGGATCGTGGGGGGGATGGCAACTTTTGAACGAGAAGTTAGCTTGAATCCATGAGTTCTACAGAATGACCCATCATTTGAGACACGAAGCCACAGAATGAGTGTAAACCATCTCCTTCTCATCCCCATATCCCCATCGCCTACCACAGGCAGAGCACAGAAGTAGGAGATGAAGGTAGAGGGGCGACCAAAGGGAGATTAGTAAAGGAAAAGGAAGAATAATGCTAGGGGAGTCGAACTCTAGTGTTTCGAGCCCAGATCCCATGGTTACATGGAAGACAAAGTCAAGCTATCCGGAGCTTGAAGATGAAGCTCGGAGGCTTGTGCGGAGTTCTTCTACCTGACGATGAGCGATGTGTTTGAGCTCGTGGAGACCCTGCGAAGCTTCTGAAGCTGCAGGTCGGTGCATGACTGATCAGAGGCAAGACGCCTCTTTTGCACCTCCGCAGCGGGGCCGACGCCGGAGATCCCGCCGATCTAGAACAGCAGAGGCATAGCTCCTGAGTCGAGTGGCCGCGGAGATGCGGAGGCCTGCGTCGAAGGTGAGGGTGGCTTTTGGAGACGAAGAGGACCACTCCAACTCCGTTGGTTGCTCACCGGAGGAGGGCTCATGCGGCGGAGCTCTGTTTCACAGAGGAAACAGAGTCCTCGCGTGCGAGATCGCGAGAAAGGGGGGAAGCCCGCCCCGGGATATCGGGTCAAGGGGTTTCGCGGATCCCGCCCCAGATCCGGCCGACTCAAAGCTAGCTGAGGAGCCAAGAGCAGTGCCTCAAATGCCACGTGGCGACCGACCATTGGCGGAAAAAGGTAAATACCTTAATAAATATCTAGATCTTGTATAATTCACAAAAATTAGCTCGATGATTAGAAAAATACGTACAATATACCGAAATGTTCAGAAAAATGCGTAGAACGACCTGGAACCATTATATTAGTCTTTTGTTGCACAAATATCAGTGATATCTTATTAGTTTTGGAAATGCTTAATTGATGAATAATAAATATCAAACAGTGGCCTAAAATTATGGAAAAATGTCAGTAACTCCATAATAACGTTTATAATGCATGTGATGTCAGATATGGCCATGGTGATGTACGAAATCATGTAATTTGCTTAATATGGCTAATTAGGGCTAATAACCCTAAATAAAATGCAATAAATACAGGCATGGTCAATAAATGATGAAATTTACAGAAAACCCTCATATCTGTAATTGGAAGATAATATATAAATATGAGATCAGTTATATATATGAAATTCGTGTTATATGAAGAGAATCCTTAATACATGTGATATAACCCTGATATGGTTAATGAAAGTGACATATTGTTAAATATGTTCACATAATAATGTGACACATGAGTATATCCAGTTGATGAACTATAATCTGGAATATGACATCAGTAAGATAAATCTAATGACAAGAATGCAAGTAATAATGTAGATATCCTAATGAGTTAAGTAAACCCTAAAATGGATACGATTAGGGTTAAGATGAGAAGTAAGATGATAATAATCTGATGGTAGTATGTGGTCTTGTCTTGATCAGGTTTGACCAAGCTTATAGTTGACATCAGTGATATGTGATTAGGATGATCTATCTCTTTGGAAGGTACGCCATTACCTCTTACTTGGCTTATTATACAATATGCTTGTGTTATATGTGTAGTAAAATACTTGGCATATGATATTGGATGAAATGATTGTTCTTGTATGATATGTTGCATGATTTTCAATGATTATTTCTATGAACACATCAAACATATTATATCTGTTCCATTATATGAAAGCACTAACTCTTTGGTAGTGTGCTTGGAAGTGACCTAACTCTTTGGTAGTGGTCTGACCTAACTCTTTTGTAGTGGTCACCTTGTACAAATGATCTAACTCTTTGGTAGTGATCATAAAGGCCTTGGTATATAATGGAAAATAAGCTTAAAATATGTGTTCTCTTTTGTTAATGAATATCTTTGTGCAAGTATACACTTTTCTTATATTCTTCAGTTACTGCCAAGTATATTAGTTTTATCTTATTGCCAAGATATGATGAGAGGTATATAAAAGACACGTAGGCGTACTCAGTACAATATTCATGAAATATTGTGCTGACGTGTACCGCATGTAATCTTTTTGTTTAGGTTGTGGTTATGCTTTTGAAGATCTAGGATAGTGAGAGTTGTATGGCGAGCTGATGTACAGGTGGACCTGTTGTCTTAAGATCCTGTTGTTTTAGCTGTAGCTCATGTATATGTATAGTTTGCTGTTCAATATGTAATGTCAAATGTTGTAACAATTCATGTTGTAATTATATGTTGAATGGTGAACATGTGTGTATGGTTTTATTATTGTTCATGTGCATGTGCTACTGATTGTTTCCTTTTGATTTCCTCTGATTTTCTTCTTCTTAGCCTTGTGTGGGATGTTTAAATTGGGATTCTCGCTGAGGTGAGGGTTTCAATTTGGACGTCGCACATCAGATTAAGTTTTAGAAAATCCGGGGACGTCACAAATGGTGATTGAGGTTCTTAGATCTAAAATCACTACACTCATCACATGTTGTTTGATGTACTTTGACATCATCAAATGTGACCTTGAATAAGGGTTTCCATGAAGGCAATACCCACATACATTATAACACACATCAATTAAGTGTGAGTAATGTAGATGGGATTTGTCCCTCCTATAGGATATTGATATCCTAGTCACTTGATAAGTGAGATTGAGAAATGTATGGCCATACTCATGTGATCGAGTATGTGATATGTGAACTCATAGTCTATTCTAGTTCAAGGAATAAGGATTGAACATTAAAGAGGATGATGATTCCATGCCTTGAGTTCAACCCGAACATTAGAGAAAAATGAACTTTACCATCACAGTAACACTAATTACAGACCATAGGTTAAAGTTCTTCTTCAACTTTTGAAATTACTTAGGTAGCAATGACGTGTTGCTAGATACCACCCATCGCTTGTGATGTCATAAATTGGTAATGGACATTCACTGCCAATGTAATTTGGGAACTATAGGGTCACACACATAGCATGCACCTGGAATAGGAGTTTATCCATGAATGATGTTTAACTTGATTTCTAAGGTGTTAGGTATTCAATTTAAATAAAAATGGTTGGAAATTGACTGACTGGACTGTGAACCGATCAATTCAAGTGTTGAATTGATTAATTCAAATGTTAGGTCAATTAGAAATGACATTGGCTGAACAATACCTGAACTTGGACATGAACTGACCAATTCACTAAATGAACCGACTAGTTCACTAAGTGAACTGACCGGTTCAAGGTCTGAGATGACCGTTCAAGTATTGAACCAACCAGTTGAATGATCCATTCGATTGGATCAAGGTTTGATGCTGACATCATGTTGTGTATTAACAAATATTGAATGCTAATGTGATTCAAAGTAGGAAAGCATATGAACCAACCGGTTCCTGGCTTGAACCAACCGGTTTACCTATGAACTGACCGGTTCAACAGTGAACCGACTGGTTCATTATTTCCAACTTCCAAAAATTCATGAAATTTTGTGTTTTCGACTCCCAGATTGACTAGAAATCATAACCCTGACCCTAAATAGAGAGGTACTGGGGGCTTCCCAAACACAACAATAATCTCTGAAAATTATTGTTCTCTCTGGTTGTAGTAACCAAGAGAGCCTGAGCAAGTCCTACCTGTCAAAGGGAGGGATATCAAGGGGGGAAACAATTGGGAGAGCAAGTCGGCACTAACATGCTGACTAGAAGGGGCAACTCCTTCTTGTCCATTCATCTAGAATGACATGAGTTCGCGGTGGTCCACATCGACTACTCTAGAGGTGAGGAGGAATTTGCCCCACTAGGAGGACACAGACGACCAGTGTCTGTGGTGATCAACCAGGGAGCCACTGTTGTTACCGTCTAGGGTCAACTCAAAGAATGTCACACACTACTACAAGGAATTGTCATTGGGCTTGCTCCAGGACCAGGTATATCTCTTACAACCCTTTTTCCTTGATACATTATTGTTTAAGTGATCTGTTAGTTTGGGAATTGGGCATTAAATTTTTTTGTTTCTGATGACTTATATGTCACCCCAATTCCCAACAGTGGTATCAGAGCCA
This sequence comes from Alisma plantago-aquatica, assembly GCA_963693085.1. Lineage (NCBI taxonomy): Eukaryota > Viridiplantae > Streptophyta > Magnoliopsida > Alismatales > Alismataceae > Alisma > Alisma plantago-aquatica. The sequence goes on along the minus strand of OY856409.1, from coordinate 488,705,423 downwards.
CACCAATTTATGGTGTATCTCAATTTAAATCAATGTGATCATATTTATTTTATTGCATGCAATGCGGATATTAAAATGAATAATAAGCATATATAATTAAATAACACATACAATCCTAATATATATATATATATATATATATATATATATATATATATATATATATGTATATATATTATTTATACACGTCACCCTAAAATTGGTTTTGATGGTGGATGTTAGCATGGTTATGGCTAATAACCCCTAGATCTGTGTCCTTAGTTGGATGGTTGTTATCTTGTTTATATCTCGGTTTGCATACCAACCTCTCTCTCTTTTTCCATATGTAGAAGTAACAATTCTTTACTTCCTATGCTCCTCTCAAATGTAACTAGAGGTTCCCTTATCATGATGTAATATATTAAATAACATTAGGATAGTTTTAATTCTTTTTATGGCAAATACGACATTCTACACCAGACAATCCGCCCGTTTCAAAAGGGGAACAAATTTGTTGAGAAGTTGGGGCGACAAATAACACAACAGAAAATTCTTTTATTCCTGATTCCCTAATTAGGAAGATATCGACAACAACGATGTATCTAGGAAGGAAGGGTAACAATAATTATACATGCTCCTGGAGCAAGTCCAGTGATAAATTTTGATGCAACATCATGCTTCTTCTCCAAGAAGCACCTCGAATAGTAGTCAACAACAACCTCCTAGTACGACACCACGTATGGCGGTTGACGACGTCCTCCTAGAAGGAAAAGTACCTCTCGCCTCTAGATTAGTCCACACAAACCACCGAGAACTCCACGTTGCGCTACCAGAGCTAACAAGAAGGAGTTGTCCATTCGAACATCTATGTACTGGCATCGATTCACTCTGCCACAATAGTCTCTCCCTTGCTATCCTTCCCTTTTGTGGGTAGGACTTGCTCGGGCTCTCTATTGGTTACCACAACTAGAGAGGACAACAATTTCCCGAGCTTATTGTTGTGTCTTGGAAGCCCCCAATACCCCTCTATTTATAGGAGAGGCCAGGGTTAGGGTTTTAAAAAGTCATCCTGGGAGTCGAAGAGATGGAGTTCATGAATTTTTTGGACACTACTAATGGTGAACCAGTCAGTTCACTGTCCAACTGGTACGTTCATGGCGAACTGGTCAGTTCAACCCTTGAACCGGTTGGTTCAACAAGTTTCCTATTTACAAACATATTTACTTTTAATATTCAATTAATGCACAATCATGACATCAACATCAATCCTTGATCCAATCGAATTGGCCATTGATCCAGACATTCCAGATGATGAACCGGTCGGTTCACTTTGTGAAATGGTCATTTTATATGTCCACTTCAGGCTCAACCGATTGTTTTTTCCAGTTGACCTGACAGTCCAACTAATTGGTTCAACACTTGAACCGGTCATTTTAGAGTCCAATAAGTCAATTTTTAAAAGGGTCTGGGTGCAACTTGTCACCCATATGCCTTCTTTTTCACTATAAATTATGTATTAATATTAAGATGATCAACTAAAGTAAAACATTTTAATACATTCAATGATATTTTACTTAGTAAAAAATGTGAACCTCAGTTGTTTAATTTAATACCTAAACACTTTTAGTAATCAAGTTAAACACCATTCATTAATAAACTCCTATTCCAAGTGCATCGTATGCGTGTGACCCTATAGATCTCATTTTACGTTGGCAATGAATGTTCTTAACCAATTTATGACATCACAAGCAATGAGCAGTATCTAGCTACAAATCATTGCTACCCAAGTAGTTTGGAAAATTGGAGAACCATTTTTTAACAACAGTACGTGATTAGTTATAGTGATCATATAGTTCCTTTGTATGTGATATCCAAATTGAACTCGAGACATGGAATGGTCATCCTACAATGTTCAATCCATGTTTGTTGAACTAGAGCAGACTATCTGAAATGCATGTGATCTATCATATCATATATTGAGTGACATGAGTGTGATCATACATTTCGCAGTCTCGCTTATCAAGAGGCCTAGATATCAATCCCCTGTAGAGGGACAAATCCCATATACATCACTCACATTCAATCCCCATGCGTCACAATGCACATGAGCATCACCTTTATGGCAACCCTTATTCAAGGTCACATTGAATGATGTCTAAATACAATGAACAACGTGTGATGAGTGTAGTGATTTCAGGTATAAAAATCACAATTACCACTATCACTATGAGAGATGATTTTGACTACCATTCTATGCTATCCACGTATCACTCTCAAGGTGGATCTGTCTGATGCACTGTTCTCTAACATGTACCTATGTTCTTGACTTGATATCCTATATCATGACTAATGAGACTCTGTCATCAGTCAACACACACTCTATTCTTATGTATTACTATTGTCTATTTTGCTTCCACATTATCCAACTAGGGACATAACAAGAATGTATGTCCTCTTATCATACATATGATCTCATTGTTAAGGTCATCATCCTAAAGGCATATGTCATTGAGTAACATCATTATTTAGACATCTACTATGTCTTTGTCATCATGTCATGATTGAGACAAACATAATAGACGAAGTTACCTTTATCATTATTAAATCTATTACATGATGCCCCATTACAATCATCATATGATTGGCTCTATGGGCATACATACCAATAGACTCCCACTTACACTTAGAGCCAAACACTTACGAATCTCATTCCAAGTGATCTTTAACATGTCCATCATGTTTCTGCTGCGCTAGCACTTTTATAGTGGGTTAGCAACGTTTGCTTCAAATCAGTATTTTGCAATTTTCTTATCTCCTTGTTGTGTGACTTTTTGCATGAGATAGAAGTGTTGTGTTATGCTATCTGAGATTCCTAGCCTATCTAGTAGATCCATTATTGTCACAATATTTCTAATGTGTCATCAATGGTTTTGAACCTCCTGCAAGTTCATCTATATGAACTTCTAGATCCATGCAATATCCTTTATTCTTCATACCAACAAGGTACTCACTTCTATTGTAGAACAACTATCTCTTGCTCATAACTCTTTCAACTTATAGTTCTCATTCTGATTTAAGGTCAAAAACAAATTAGATTGTGATCATTAATTTTCTTTGTCACTTTGGAAGATTGCATCGGTGTAACCCTATACACCCAATTCTTTCTTATACCATAACCAAGGAATCGATCCTTTTAGTGCTTCTCAAGTAATTAAAGATGTTCTTTATGGCAGTCCAGTGACTGTCAATGGGATCCAAAAATATTCACTCATTATGTCTAATACATACGAGATAAGGGATGAGTACATAAAATTGCATGCATGATTGTTACAACCTCGATATTGCATATGTTTTCAATTGAATTGTAAATATTTTGATGAATATGGACTTAATTGAAAAGATTGTATGCTTTGCTTCAAAAGATGGATTTCTTTGCAAATATCCCTTTTGATAGGAATTTTGTGATTCCTATTATTAGATTAATCCATTAATGGATATAAAAGAGAAGAAAAGAAGAAAAGTCCAAATAATAGAAAAAGATACAAGATAATGAATATTAAGAAAAGTATTTATAAAAATACATAGAAATATCTAAAAAGTGGCATTAATGGCCACAATTAAATAAATTTAGTTTCTATGTGATTTCTAATGAAGGAAATAGGAAAAGAGGAAAGGAAATAAAAGATAAAGAGAAAATCCTTGAAAACAGATATCTTAATAAATAAATAAGTAAGATAATGAGAAATGAAGAATGTAGATGCATTTAGAAGGATAATAAGTATCCTTAAAAAGGAATTTCGAAATCTTAGGATTTCTTGGGGTCGAAGGAGTTCCAATGAGTAAGAAGAAAGAGAAAAATGCAAATAATACAGAAATAAGAGGATAATGTGATACATAATTAATGAATTTTTGGTATTATTAAATAAAGGTACTTTCTTCTATAAGGAAGTATAATTTCATGGCCAATGGATTAAAAGTCAAGCCTAGAGATGATGAAAGAGATAATTTTCGAATTCCTAATATCTAAAGAATATAGATTATCAAAGAGATATTTAAGAGAGAGAGAGAAGATTGCTTCTTAATGAAGGAATATGGTTTCCTATTGGGAAAGGGTCTTGGATCTCGTGGATGGGCATCCTAGGGCTTTGCTACCCACCCCTATATAAGGGGTAGAACCCTTGGCCAAGTCTAGTAGGATCCCATGCATCCCTCTCTCTTATTCTTCCTTGTTTTTGTCCATAAAACCTAACAAAGAGGAGCATCGTGATCATGAAGCAACAAGGAGCCAAGAAGGAGTTGCGATAGAAACTTGATGTGCCACGATGCCATGGAGTAGCTTAGCCATCGTGGCCATTCCCTAAAGCGTGCGCAGGAGTAGCCGTTTGGCTGCAACGATGACCGTGAGTTGCAGGCCCGACGAGCATGAAAACGGCTACGCTGGCTGCGACCAAGTGGCGCCCCATGTACGCAAGGGGGCGACAGACCTAGGGAGGTGGCTGGCGGAAAGTTTTGTGGCCTAGGGAGGAGAGGACAGCCCCACAAAGGGCTGCAATCGGTGGCCGTTGTGGTTGTCTGGAGGTTGAAGACGACCTAGGGCCATTGGACAATTTTTCCCCTCCACGTTGTGCAGAGCCGGTCACTTAAGTGAGGGAAAAAGAGTGATTTGGTTATGTTTTGGGCCGGCTACGTGATGCATGAAAAGGATGACGTGGCAGCCTACCATTGGTTCAAGTAAGTAGTTTTTGTAAAAATCATATCTAAATATTGGTTGATTGGATTGGTACGTATAATATATGAATTTTGCTCAGAAAAATGTGAGGAATCCATTAAAAATAGATTTAGAAGATAATTCCTCTTGCAATTCGAAAAGTAGTGGAATTTATCAACTTTAGTGCATTAATGATTAAGAAACCCTCATTTAAGATGATTAATGTATTGAGAAGGGTTATATGGATGATTAAAGTTGATATTAACATGTTGATTATAAAAAGATGCATTAGATCTAAAAGGATGAACTTTATGTGTAATTTGATTAATTTAGGGTTCCGTGTACATAAATAAGCTTTAATGGGCCTTGAAACCCTAATGGTAGTAATTATGTTTCTTAATGGCTTTAATTGGTCAAATTCATGTATAAAGCTTAGATTTGATGGTTCTAAGTTATTTTGAGTATAAAAGTTCCTAATTGTGGATGAATACCCTTAATTTAGTAATTAGGGTTTTCTAGTGGATTAATGTGGAATTAATGATAAATAGAGTTCATATATGAATTAGACTATAATGAAATATGAGTTGTTAATTTGAAAGAAACCGAATGTGATAATTGGGTCCAATGATCTTAAAATAACTTAAAAGGATAAAGATGGTGATTTTAGTATAAAAGAGAAAGAATAGACTTCAATTGGGCTTATGATGTTGAAATTAGGGTTTGTGAACTAAGAGAGCATTAAATGTGATAAAAGTATTATGGAGGCTAAAACCTTAATAAAACCCTAAAGTGGCCTAGAAAGCCTAAGATGGAATCCAAGTATATCTTGAGAACGTTTTGGATAAACTATAACACTTGGATGTATTGCATTAATTTCAGGATATTGTTGATTGCTTGTTTGATTGTTCTTTATCATTATTGCTTGGACATCAAGTTGCTCTGGATCAGGTATGTGGTTAATTATGGTTAATTGCATTAGTTTCCCAAAGGTTTTTTGGATGATTGATCGCATTGAATGCAACCTATCAGTTTGGATGTTCATACTTGCAAATCATAAAGTCACTATGATTATCACAATTATGATATAAGTGTGTATTCTCACACCTACAAGCCACCCTGATGGATGAGGCAATGAGGTCAAGCTCAAGAGGGAAGACCCATGGGCACCATGAGAGGTGACCCCAAGCACCAAGCTCATGATAGAGAAGGCGGCCTTTATTGCATGACTAATGGGCACCATGAGAGGTGACCCCAGGCACCAAGCTTAGGATAGAGAAGGTGGCCTTAAGTCAATGGCTAAAGAGAAACCCTAAAGAGGGTATTCCAGGGTTAGGGCAAAAGCAGTGGAGTTTGACACATTGAAAGTGTAAATTGAATTTTTAATTAACTTGATTATGATAATTAGGTTGTTAGCCCTATGTGTGATATTTTGGTTGTCCCCACATACCGACATATTCATTTATGCTGACTGACATTTTGTTTGTTGGCATTTTAGGTACAATATTGAAAAGGACAAACAGTAAAGTGGCATATTATGAAAATAAGAATTAAAGTGCAAGGAGGATTAGTTAGAATAGATTGAAGCTGTGGATAGAAGTTAGATATCCAAAGTTTTTAAAAGGTATGCAAAGTTTTATTTTATTCCATCTTTCAATATAGTTTCGTAGAATTTTATAATTATTATTGATTATTTGTCGAACCTTTGATCCGGGAAATTGGGATAATGACTTTAACCTCTTGGTCTCCCTTAATTGGGGGTTATCGGGAGGCGGGGTCGTTACATTTGGTATCAGAGTACTAGTTCATCATTTAATCTTTAGTAATTATTAAATTTTACAAACTCTGTAGAACCCAAGGGAGTTATTAGAGGATTTTTTGAAAGACAAAGGTGTCTAGAAAAGGATCACGTTCAGGGGCTGGAAATATTTTCCTCCACATCGCTAGTCGGAATACGAGGACTCCCAGATCTGTGTGACTGCCTGGCCGATGTCTTAGGATCTGACTCGAAATAAGATACCTTTAGGGCTCTCTCGTCTATTTTTGTCCCTTCTCAACCCTAATTCTATTAAGATCATAAGGTTTAGGGTTTTCTCTCTCTTCCTCACCCTCTTGAGGATAGGGTATGCATAATAAGGTTAAGGAATCCTCCAACAAAATTAATTAAAAGCATGTAAATAAGATGTCATGGACATAAGCTTAATAGTTTAAGTAGAAACTAAAGATTAGTTGCATGCTTAGGTCGTATGACATGTGTTGTCATGACCTCAGGAGAGACCTGAGGTTAAACCCTCTTGTTAGGAGGATGAAGTAGAGTTGGTCTTGGAGGTAGAGATCTCCATTTTTTGTAGAGACCTGGCACATACTCTGAGGATGATGTTAACCCTAACCGTAAGTGGTGGTTTGAGAGGGATGATATGATGAGTTAGATGTCATGGTAGACCATGTGTGTTGGTAGACATGTTTTTGGATGCCCATGACAATATGAGCCATGTGAGGTTGGTTGACCTAGTACCTTTGGCGACCCAACCCTGGGAAGGGTCGTGCATGTTAGGGTGAAGGGTAACTCCTTCATTGATGAGGTTAGTGATGACCATATAGAAACCCTTATAGGCATATATGAGCCAGGAGGAGGCATGTGCCTACGTGTGATGACACGACAGTAGTGCTGGTAGTAGGTTGTGACCTGGCCAAGAGAGTATGTTGGATAGCTTATGAGATAAACATGACGAGTTACTTGGGCAAACATAGGTTTCACTCATGTAGGTGTACGCTTGTGAGATCGATCCACCTTAGAGAGAGGACCTCTAGTAGTAAGGTTGTTGTAGGGTTAAGCTCTAGAGAGAGAGAGAGAGTAGGGCCCAAGCTAGAAGGTTGGAATTTTAGACTTTGGGTTAGGAGGAACCCTGAGGAGTTGAGGATGATGCAACCTAAGTGGATGGTTGCGGTTGCCTCATGCATGATCCTTGGAGGCTTATGGTATCTTGGTTGCCTTTAGAAGAACCAAACCCTAGAGAGAGGATAAGGCTGTTGGTACCTATGTGCCTATGGTATAGGTGTTTACCCTTTTAGGGTTAGGAAGAAGAGTTCCTTAGACCTTGGAAAGGTATAGTAATAAGTTGTGAGGCCTTATACTTAGTTGGTTGTCCTTGAGGAGGACTCAACTCTGAGGTGTTACTTGAGTATAAGGATAATAGGAAATGCATGCCATACCTTGTACATGTTTGGTTCGGGGTTAAAAGGTTGAGTATGCAGTGGAACATCAAAAAGGTGAACCTAGACCTAAGAGGGGAAGTACTAGTTCCTGGTGCACCTGATGCTCATGACGAGATATGCATTTTTATAGATTCTAGCATGACACTCCTCATGTTTTGAGGAAAAGGGGAAAACCCCTGGATTAAGGTGTATGTTTGATGAACCCCTCACATATAGGTGGGTGACATATGTATGTATGATGATGGTCCAATGTTGAGGAATGAGAACAAATATGACCTATCATGGAGACCTAGCATGGTTTAGTAAGTGGTCTACTTGTTACGTACCTTAGTAGCTTGCTAGGGTTAAACATGCTCATGTGAATGTAAAACTTGGACGTAGGGACGTTTGTGACCTTTGCTGCTATGAAGATGTAGTTTCCTCCCATCCTGGGAGAGGGACCCTTTTGTAGGGTGTATACCCATTTTTGTTGGTTTTGAGGTAACCTAAAGAGGTCTCATAGGATCTTGAGAAGCTAAGTGGAGAGTACATAGTATGAGAATGAACCTATAGACCCATAGATAACCATCACTAAGTGCATGTGGATGTGTTACCATGGAGGCAACCAATATGGGGCCTAACCGAGGTAGGTAGGTCACCATGATCCCTATGAGAGGATGTAAGTCTAACCACGAATGCTGAGAGAGATGATGGAGACTTGGGTAAGGTTTCAAGTTGGATACATACTATGTTAGAATCCTAAGTCTATAGGGATAATACCGATGGGAGTAGGTGTTGCCTAATTCCCTAGTTGCATGTGACCATAGGGTCGAGAGGTAACAACTGTCATTATTTGAGGGCCATGGGTTAGGAGATTGACCACCTTCATGAACTCATGGGACCCAAAGGGCAAATGAAGAGGGCACTCTCTGATGCATAAGGGAAGAGGGATGACCCCAAAAGTGCCAGCACCCTACAGACCTAGAGGAGATGACTAAGGATTGTATGATGACCCAAGTGGGTTCGAGACTAGTTTTTCATGGAAGTAACCTAGATATTGAGATGTTCATGATGTAGAGGCATGTGATGGGCGTTTCAGTTTAGATTTGTAGGTGTACTGGAAATGTGGGATGTACCATCTCTACTCTTAGAATAGGAAGAACTCTATATTTGGACTGTAACCAAATGCTTATTTCCTCTTGTTATGGGAGTGAGAGATAGGATAGTACGCATGCCATACACCAGGAATAAATATGATGTGAGTGGAAACATTTCTATGATGCACGAGGATAGAGATAATAACGTACCCTTGTGGAGTGTACGATGTGTGGATGTTGTACAAACACCAAGAGAACTAAGGTAGTCATCTTATGAGGATGTTTTTATCATGAGCTATGTGGAACTTATGAACTATACAAGGTAGAGTTCGATAACCAAGAGAATGAGCTCTGAGTTCCCTTGATGAAGGTAGACTTAGAGTCCAAGATGAGATGATAAGTGGAATATAGGGAGGTGTATGTCTTCAACATTACCTTATACATAAGGATGTGAGGTGGTAATGGATGCTCTAGTTGAGATGCAGCTGCCTAGTTTATCTAGAGGTTAGAAGAGGTTGTTAGGTTATCCCTAAGTTTGAAAAAGGAGATATGTTTGGCTAGCACTCAGATGTAACGAGATCTATTGATCAAGTTAGTGGTTGTTTGGTTAGCCAACCTAGGCCTTGATGCAATAAAAGGATAGTTGTAGAACCTCAAATGTACTTCTCTGGAAAAGAAGGTGATGAAACCCCGACTAGAGTGGTTTAGGGTTTCCGAGGAATCAATCTTGAGGAATCATGTCATACAAGAGATCATGATTTTAAGATCACCATACACCATGGTACTACTAAGATAATAAGTGGTAGTAGTACTTTGATGCCTAAGATGAAAAGTGTACAAAGATGCATGTGGCTTGTCACCATGCAAGCCAGGAGGTGAAGGACGAACACCAGTAACCCAATGTGTTGATATAGAGGATAAAGAGTCCCTTAGTGGGAATGGGAGTTCATCACTATAGATGTTGTGGTAAGTCTCCCTGGACCGAGGAAGGTCAGGATGCAATGTGGGTTATGGTAGATCACCTTATCTAGATGACATGATCTAAGAGAAAGAGAGAGAGTAATGTTAAGGGACAGATCCAGCTGAACTACATATAAGAAAGAGAGATGGTTCAACTACACCATGATGCGAGTTCAAAGGTTCTTGAATATAACCTAAAGATTCACTTCCATGAGGTGGAAGAATGTATATGAAGAACTCGATGCTAGTATAGATTATCACCCCTAACTGATGGTTAGAATGATCCAGACTAGAGGGTCTGATGACAGCATGTGTGCTCATTCAAGGTGATACATGGAGACAACTTTATCCTATGAAAAATGTGATGTTAACCACCATAGCCTTTATCGGGATGTTAGAAGCTCTATAAGAGAGGATGTGTCGGTCACCGCTTCATGAAAATGATGTCGGTGGAAAGACCTTGTGAAGGCCAGAGAGACCACAATGTGTGTAGATGAAGTTGTCTTGATCATGCGATGGCTGAGAAAGCCCAGGGGTGACATGAGTCGTGAGCTGATGCAAAGTAGACTGACATGTAATTCACTGTGGGAGAATATGTGATGTGAAAATCCGACCCCACTAAGCTACATCTGAGAAAGATGAGTTCCCGATATATGGGTCCATTGGAGATGGATTGGTGGGGATGGTTAGGTTTAGCCTTACCCCTCAGGATAACATGATGTGTTCCACAAGTCTGATCTAGAGCACTATGTGAGGTACCCAAGCCATGTGCTGAGCCATGAACCTTTTTAGCTTTGTGAGAGGTTGAAATGTCCTGAGTCACCTATGAGGGTATGATATATCAAGGTGAGAAAGAAATCAGATGTAAGAATATAATATGATGAAGGTTCTTGGGAAGAACCATGGAGAGGGTGAAGCCACATAAGAGCCATGATGGACACGAGGAAGTCTTATCCTGCTTGTTTTTAGGTTTGATGGAATTTTGAGGGAAAAATTCCTATAAGAGGGGAAGGATGTTACAACATCAATATTGCATATGTTTTCAATTGAATTGTAAAGATTTTGATGAATATGGACTTAATTGAAAAGATTGTATGCTTTGCTTCAAAAGATGGATTTCTTTGCAAATATCCCTTTTGATAGGAATTTTGTGATTCCTATTATTAGATTAATCCATTAATGGATATAAAAGAGAAGAAAAGAAGAAAAGTCCAAATTATAGAAAAAGATACAAGATAATGAATATTAAGCAAAGTATTTATAAAAATACATAGAAATATCTATAACGTGGCATTAATGGCCATAATTAAATAAATTTCGTTTCTATGTGATTTCTAATGAAGGAAAAAGGAAAAGAGGAAAGGAAATAAAAGATAAAGAGAAAATCCTTGAAAAGAGATATCTTAATAAAGAAATAAGTAAGATAATGAGAAATGAAGAATGTAGATGCATCTAGAAGGATAATAAGTATCCTTAAAAAGGAATTTCAAAATCTTATGATTTCTTGGAGTCCAAGGAGTCCCAATGAGTAAGAAGAAAGAGAAAAATACAAATAATACAAAAATAAGAGGATAATGTGATACATAATTAATGGATTTTTGGGATTATTAAACAAAGGTACTTTCTTCTATAAGGAAGTATAATTTCATGTCCAATGGATTAAAAGTCAAGCCTAGAGATGATGAAAGAGATAATTTTCAAATTCCTAATATCTAAAGAATATAGATTATCAAAGAGATATTTAAGAGAGAGAGAGAAGATTGCTACTTAATGAAGGAATATGGTTTCCTATTGGGAAAGGGTCTTGGATCTCATGGATGGACATCCTAGGGCTTTGCTACCCACCCCTATATAAGGGGTAGAACCCTTGGCCGAGTCCAGTAGGATACCATGCATCCTTCTCTCTTCTTCTTCCTTGTTTTCATCCATAAACCATAACAAAGAGGAGCAACGTGATCATGAAGCAATAAGGAGCCAAGAAGGAGTTACGATAGAAGCTTGATGCACCACGATGCCAGGGAGCAGCTTAGCCATCATGGCCATGCCCTAAAGCGTGCACAACAACAACCATTTGGCTGCATCAACGGTCGCGAGTTGCAGGCCTGACGAGCATAAAAACGGACACGCTGGCTGTGACCAAGTGGCGCCCCATGTGCGCAAGGTGGCGGCGGACCTAGGGAGGTGGCTGGCGGCAAGTTTTGTGGCCTAGGGAGGAGAGGACAACCCCGCGAAGGGCTGCAATCGGAGGGCGTTGCGGTTGTCTGGAGGTTGAAGACGACCTAGGACCATTGGACGATTTTGCCCCTCCGCGCTGTGCAGAGTCAGTCACTTAAGTGAGGGCAAAAGGGTAATTTGGTTATGTTTTGGGCCGGCTACATGATGCATGCAAAGGATGACGTGGCAGCCTGCCATTGGTTCAAGTAACTAGGTTTTGTAAAAATCATATCTAAATATTGGTAGATCGGATTGGTACGTATAATACATGAATTTTGCTCAGAAAAATGTGAGGAATCCATTAAAAATAGATTTAGAAGCTAATTCCTCTTGAAATTCGAAAAGTAGTGGAATTTATAAACTTTAGTGCATTAATGATTAAGAAACCCTAATTTAAGATGATTAACGTATTGAGAAGGGTTATATGAATGATTAAAGTTGATATTAACCTATTGATTATAAAAAGACGCATTAGATCTAAAAGGATGAACTTTATGTGTAATTTGATTAATTTAGGGTTCCATGTACATAAATAAGCTTTAATGGGCCTTGAAACCCTCATGTTAGTAATTATGTTTCTTAATGGCTTTAATTGGTCAAATTCATGTATAAAGCTTATATTTGATGGTTCTAAGCTATTTTGAGTATAAAAGTTCCTAATTGTGGATGAATACCCTTAATTTAGTAATTAGGGTTTTCTAGAGGATTAATGTGGAATTAATGATAAATAGAGTTCATATATGAATTAGACTATAATGAAATATGAGTTGTTAATTTGAAAGAAACCGAATGTGATAATTGGGTCCAATGATCTTGAAATAACTTAAAAGGATTAAGATGGTGATTTTAGTATAAAAGAGAAATAATAGATTTTAATTGGCCTTATGATGTTGAAATTAGGGTTTGTGAACTAAGAGAGCATTAAATGTGATAAAAGTATTATGGAGGCTAAAACCTTAATAAAACCCTAAAGTGGCCTAGAAAGCCTAAGATGTAATCCAAGTCTATCTTGAGAATGTTTTAGATAAACTATAACACTTAGATGCATTGCATTAATTTCAAGATATTGTTGATTGCTTGTTTGATTGCTCTTTATCATTATTGCTTCGACCTCAAGTTGCTCTGGATCAGGTATGTGGTTAATTATGGTTAATCACATTAGTTTCCTGAAGGTTTTCCGGATGATTGATCACATTGAATGCAACCTATCAGTTTAGATGTTCATACTTGCAAATCATAAAGTCACTATGATTATCACAATTATGATATAAGTGTGTATTCTCGCACCTACAAGCCACCTTGATGGATGAGGCAATGAGGTCAAGCCCAAGAGGGAAGACCCATGGGCACCATGAGAGGTGACCCCAGGCACCAAGCTCAGGATAGAGAAGATTGCCTTTATTGCATGACTAATGGGCACCATGAGAGGTGACCATAGGCTCCAAGCTCAGGATAGAGAAGGTGGCCTTAAGTCAATGGCTAAAGAGAAACCCTAAAGAGGGTATTCCAGGGTTAGGGAAAAAGCGGTGGAGTTTGACACATTAAAAGCATAAGTTGAATTGTTAATTAACTTGATTGCGATAATTAGGTTTTTATCCCTATGTGTGATATTTTGGTTGTCCCCACATAGCAGCATATTCATTTATGCTGACCGATGTTTTGTTTGTCGGTGTTTGAGGTACAATATTGAAAAGGACAAATACTAAAGTGGCATATTGTGAAAATAAGAATTAAAGTGCAAGGAGGATTAGTTAGAATAGATTGAAGTTGTAGATAGAAGTTAGACATCCAAAGTTTTTAAAAGGTATGCAAAGTTTTATTTTATTCCAGCTTTTAGTATAGTTTTATAGAATTTTATAATTATTATTGATTATTTGTCGAACCTTTTATCTAGAAAATTGGGATAACGACTCTGACCTCTTGGTCTCCCTTAATTGGGGGTTACCAGGAGGCGGGGTCGTTACAATGATGGATCCAACAACAAATGCACATGACATCTATCCATGTGTTCTTGTTCTTCATAAGAACTAGAACACTCGGCTCTTGAGAGACTAACTCCATGGAACATGGAAAAGTCTTCTCTCATTGAGTCCTGCATGCTGAACCCCTTCAACTTCTTGCTAACATGTGTTCTCTTACTTAGGTTAAGAAGATTTCTAGATGTATTTCTATAGATCACACCTCCTATCATATAGGATGCTTCCCCTAAACTATTCATAGAGGAGATACTTTCCAGTTAGATTTTAACATTTGTAGTATGAGGATGTTATTCCCCATCATTATGTAAAATATAAATATGCTCCCACTAAATCTTTTATAGTCATAGATTCCATCTTCATTTTGACTAAAGTCAAACTCTTTGATTATCGTATCAAATTGAAGATTCCAGCTCTGAGATGCTTGCTTTAAACTAAATATTGATCTTTTTGGCTTATAGAATTTATTTGCATATATGAATTTATAAAACCTTTAGGTTGTGTCACATATACATCATGTAAAATGTTCCAATTAAGGAATGAAGTTTTAGCATCTATTTTTCCAAATCTCATAGTCATATTAATATGCAATGGAAAACATTATCCTGATGAATTTAACCATGGCAACTAGTGAAAAGATCTCTTCATGTTCAACATATTAAACTTGTTTGAAACCTTTACAACCAACAAGTCCTTATAAGTTTGTATACTACTATCCATGTTGATCTTTTCTCAAAGATCCAAATGCACCCTATGGGCCTTACCCCCTTAGGTAGATCCACCAAGGTCATACCTTGTTGGTTTACATGGACTCCATCTTAGATCTCATGGTCTCAAGTCATTTCTCAGAATCCGGTCCCTTAATAACTTCTATGTAGGTTGTTGGATCTTCATCTTATGACCAACACATCACCTTCTTGAGTTATAAGATATCATAATATTTCAAACTCAAGGCATGTCCTACTATATTAATGAGGTTTTGTGTTACATAAGGAACTTGAGATTCCACAACATTTTATGATTCTCCTTATTCCTATTGTAACTCTTTATGTTCAATGTTTTCTTGCTGGTCTAAAAATTTTCAAGTTCTACCTTTCTCCCACTGACTCATTTGGAATTAAATTCCCTTTAGGAATGTAGTCATTCTGTCAATAAAACACTTTGTTGTCAGATTGGAATATCAAGTAGTATTTAACAAACTAACATTTCTATGATTTATGGACAAAGATTTTAAAGAAACTATTTTCTTACACAAGCTTTCAATCCTAATCTTTATAAAGTCACATCAGGACATATCCCATGCGATATCTCATATGGTGTCTTTTGAACCATTTCAGACAGTACATTGTTTTAGTGTAAAGCATGTGCCATAAAGGAAATGGAAGATTAGCTAGATTTATTGATAATTATACCATAACCAACAGGGTGTGATTCCTTCTTTCTGATACATAATAATGTTTAGTAAGAGTTCATCATGATACACTATGATGATTTAGCAGAAGGTCCTCAAACTCTTTGTTCAAATTATTTCCACATCGATCATATCAAAGTTCTTAATACTGATACCAAGTGAATTATTTACTTCATTCAAAATCTCCTTGAACACTTCAAGAGATTCATGCTTGTATTTCACTAATACAATCTAACATATTTACTGAGAACTTCAATAAATATAATGAGGTACTAGTAACTACATGAAGCATGTATTCTAAAAGGTCAATATACATCAGTATGTATGAGCCCTAATGGAATAGTCGCTCTCCCACTACATTTAGTGAATATGCTTGTCATATTGCCTAATAAATAGGACTTGCATATCTATATTGGTTCAATAACCAAAAGAGTCTTGATAACCATCATTATGGATTCCAAAAATGCACTTCTCATTTATCTGCTATAGATGACAATTCTATAGGTAATCATTGTTTTAGTCATCAAGTCATTCAATATTTGTCTCTAGAACTATTAAATATAAACTATGAGACATTGGGGCCACTTCCATATAAGATCATATCTAAGAAAGAAAAACATCAAATATATTCATAATATTATTGTCTATACAAGATGATGTTTTTTCATTAATGGCAGGTACATAACAACAATTCACTAACTCTATTACATGTCCATTACATGGATGATAGATCCAACTTTTACGACAACAAAACTTATTCCACACAAATCTATCTTACTTCTTCTCTATTCCTAAAGTGGAGATCTCTACCTCCTTCTTCTTTCTTAGTTTCTTTAAGTGAAAAGAACAAATTCCTTTTGTACTTACCTTTCTCCCCATTTTGAGTGCAAAAGACTTGGACTTCAGCTTAGCCTCAAAACTCTTCTTGGCCTTGCCTTTGTCTTTGGACTTCACTCCACTGATCATCATCACGAGTTTGTCCTTCTTCATTTGTGCTTCAACATTCATCAACATGCCAAGAAATTCAGGTAACAGTTTGGCCAAGTTACTCAAGTGATAACACTTGATAAACTGGCTATATGATCCAAAAAACAATTGTAGAATCATATATATGGCCAACTCTTGACCCAAAAAAAAATCCCATTCTTTCCACATGCCCAATCATATTGAACACATGGGGCTCTACTGGATCTCCCTCTATCAGTGTGCACTCGATAGCACTTTGGAGACATTATACCTTACTTGCTTTACATGATTCTTAAGATGTGTAACTATCATGAGAATACCCATGTTTTCATGCTGTTCATGAAACTTACAATTCATACAGCTTAGCATAAGGTCTTTGGTGTCTGCGACATTATTGGCATGCTTCAAGTAAGCATACATTTCAGCCTTAGGTGCATTTGGAGCGGGTTTCTCTGGCACTGGTCTTTCAAGGACTAGAGCTTTTGCTCATTGGTGAGAATGCTTCTCAAAGTCCTAAACTAGATGTGGAAGTTAATCCCATTTAGTCTATCCTACTCAAGGACCGACCGCAATGATAACATGTTTGTGTTTTCCATTAGATTCTATAAAAGAAATTTTGCAATTTATCAAAACACTTTTAATTAATTAGATTTGATAACATAGACGATATTGAGTAGGCTTTTAATTAATTATCGCTCCCACTATTTTGTTCAAATTGATAGCCCTCACTACCAATTTGGAAGATTGCAGAGTACAATCTTCTAGTGAGACAAGACCTAAAACAATTGAATTATTACCCAACAACACCAACGTCCATAACCAATTATTAAGGCAGGAAACTTTTTCTAATTGCATCTCATGCAATTCTTGGATAGATGGTATGCACAACTCTTCTCCATAGTCCATTTACATGCTTCTAGGTGCTTAATATCATTCAGATCAGCTAGTTAAGCATGACCAAAAAACCAACACAATAGTAATGCACCCTGCTTGACATACCCACATAACTACCATCACACTTTCACAAGATGGACAACACACCTCGCTTGGCGTGCCCACACTTAGTCAATCAACATGTGTCTTACTAATGGAAATCATCTTAGGCTAAATATGTTATTGAGGTATTTGAATTTATAAATAATATACATATCCAATCACCACATACTTATAGTTCATATCGTATACATGCTATAACCACAACAAAAACATGAAATTATTAACACAAGCGAAGGTTATTCCCATACTACTGTAGTTCCTTGAATCCACAAGGAATTACTACCACCTAAGATTTACATCATATGAAACAATATGTTGTTGGTAAATATCTATGCTTGAACCAATCTAGGTTGATTGGTTCAACACTTGAACCGACCGACTTGCCTCCTGACCGCTCAGTTGGTTCTTGAAATGGTCATATAGTATCAAGTTCTACCTATGTCTGGACTCCTCCATCCCATCGGTTGGGCCACCCATCAATTGGTTCATCCTTCTGTCATATAGCCTCCTTAGTCCTCTACTTGATTGGTTTGTCTCACAGGATGGTTAGTTCTTCTTGTACATAATGTCTTCTCAGGACGAAACATAAATTAAAACTATCCTATTTCTTACTACATTGTAAAAGGGAAACTTCGAGTTACATTCGAGGGGAAATAAGAAGAAGATCATTAATTTACATTTGGAAAGGAGGAGATAGGCTCAGTATGCAAACTGAGATATAAAATGGGAATAAACAACCACAACCATGCTCACACAGATCATGATTATTGTCTATAACCATGCTATACATCCACCATCAAAACCAACTTTAGGGTGAGCATGTAAATTGCATATATATATATATATATATTAGTTGGGATATTATGTGGTGTTTAGTCAGATATGAAAATTAATCATTTTAATATTCACATCGCATGCAATAAAATAAAATCGATAGATCAATTTAAATCCAGATACACCACAAATTGATGTGGCTCTAATACCACTGTTGGGAAATTAGGGTGACATATAACACAATAGAATTTTTTTAAGCCCAATTTGCTAATCAGCAAGATCTCGTCAACGACGATGTATCTAGGAAAGAATGGTAACAAGAATTATACATGATCCTAGATCAAGTCCAATGGCAACTCTTGATGCAGTAGCATGCTTCTTCTTCAAGCAACAATCGAACAATTGTCAACAACAACCTCCTGATGAAGCACCATGGATGATGATAGACAGTGTCCTCCTAGCAAGGAAAGTGCCTCTCATCTCTAGAGAGTTGTCCACGTGGACCCCTAGAAACTCCATGTTGCACTACCAGAGCCAACATGAAGGAGTGTCCCTTTGAATGTCAGTGTACTAGAACCGATTTGCTCTCCCACAATTGTCTCTCCCTTGCTATCCCTCCCTTTTACAGGTAGGACTTTTTTAGGATCTCTATCGGTTACCACAACCAGAGAGGACAACAACTGGAAGAGCTTATTGTTGTGTCTGGGAAGCCCCCAATACCCCTCTATTTATATGAGAGGCCAAGGTCAGGGTTTCCAGTCAGTTTGGAAGTCGAAGAGACATACTTCATGAATTTTTTTCTTGAAACTACAAATGGTGAACTGTTCGGTTCACTGTCCAACCGATCAGTTCAACCCTTGAACTAGTTGGTTCAACATGTTTCCTATTTGCAAACATATTGACTTTTAATATTGAATTAATGCACAATTATGACATCAACATCAATCCTTGATCCAATCGAATTGATTATTGAACCAGATGTTCCAAATGATGAACGGTTGTTTCACATCATGAAACGGTTGTTTCACTATTGAAATGGTTGTTTCATACATTAAACGGTCGTTTCATATGTGAAATGGTCATTTCACATATCCAGTTCAGGCAAATATTTAGCCAATTGTTGTTTTCAATTGACTAGACACTCCAATATATTGATTCAACACTTGAATCGGTCGGTTTAGAGCATAGTCAGTCAATTTGAACCTTAGTTGTTTAATTGAATACCTAAACACTTTTAGTAATCTAGTTAAACATCATTCTTGAATAAACTCCTATTCCAAGTGCATCCTATGTGTGTGACCCTATAGGTCCCAATTTACGTTGGCAGTGAATGTTCATAACCAATTTATGACATCACAAGCAATGATCAATATCTAGTAACACACCATTGCTACCCAAGTAATTTGGAAAGTTGGAGAACAACTTATATCTACAATCCATGATTAGTGTGGCAACACATCCCATTATCATACAGATAACGAGGTGTTACGCAAAAACGTGCGGAAATCACCATAACCACAGATTATGAAAACATGGGTTAATTAAAACCGATTGTGGAAAACTGATAAACTGTGAAACTATTACATTCCAGTCCTCATCCTGCACATCAACATGTCATATATATACATATACGAGATCTGATGCGTGTCCACAGCTCAGGAACAACTGTTCATCCATCCCATGAGTTCACCACCTATTCATATACATAGAGGCCCGCATCCGGCCAACAACAGGATATACAAAACATTATCAATTGTTCATCGTGAAACAACATCAACCACTGCCAAGGACCTGAGAGTACAGGGATGACTCTAGACTCTACTACAAAACATCCAAAATAGCATCATATCCATCGCCTGCCTTTTATTGCTCGTTAAGCTGCTCGGCCGCAACACCACGACCACGACCACGCCTAGCTCGATCACCTAAAAAGGGTGTAAACCAGTGGGGTGAGACAATTGAACAATTGTCCCAGCGGGAAACATAACTCCCCACCACAACTACAGAACCTCAGCAAGATAAACGATAACAACAGATAACTGATAACAGGTATAATAAGAGCAGTCTATATAAATAAAGCAAAGCTATTCTTACTGACAAACTTACCAGCTGTACAAAAGCATATACCCGACATCTCTCAATGGAACATAATTGAAAAGATAAGATTTATCACTATGTAACATGATTATCAGAATAAGGTATATTGTCACTTAACCTCATTATCAAAATAAGACATATCACCACATACCTGATGAATATAGAAGTAACTGCAAGATATAATAGAGATATTAGAAAACAAGGTCTCAACCAATGTTTCGTGATTATCTTAAGCAGTAAGTACTAAACGACTGTATTACATATTATTATGCCCTGAGGATTTGAACCGTACCGTTCAAATCCAACCTTCGGTTACGAAACCCAAGCCGGTGCCATACAAGGTCAATGGAAGAGCCGGACTCCATGACGTCCCACCTCGTGGTCAGTACACGAGTGCAACACAAGAAGGACCGCAGTCTCATGCTGAAGTGGTCTTAGCCACATGGTCAACTCCATAGGCTACCCTCACTCTAGCCCGCCTTGGTACAGGTCTCGGTGCTAGTAAAACTGAGCCACGGGCCTGTTCACCGTGCTCTGAGCCATGAATGCATTCATGCTCCTCACATCGCATATCCTGAGCCATGGGCATGTTCACCATGCTCTACACATATATATATATCTGAGTCTGCAACCGAAGTTACACTCTTACCTCCTCATTTTCAGGCTAGGAGCTACCTACACATATTCAACAATATGCGCTTCCAGGTTAACTCACAGGAGAACCTGTTTCACCATCACCAAGTCCTGACGATGATGGATCTATGGCCAGGGCAACTACATGATATATTTCACTGTGATTAGTTAGTGTCTTTTAGATGGATTGCAAGATTCAATCAAGTTGTATAACATGCAAGATATAACAGAAAGAAAATAACATAAATTCATCATTATACCATTATTGTAAGTTACATCCACCTAATCCAACATCACCTGTTACCACTTGGCCTCTTGCCAACCATCCAGATCCATCTTAAGGATCATCACATACTATGGGATCTCAATCCCTCATCATGTACTGCCAATGTCTCTTTAAGGCTCACATCAACATTATGGGACAAACATACCATATATACAATCTCATTAATCAGAGTAATTATCAAAGTGATGTTACTATATGTTATAGCCTTTTCATGGCTAAGCATCACGTACATGGTTAGGATACACAATAATCATAGTTTCAACATAAGGAATATGCTTACTATCATGAAAATGCCATTCAAGATACCCTACTTATCATTCTTACACTATTTGGTGATCAAGTGTATAAAGCACATCAAACCATACCCATGCTTATCCTCATCTCAAAATTATAAGAATAAACAAGATGTTTACTTTATGTAAGCAATCATGTTGAATATACAGAACACACACTATTATTATTACCACTATCATTATTGTCACCATCCACTATCATTACCATTATCATTGTGCAAACTACTAGTGTAACTACCACCATTCACCTTATCAATAACAGATAAGCACAAGGATCACATCATGCATATCATTACCACTACCTTCCTTATTATCATCACTACTACCATTATCATTATTTCTATCATTAACATTGTTATTGATACTACTAGCAAGGCATCACCATCATTTGTTTGCATAACCAAACACTTCCATATTAAAAGGGACCATCACTATAGGATCACACAACCCTCACTAAGACTCGTCACAACCCTCTTCAACAAACAGGAGAGAGAGAGAGAAGAACTTCCACATAACGTGCTACCAACAAAACCAACTCTAACGGCCGACACACCAAAGAAAAGGGAGTGACGCCCGTCACCACCCAGCCCTAACGGCCGTCACACACCAAAGGATGTCGCCCGGCACACTCCTATATCGTCCATCAAGGCTATCGACCAACATACCAAGCATGACCTATCGCCCAACTCAACAAACATGCCATACATGGCCCTATCGTCCAACTCAAGCCGACCTTCATGCCACTTCCTAGTCTAACGTCCATCCTAAGGACAAGGGTGTCACTCATCACAAGAAGAACCATCATGTCGGCCAACACTCCTCTTAGCTTGACCTATCGTCCATCTCAAGGGTAAGGATGTCGCCCAACACCAAGAACACTCATGTCATCCAACACAAAGGTACCCATGTCGTCCAACACACCAAGACAAGAGAGGGTACCGCCCAACAGGGGTCACTATCAACCTCCAGCACAAGGAAACTCGAACCCTAGAGAGCAAGGTACTCTAGATCACAAGGAAACCCTAAACCCTAAGGAGGATCGGCCGCTAAAGCTATCAAAGAAAGGTACTACTACTAACATATGAACAAGAACATAATAAGAGATAATGGAGTTAGGGTTAGAAGCTATGCAACCCGCCTTAAGCTCCAAGGAAGAAGAAGAACTCCAAGCTCTAAGGGATATCGTCCACCACAGCTCCTCCAAGGGGGTGTATCGACCACCACTACTTCTCCAAGGAAGTGTATCGGCCAACACAAGCAAAGAAGGAAGGAGTGTCGTGCACTCAAGGTGGAGGAGAGACCAAAAGATCAAAGGAAGCTAAGGTAAGGGAAAGAACCACCTATATAGAAGGAAAGGGAGGAGAAAACAAGGTAGATCCATGCTATGTGTCGTCCACCCAAGGGAAACTTGTCCTAGAGCTCAAGCCACCACTCTAGCAAGCCATAAGACACTTGTCCAAGACATTCACTAAGTGTCCACCGAACATGGTCAATGCTGGATCAAGCATCATGGGCGACACAACCAGCAGCTCCACTGGGCGACACACCAAGGTACCCTGGGCGACACACACTCACTTAGGAGACACAAGCCACACTAGGTCGACACACTACTCACCTTGGGTGACACAAGGCAAGTCTTGGCCGACACAAGGCTCAACCAAGCCCAAACAAGGCACCTCAAGGCCCAAACAAGCACAAGCAAGGCCCAAGAAACTCAAACAACAAGCCTAAGCCTTCCTCTCAACCCTAGAGGAAGAAAAGAGAGGAAAACACCTCACAAGATGGCAAACTTGCACAGAAAACCCTAAACTTGGGTTATTTGCAAGTAGACCCTCGAACTCTCAACAAAGCACAACCAAACCCTAATCACCACTAAAGGCGATTAGCAAGCATCAAAGCACCAAGGTTAAGCAAAACAAATAGGGTAAACCCTAAACGAAGGCCAGGGTCCTTACAAGCTAACCCCCTTTAAGGGATTTCGTCCCCGAAATCTAAAGAGAAAAGCGAGGGATACTTTCTCCTCATCTCTTCCTCAAGCTCCCACGTGGCTTCCTCACTGCCATGACGCTGCCAAAGAACCTTCACAAGAACCAAGTCCTTCCTCTTCAACTTCTTGATCCTTCTGTCAAGGATCGCCACAGGACCTTCCTCGTAGGTCACATCTGCATCAAGCTCAACCTCAACTGGCTGTATCACGGTACCTGAATCCGGATGACTTTTCTTCAGCATACTGACATGGAACACTGGATGCAACCTATGCAACTCTGGAGGAAACTCTAACTCATAAGCTACCTTGCCAACACGTGCTCTGACTGAGAAAGGCCCCATATACCTGGGAGCTAACTTACCCTTTCGTCCAAACCTTAGCACACCCTTCCACGGAGAGACTTTAAGATACACTTTGTCTCCTACCTGGAACTCTAAAGGTCATCGGCGATTGTCTGCATAAGACTTCTGCTTGTCCTGTGCCACTTTCAACTGTTGTTGTATCACCTTGATCTTATCCGTTGTCTGCTGTACTAACTCAAGACCCAAAAGCTGATACTCACCAGACTCATACCAACACAAAGGAGATCTGCACTTCCTTCCATACAAAGCCTCATAAGGAGCCATGTCAATGCTCCACTGATAACTATTGTTGTAGGAAAACTCTATCAAACTCAAATGTACATCCCAGTTGCCTAGAAACTGCAAAAAACAAGCTCGAAGGAGATCTTCCAAAATCTGAATAGTCCTCTCAGACTGTCCATCTGTCTGCGGGTGAAAAGCTGTACTGAACCTCAACTGCATTCCCAATGCTCTATGCAACTATTCCCAAAAACGACTCATAAACTGAGGACCTCTGTCAGAAACTATCGTTGCTGGCACACCATGCAAACGTACTATCTCATCCACATAGACTCGAGCTAGTTTCTCGGCTGTATATGTCGTCCTCACTGGTAGAAAATGGGAAGACTTTGTCAATCTGTCCACTATCACCCAAATGGAATCATGATTCCTAGTTGTCCGTGGTAGACCTACTACGAAATCCATGGTTATATGATCCCATTTCCACTGCGATATCGGAAAAGGTTGCAATGTACCTGCCGGCTTCTGATGTTCAACCTTCACTTGCTGACACACCACACATCTCGTCACGAACTCAGCTACATCTTTTTTCAAACCGGGCCACCAATACAAGTCCTTCAGACTATGATACATCTTGGTGACACCTGGATGCATAGCATACATCGACGTATGTGCTTCTTCGAGCACCAACTTCCTCAGATCATCAGCATCTGGAACCACCATCCTATCACGATAACAAACTAGTCCATCCTCGGACTCATGAAACCCATCACGCTTGTCGCTGCCGAACTCTGATCTAATCAACTGTACCGCATCATCTGTCTATTGTGCATCCTTGATCTGTTGTCTCAACGTAGGCTTAACTTGCATCTGTGCGAAAAGACCAGACAACAAAGAAACTTCCATCTATACATTCATCTGTCGCAGAGAAACAAACATATCTCACTTAGGGCATACCAGAGAACTCAACTGTGCCTTTTTTGAAGAAAGAGAAGACTTTCTGCTAAGCACATCAGCTACTACGTTCACCCTACCAAGATGATACTCGATAGTACAGTCGTAATCATTGATCAACTCCATCCATCGTCACTGTCGCATGTTCAACTCTTGCTGTGTAAAGATATACTTCAGATTCTTATGATCCGTAAAGATCTGACACACTTCCCCATACAGATAGTGTCTCCAAATCTTTAACGCATGAACCACAGCTGCCAATTCCAATTCATGAGTCAGATAGTTCTCCTCATGCTTCTTGAGCTATCGCGAGGCAAAAGAAACCACATAATCTTCCTGCATCAGCACACAACCTAAACCTTTCTTGGAAGCGTCACAGAAAACAACATTGCCTTTCCCAGGCTCTGGTAAGATCAACACTGGAGCACTGGTCAGCTTCTCCTTCAAGGTCTGGAAAGCTTACAGACATCGATCATCCCAAACAAAAGCTACATCCTTCCTGGTCAACTTCGTCATTGGCAACGCGATCACACTGAAGTCCTTGATAAACCTCCAGTAGTATCCTGCCAAACCAAGGAAACTACGAACTTCTGTCGGCGTCTTCAGCTGTTCCCAATCTGCAACAGATTCCACTTTCTTCGGATCTACTTTGACTCCTTCAGCAGATATCACGTGACCCAAAAAAGTCACTTCTTCCAACCAGAACTCACACTTACTGAACTTGGCATACAACTAATGTTGACGAAGAAGAGTCAACGCTCGACGAAGATGTTGCTCATGCGCTAGCCTGTCCCGACTATATATCAAGATGTCATCTATAAAGACTACAACAAACTGATCTAAGAATGGACGGAACACTCTGTTCATCAGATCCATAAAGCAGCAGGTGCATTGGTTAACCCAAACGGCATAACCACGAACTCGAAATGACCATACCTCATCCTGAAAGCTGACTTTGGTATGTCATCCTCCTTAATCCTCAACTGATGATATCCGGATCGTAGATCGATCTTTGAAAACACTGTAGAACCACGCAACTGATCAAACAGATCATCTATCCTCAGCAACATGTAATTATTCTTGATCGTGACTTTGTTCAACTACCGGTAGTCTATACACAACCGCATCGAACCATCCTTCTTCTTAACGAACAACACGGGAGCACCCCACGATGACGTACTCGGTCGGATAAAACCTTTCTCCAACAACTCTTACAACTACTTCTTCAACTCTGCCATCTCTGCTGGAGCCATCCTGTACGGTGACTGTGCAACTGGCTGTGTTCCTGGAACCAGATTGATCTCGAAATCAATCTCTCCGGGTGGAGGAACACCAGGAAACTCCTCAGGAAACACGTCTACAAACTCTCGAACAACTGACACCTCCTCAAGACTCGGACCTTTCGCCTTGGTAACCACAACGATATCTACTACGTGAGCTAAGAACGCCTCACATCCTTGTCGTAACAACTTATCTGCCACCATAGCTGATACCAAACACGTCGGAAGAATCTTCCTATCTCCCTGGAAGATCCACTTCTCTCCAACAACATCGAACACTGCCTACTTGGAACCACAATCCAAAACAACCTTATACCTCTCCAAGGTATCCATCCCAAGGATAACATCGAAACCATGCATATCAAGTGGTATAAGATCCACTTGGATACGGTGTCCCAAAAAAGACAAGACACAAGATGGACACTCTTCTCGAAGCAAAGACGAACCATCAAGAGGGGTTTCTAACAACAAGCTATCCTTCTTACAGCTAACAGGTAAATGACAGTTTTCAAGCATACTATAGGCGATAAAAGAGTGTGTAGCACCCGGGTCAACCAGAACAGATATAAAGCAAGAAGAAGACATATCAGAATGAAATAACTCCATCTGACCTGTCACCACTCACGGGTTGACTATCGCCTCTGACTGACTCATGGCATAGAATCGAGCCGTTGCTTGCTATCCACGACCTCTGCTTCCTTGAGCAGAAGATCCCGCTTGAGACGCCTGACTGCGTACTCGTCCTCTGCTACCACTGGGCTGTGGTCTCTCTGACCTCTGAAAACTCTATCTCGGTTGCTGCGTCACTTCAACATCTCTATTCGAGCAATTGAACTTCCAATTCCAGACTTGTCCACAAAGATGACATGACTTGTCCTTAAACCGTGGCCTAGTTGGCCCTGTCACTGCCACAGAAGCTGAACTGTGTGCCTTGGATGGTGAAGAAACATAACCTCTCCCCTTACTCGGAGACCACTGAGATGGTACACCAAAACTTCTCATCACTGACGGTGCTGAAAACCTAGGCTTCTTAAAGCCACCAAACCTTCATCCTTGAAACTGAGCAGGTCTCTTGTGAGACATAGACTCTATTTTCTCCCTTACTGTCCTCTCGATCCGTCGAACAGATTCCACAAACGTAGAAAACCGCTCTCGGTTCTCTAATGTAGACACTGGGGTTGTCAACTCGACACTCAGACCCTTCTCGAAACGTCTGATCCGTTCCTCATTTGTTGCCGCCATGTGAGGACAGAACCTCAACAGATCCATAAACTTGGCTTTGTACTCGGTGATGTTCATCGTTCCTTGTCTCAGGTTCTCGAACTGACTAACCTTCTCATCCAAATACATCTTTGGAAAGTATTTGGTGACAAACTCACGTCAAAACACTTCCCAACAGATCACCTCGCCAGGCCGCTTCTCTTCCTCGATGGTCCACCAGTGACCAGCACTACCTTTCAGAAGGTAGACAACATGCGTTACCTTGTCTGCTTTGGGGATGTCAAGGATCTGGAAAGCCTTCTCGAGACTTGTTAGCCACAGATCTGAATCCGCTGGATCAGCCGTTCCAGCATACTCCGAAGCTCCAACTCGGCGAAGCCGCTCGAAGGTCTTCCCAATACCCGATGCTTCTCCATGGGGAACCTGTGCTCGCGGAGGAGGCACTGGTAATCGCTCAACCATGAGATTCATCGTAGCCATTAACTGCCCCATAAGCTGTTGGTAAGCAGGATGTTCAAGTATGGCTGGGTTAAATTGGGGACCCTCAGGCACCCGATCTTCATGCGCCTGTCCATCTGCTCCATCAACCGATGTAGCATCACTGTACTCAGCAGAGTGTTCTTCATGGTTTCTAGACATCTTGGCTTTTCTTCTACTGAGGGCAGAAGATTTTGGTAAGAACACCTAGAAAACTCATAAGAACAGACTCACCTAGTCCTAAATCCCTGTAGACTCAGCAAACCCATGGCTCTGATACCAAAACTTGTGGCAACACATCCCATTATCATACAAATAATGAGGTGTTACACGAAAACGTGCGGAAATCACCATAACCACAGATTATGAAAACATGGGTTAATTAAAACCGATTGTGGAAAACTGATAAACTGTGAAACTATTACATTCCAGTCCTCATCCTGCACAACAACATGTCATATATATACATACACGAGATCTGATGCGTGTCCACAGCTCAGGAACAGCTGTTCATCCATCCCATGAGTTCACCACCTGTTCATATACATAGAGGCCCGCATCCGGCCAACAACAGGATATACAAAACATTATCGATTGGTCATCATGAAACAACATCAACCACTACCAGGGACCTGAGAGTACAGGGATGACTCTAGACTCTACTACAAAACATCCAAAACAATATCATATCCATCGCCTGCCTTTTATTGCTCGTCAAGCTGCTCAGCCGCAACACCACGACCACGACCACGCCTAGCTCGACCACCTAAAAAGGGTGTAAACCGGTGGGGTGAGACAATTGAACAATTGTCCCAGCGGGAAACATAACTCCCCACTGCAACTACAGAACCTCAGCAAGATAAACGATAACAGCAGATAACTGATAATAGGTATAACAAGAGCAGTCTATATAAATAAAGCAAAGCTATTCTTACTGACAAACTTACCAGCTGTACAAAAGCATATACCAGACATCTCTCAATGGAACATAATTGACAAGATAAGATTTATCACTATGTAACATGATTATCAGAATAAGGTATATTGTCACTTAACCTGATTATCAAAATAAGACATATCACCACATACCTGATGAATATAGAAGTAACTGCAAGATATAATAGAGATATTATGCAAACAAGGTCTCAACCAATGTTTCATGTTTATCTTAAGCAGTAAGTACTAAATGGCTGTATTACATATTATTATGCCCTGAGGATTTGAACCTTACCGTTCAAATCCAACCTTCAGTTACTAAACCCAAGCCGGTGCCATACAAGGTCAATGGAAGAGCCGGACTCCACGACCTCCCACCTCCTGGTTAGTACACGAGTGCAACACAAGTAGGACCACAGTCTCATGCTAAAGTGGTCTTAGCCACAGGGTCAGCTCCATAGGATACCCTCACTCTAGCCCGCCTTGGTACATGTCTCGACGCTAGTAAAACTGAGCCACGGGCTTGTTCACCGTGCTCTGAGCCATGAATGCATTCATGCTCCTCACATCACATATCCTGAGCCATGGGCCTGTTCACCATGCTCTACACATACATATATCTGAGTCTACAACCGAAGTTACACTCTTACCTCCTCATTTTCAGGCTAGGAGCAACCTACACATATTCAACAATATGCACTTCCAGGTTAACTCGTAGGAGAACCTGTTTCACCATCACCAAGTCCTGACGATGATGGATCTATGGCCAGGGCAACTACATGATATATTTCACTGTGATTAGTTAGTGTCTTTTAGATGGATTGCAAGATTCAATCAAGTTGTATAACATGCAAGATATAACAGAAAGAAAATAACATAAACTCATCATTATACCATTATTGTAAGTTACATCCACCTGATCCAACATCACCTGTTACCACTTGGCCTCTTTCCAACCATCCAGATCCATCTCAAGGATCATCACATACTATGGGATCTCAATCCCTCATCATGTACTGCCAATGTTTCTTTAAGTCTCACATCAAAATTATGGGACAAACATACCATATATACAATCTCATTAATCAGAGTAATTATCAAAGTGATGTTACTATATGTTATAGCCTTTTCATGGCTAAGCATCACCTGCATGGTTAGGATACACAATAATCATAGTTTCAACATAAGGAATATGCTTACTATCATGAAAATGCCATTCAAGATACCCTACTTATCATTCTTACACTATTTGGTGATCAAGTGTATAAAGCACATCAAACCATACCCATGCTTATCCTCATCTCAGAATTATAAGAATAAACAAGATGTTTACTTTATGTAAGCAGTCATGTTGAATATACAGAACACACACTATTATTATTACCACTATCATTATTGTCACCATCCACTATCATTACCATTATCATTGTGAAAACTACTAGTGTAACTACCACCATTCACCTTATTAGTAACAGATAAGCACAAGGATCACATCATGCATATCATTACCACTACCTTCCTTATTATCATCACTACTACCATTATCATTATTGCTATCATTAACATTGTTATTGATACTACTAGAAAGGCATCACCATCATTTGTTTGCATAACCAAACACTTCCATATTACAAGGGACCGTCACTATTGGATCACACAACCCTCACTAAGACTCGTCACAACACTCTTCAACAACCAGGAGACAGAGAGAAGACCTTCCACATAACGTGCTACCAATAAAGCCAACTCTAACGGCCGACACACCAAAGAAAAGGGAGTGACGCCCGTCACCACCCAGCCCTAAAGGCCGTCACACACCAAAGGCTATCGCCCGGCACACTCCTATATCATCCATCAAGGCTATCGGCCAACATACCAAGCATGACCTATCGCCCAACTCAACAAACATGCCATACATGGCCCTATCGTCCAACTCAAGCCGACCTTCATGCCACTTCCTGGTCTAACGTCCATCCTAAGGACAAGGGTGTCACTCATCACAAGAAGAACCATCACGTCGGCCAACACTCCTCTTATCTTGACCTATCGTCCATCTCAAGGGCAAGGATGTCACCCAACACCAAGAACACTCATGTCGTCCAACACAAAGGTGCCCATGTCATTCAACACACCAAGACAAGAGAGGGTACCGCCCAACAGGGGTCACTATCAACCTCCAGCATAAGGAAACTCGAACCCTAGAGAGCAAGGTACTCTAGATCACAAGGAAACCCTAAACCCTAAGGAGGATCGGCCGCTAAAGCTATCAAAAAAAGGTACTACTACTAACATATGAACAAGAACTTAGTAAGAGATAATGGAGTTAGGGTTAGAAGCTATGCAACCCGCCTTAAGCTCTAAGGAAGAAGAAGAACTCCAAGCTCTAAGGGATATCGTCCACCACAGCTCCTCCAAGGGGGTGTATCGGCCACCACTACTTCTCCAAGGAAGTGTATCGGCCAACACAAGCAAAGAAGGAAGGAGTGTCGTGCACTCAAGGTGGAGGAGAGACCAAAAGATCAAAGGAAGCTAAGGCAAGGGAAAGAACCACCTATATAGAAGGAAAGGGAGGAGAAAACAAGGTAGATCCATACTATGTGTCGTCCACCCAAGGGACACTTGTCCTAGAGCTCAAGCCACCACTCTAGCAAGCCATAAGACACTTGTCCAAGACATGCACCAAGTGTCCACCAAACATGGTCAAGGCTGGATCAAGAATCATGGGCGACACAACCAGCAGCTCCACTGGGTGACACACCAAGGTACCCTGGGCGACACACACTCACTTGGGCGACACAAGCCACACTAGGTCGACACACTACTCACCTTGGGCGACAGAAGGCAAGTCTTGGCCGACACAAGGCTCAACCAAGCCCAAACAAGGAACCTCAAGGCCCAAACAAGCACAAGCAAGGCCCAAGAAACTCAAACAACAAGACCAAGCCTTCCTCTCAACCCTAGAGGAATAAAAGAGAGGAAAACACCTCACAAGATGGCAAACTTTCACACAAAACCCTAAACTTGGGTTATTTGCAAGTAGCCCCTCGAACTCTCAACAAAGCACAACCAAACCCTAATCACCACTAAAGGCGATTAGCAAGCATCAAAGCACCAAGGTTAAGCAAAACAAATAGGGTAAACCCTAAACGAAGGCCAGGGTCCTTACAATTAGTGTTACAATGATTGTACAATTCCTTTGTCTTTGATATCCAAATTGAACTCGAGGTATGGAATCGTCATCCTCTCAGCATTCAATTCATGTTCCTTGAAGTAGAGCATATCGTCTGAGATGCATGTGAGCTCTTATATCATATATTGAGTCACATGAGTATGGCCATACATTTCTCAATCTCATTTATCAAGAGGCATAGATATCAATCTCCTGTAGAAGGAACAAATCCCATCTACATCACTCACACTCAATCCCCTTATGTCATTATGCACATGAGCATCACATTAATGGCAACCCTTATTTAAGGCCACGTTGGATGATGTCTAAATACAACGAACAACATGTGATGAGTGTAGTGACTTCAGGTCTAAGAACCACAATCACCACTATCACTGTGAGAGCTGGTTCTAACTATCATTCCATAGTATACATGCATCACTCTCAGGGTGCGTCTATATGATACACTGTTCTCTAACATGTACATGCTTTCATGACTTGATATCATATATCATGACTAATGAGACCCTGTCATCAGTCAACACACACTCTAGTCTTATGTATTATTGTTGTCTATTTTGCTTCTACAGTAATATCTAACTAGGGAAATAACAATAATGTATGTACTCTTATCATACATATGACCTCATTGTTTAGGTCATCAACTTGAAGACATGTGTCATCGACTAACATTATTCTTTAGAAATATACTATGTTTGTGTAATCATCTCATGATCAAGACAAACATAATAGACAAAATTACCTTTATCATTATCAAATCAACTATATGATGCCCCATCACAATCATATGATTGGATCTATGGGCATACATATCAGCACAATTGGCTAGAGGACCGAGGAGGCCATACAATAGGAGGAGTTGACCAATCGGTTGGTGGCCCAATCGATTGACTAGAAGTGTCTAGACAATGCTTGGACCATAGACCAACTAACTGACTAGGAAGTGATCCGATCGATTCAAGAGTTGAATCGATCAACCCAGATTGGTTCTAACACACATCTTCACCAACAAAAAGTTGCTACATATGATGTGGACCTTTTAGATGGTAGTAATTCTTTGTGGCTCCAAGGAATTACAATAGTATGGACATAACCATTGCTAGTGTTTTATAATTGCATGTTTCATTTGTTGTTATAGAATGTATATGATATTACTATAAGTATGTGGTGATTGGATATGTATATGTATTTATATAAATATAAAACCCCTTAATGAAACATATTAAGTCTTAGATGCTTTTTGTAAGCAACACACATGAAAAACTTGATTGACCAAGTGTAGGTTACACCAAATCATGGTGTACTGTCCATCTCGTTGAAGTGTGATGGTAGTTATGTGGGTTTGCCAAAGAAGGGTGCATTACTATCGTGTTCCCTTTAGGGACATGCTTAACTAGGTGATATTAATGAGATTAAGTACAAAAAACATGCATATGACTATGGCAAAAAGTTGCACATACCATATATCTAAGAATTGCATACGATCTACCTTAATGATTGATTATGGACACTAGCGTTGGCCGGGTGATAATTCAATTGTTTTGGGTCTTGACTCACTAGAAGATTGTTTACTGCAATCTTCCAAATTGATAGTGAAGGCTATCAATTCAAACAAAATTATGGGAGCAATGATTTATTGAAGGCCTAATTAATATCATCAAACTTATCAAATCAAATTAATAAAAAATGTTTTGACAAAGTTGCACATTTTTTTGTTGAATCTGAATGGTAGACAAAAACACATTTTTCTTGTGTTTGGTCCTTGAGAAGGACATGCTGAATGGGAATAACTTCTATGAATGGTTAAGTACATTGAGAATTGTTCTCACTCAAGAGTGCAAGCTATATGTCCTTGAAACACCAAAGCCAGATGAACCTACTCCTAGTGTGTCTTAAGTTGATAAGGATGCTTACAAGAAGCATTCTGATGCCGTAGATGTCAAGTGCCTAATGCTATGCTCAATGAACTATGAGTTGTAGAGATAACATGAGAACATGGATGTTATTGAGATGGCAACACATCTTAAGAACATATACCAAGAACAAGAAATACAAGAGAGATATGATATCTCAAAGGTGTTGTTCAAGTGCAATATAACTGAAGGAGATCCAGTAGGTCCCCATACACCCAAGTTGATTGAGTATGAGACTGGGATTTCCATTGGGTCATATGTTTGCCATAGACATGATTATGCAATCACTTCTAGAATCATACAACCAATTTGTCATGAACTACAACTCGAATGATTTTGACAAGCCGTTGTCAGAATTACTTGGCATGTTGATGGTAGTTGAAGCACAGATGAAGAAGGACAAACCCAAATCTGTGATGATGATCAGAAGAGGGAAGTCCAAGGGCAAAGGCAAATCTAAGAAGAGTTATAAAGCTATCTAGAAACCAAATTCTTCTGCACTAAAAGCTAAGGGAGGAGTGAATAAGGAAGGAAAGTGCCACCACTATCACCATCCTAGACACTAGAAAAGGAACTGTCCTCTTCATATAGAGGAACTCAGGAAGAAGAAGGAGATAGAGATATCCACTTCATGATCTGAGAAGAATTAATCTAGAACTGTGCGGAGCAAGAGTTAGTGCCACCATAGTCAGAATCGGTCATTCAAGTATTGGGCATGTAATATAATTAGTGAATTGCTATTATGTACCTACCATTGATAAACAACATCATGTATCTTGTATGGATAAGAATATTATGAATATATTTGATGTTTTTCTTTCAAAAGATAAGATCTTATATGGAAGTGCCCCATTGTTCCATAAACTATACTTGATAGTTATAAATACAAACATGTACAAGACATCTAACGAATGACTTGATGACTCAAACAAAGAATACTTATAGCATCGTCATCTAGTGCACATAAATAAGATTTGCATTTCTAGAATCCATGATGATGGTTATATAGAATCTTTTGGTTATTGAACCAATAGAGACATGAAACTCTTATTTATTGGGAAATATGATGGAAACACCTTTCGCTAGATGTAATGGGAGAGTGAGTTTTCTATTAGGATTCATACATATTGATGTATAGATTTTAGAATACATGCTAGAGGTAGTTACAAACTACCTCATTATATTTGCTGATAATCTCAACAAATATAATGGATTGCATTTAATGAAATAAAAGTATAAATATCTGGAAGTGTTCAAGGAGATCATGAATGAAGTATGTAACTAGCTTGGTAAAAGTATTAAGACACTTCAATATGATCGATGTTGAAATATCACAAACTAAGAGGTTGAGGACCTTCTGGAGGGACTATGATAGTGTATCACATTGAACTCTACCTGAAACATAATGATGTATCATAAAGAAGGAATCACACCCTATTAATCCTTGGTGCTATTATCAATAAATCTAGCTAATCTTACAATTTCTTTTTGGGCACATGTTTACACTAAAACAATGTACCATCTACATTGGTTTAAAAGACACCATATGAAATATGGTTATGGGAGATGTCCTAATATGTCTTTATAAATATTAAGATTGAAATCTTATATAGGAAAACAATTTCTTGAAAATCTTTGTCTACAAATCACATAAATGTTGTTTTGTTAAAAACTATTTCTATATTCTAATCCAACAATATAAGTGTTTGTTGCCAGGATGATTGCACTCCTACAAGTAATTTAATTCCAAAGGAATCAGTGGGAAAAAGTAGAGATCAAAAAGTTCGAGACCAACAAGAAAACATTGAACCTAAATAGGTACAATAGGAACAAAGAGAATCACAAATTGTTGTGGAATCTCAAGTTCCTTATGTAACATAAAACTCGTAGATCTGTAGAACATGCCTTGAACTTGAAATATTATGATATCTTATAACTCAAAAAGGCGATGAGTTGGTCATAAGATGATGAACCAACAACCTACCTTGATGCTATTGAGCACCAGAACCTAAGAAATGGCTTGAGGCCATGGGATCCAAGATGGAGTCCATGTACACCAACAAGGTATGACCTTGGTGGATTCACCTGAAGGGGTAAAACCCATAGGGTGCAATTGGGTCTTCAAGAAGAATACCAACATGGATGGTAGTGTACATACCTATAAGAGCATATTGGTTGTAAAGGGTTACAAACTTGTTCAAAGTGTTGAACATAATGAAATCTTTTCACCAGTTGCCTTGGTTAAATTCATCTAGATCATGCTAGCTATTGCAACTTACTAAAACTATGAGATTTGGTATATGGATGTAAAAAAATGCACTCCTTAACATGAATAATTGTGAGAATGTGTGTGTGATACATCATGAAGGTTTTATAATCCATTAATGCAAATAAAGTCTGTAAGCTACAAAGGTCAATTTTTGGATTGAAGCAAGCATCTTAGAATTGTAATCTTTGATTTGATAAGAGAGTCAAAGAGTTTGACTTTAGTCAAAATGAAGATGAAATCTTTGATTAGAAGAATTCAATGGGAGCTGACGTGGGATTTTATCGCACTAACAAACTCACTCGGGTTGAAATCCCCAAGCTTTTACCAAAACCAAAGTGCAATAACACCACCCACAAGCGAACGTGTCTTATCGCAATATAGTTAAGGATCAAACCCAAAGGACAACATTTTCAAGAATCCTTGTCAGTCTAGTCTAGTTCAAGTTAAGACTAATATTTAAAACAATTGGTTGATTTGAGGTTAATTAAACTAATTGCAAGAAAGTAAAGGCTGTATTAAAGTTGGGTTTAGATCAATGATATGGAGTCGCTGGGATGGTATCAGGTTTCACCACCACTACACATGCAAACACATTCTAACGCAAACAATCTAGGCAAGATATAACGATCTAAATAGAGCTGCTGCAAAACCCCCCATACAGGCGTTAGGTTCGTGTAAGCATCACCTTAGGCATCAGATGTCTCGTTACCGACCAGAGCACCTACTTACAGCTCCAAAGATACAGAAATCCAACGAAGGTTGTGGGCCCCCTATACATGCGTTAGGCACATAGAAGCATCACCGGAGGCTAGATGGCTTGTCCCCTCGCAGATCATACACTTACGACCTCGAAGAAATCCCATTCTATTTCTAGTTTGGGAGTCAACCGCATTAATCGATAAGCAAGCATGTGATTAATATACGGGCAAACATCATCAATTAATAAGAAGATACAAAATCCAACTAAGGTTGTGGACCCCCTATACAGGCATTAGGTACACATAAGCATCACCGAAGGCTAGATGGCTCGTCCCCTCGTGGATCACACACTTATGACCTCAAGGAATCCCATTCCATTTCTAGTTTGGGAGTCAACCTATTAAACGACATTCAATCCTACATAAAGAAGTTCTCACAACATAGGAAGAACAAAGATGAAAGCAAGCAATTAATCAAACTACGAACATAACGATTAACAACGAAATGAAAAGTTATATACATTGCAATGGAAAGTTTAACAAAAGAATATGATTGCATGGGTAGCGGGGCTAGTCCCCGCACCCCAGTGAAAAGTTACTACTCGCTCATGGTGCAAGGAACAAGAAGAATAAGAAAGAGAGAGAAATCTGCCATGAACTTGAGTGCAGAAGGTAGTCACAACTCGGTGAAGATGATGCGGCCTTCTATGCCATTTCGGAGTAGATCTGGATGCGGAACATGAGATGCCAAGACTGACCGGACAGTCTTCCTTGCTCCGTCTTCCTTCCCTTCTCAGTCTCCTTAGTTGCAACATGGGCAGTAGGTGGAATGAAACTGTCATGGACGACACTAGATCTGGATTAGACCTATGTAGAGGCAGCCTGTCGACGTCCCAGCACCGATGCCTCAAAAGGGGACCCTACTGGTCCTATTTTTAGGCACAGGACTGGCTTTCATGTTTTTGGTGTGTTTCCAGTCTAAACGGTTTGGGGGATATTTTTGCTCAAACGATCTTGTAAAGTTTGACCAAATGGTTTTAGTGCTTAAACGGTCTTGCACAGCTTTGGAAAATGGTCTGCTTATTCAGTCTTGCATAGCTTTGGCTTTTATCTACTCAAACGGTTTGGTCTATCAGCTTTCTCAATACCGTTTTCAATAGGTTTGGCAACTTTCCCTACATTCAGTCTTATGGAAAAGACCAAACAGTCTTTGACCAAGGGGAGTCCATACGGTCTCTTTTCATTCGGTTTTCTTCTCTCCACAATCCAGCAAACGTTCTTCGGCTATTATGACCATTCGGTCAATGCATGATGCTCATTCAGTCTTATATCAGGTGCCCAAATGGTCTGTGAGTATGAACTATTTGGTCTTCACTTCAGCCACTCAAATGGTCTTTGTGACCACATATGTCGGTCTTCTACTCTATCGGTTTGCAGGTGGACCAAAAGACCAAACGGTCTCGAGGTTCCTTCCTCCATTCAGTCTCTGCTGACTATCCCAATTGGTTCGAGACCGTTTAGTAGTGTCAAATGGTCTGCGTGACCAATACAGAGAGTACAAAATGGTGGAGGGTAGGTCTAGGCAGATCTGAGGATGGCGGGGGTGGAGGTAGAAGGTGCGGTGGTTGCTGGGGTTTTTAGTAGGAAGAAGAAGAAGGGAAGGCAGATTTGCAGGTTGCTGGAGGTAGGGGATGACACACCACAGTCGTGGTGAGATGACACAGTCGTGGAGAGGTTGCTGCCATACGACTGTGCTGCCTCACACGGGTGTGGTGGGTGAAGACTTGAGCTCTGATGGCGGTGCGCCATGGCCGTGGTGTGATAACACGGTCGTGGCTGGGCTGCTGCCCCACAGCCGTGCCACCTTGCACGAGTGTGGTAGGTGAGAAAGGACAGGTGCTAAGGATGGTTCACCATAGTCGTGGCCTCACAACACAATCGTGGTTAGGACAGTGGAACACGGTCATGGTGGTTCAAAATGGCCGTGGAAAGGACAGTGATTCATGGTCTTGAATTAATCGTCCAAATGGTCTGGGTTATACCTCCAATCGATATCTACTGGCCTATCAGTCTTGAGACCAAATGGGCTCAAACAGTCTTGAGACTGAATGGGCTCAAATAGTCTTGAGACCGAATGGGCTCAAACGGTCTTGAGACCGAATGGGCTCAAACGGTCTTGAGACTGAATGGGCTCAAATGGTCTTGAGACCAAATGGGCTCAAATGGTCTTGAGACCAAATGGTGAGACCGTCTGATCAGATCGCTTGGTCAGAACCAAGGG
This sequence comes from Alisma plantago-aquatica, assembly GCA_963693085.1. Taxonomy (NCBI): domain Eukaryota; kingdom Viridiplantae; phylum Streptophyta; class Magnoliopsida; order Alismatales; family Alismataceae; genus Alisma; species Alisma plantago-aquatica. The sequence continues at coordinate 488,666,054 of OY856409.1, read as the reverse complement.
TGAGTGAAGGCAGGACTCGAATGATTGTTTGACTTCATCAAGACCTGCATCAAATCAACATAAATTTGATTAAAATCATGATAATTGGATCAATTAAGTAATTTTGCACATTTTGTCATTTTAGTAAGTGAAACTGAAAGCATTGAGTCAAATGTGACCCAAGATGGTAATTGAAATTACTGATGAATATGCATTCATCAAAACACCCCGAACTTAAAGGTTGCTCATCCTCGAGTAACACAAAATCTGAAACAGTCGCCAAATGAATACTTTCAATTCGTGTGATTGCCTCATCTTCACATCATGATTGTTTTCTTTCTTCTTAGAATGACTCAGTATCTTGACCTCCTGAGACCACTAAACACATCTTACCATATCTTTGTTCCTGAGTTCGCTTTCCAATATCACTACCTCCTCAATTTTTCCAACAAAAAGCATATCAAAGAGTTTTGTAGGAGTCTAGAGATACCCACAGAACAACAAGTGTGCATTCGATCTGACACTGGTGTTTTTTAGGATAGTGGAGGCATTCATTGTGCCATTAGGTAGAAGATGGAATGAATGGTGGTATGGAAGGAAGAAATAAATCTCTCCTCTATTCAACTTGAGATTTTCTTTTTAATTGCTTTATAATTTCATTTATTGAATTTTTTGTGTGTGAATATCTCCTCTATTTGACTCGAGATTGCATTACTTTTTGTGTGCGCTTTGGCTTCTTTTTGATTGCAAATCTCTCCTCTATTCGACTCGAGATTGCATTTTTGGTGGTATGCCCCTATTTATTTGTGAGGGGTATGGAAGAAACGGATAAAGAGAGAAGTGGTGTGCCACCCCGAACTTAGGGTTTGGCACTATTTTGGCTATTTTGTTTCTTTTTGATGGGTGGTGGGGTACGAAGATGATAGAAGAAGTGTAGAAGAGAGTTCAGATTAGAATGTAACTTGATTAACAGTTCTGTGCATCGAGTCGTTCTCTTTATCGTACTCTACTCAGATAATGACTTGATGAGGATCCGGTGGGGATTCTATGTTATCGTTCCACTAGTCAGTTGGGAAGCACGGCATGTTTGATCCCTATCAATTTGACATACGCTTGTCATTTTTGCATAAGTATCATGATGTTAGGAATCATAAGCTTCACAAGATGATTTCAATCAAAAGGCTAGATTTTAGAAGAAGGTCCTTTTGAGGATTGCTTAATATAAGGAAGGTATAGTGAACAAAACATAGAAATAGAAAACCATGTCAAAATTTCATCAAGTATCTATTCAATTTTCTTTGAAAAACTTAAAAAATTTGAAAATTTTATTGAAAAGTTTGGTAAAAAATGTGACGATGAAAATCTAAGTCTGATTTAGATGGGTGAGTCTGATTTAAATGGGTGAAGGTGAAAAGTAAGATACATACCCTCCACCCTCCACCCCAAACTTAGAAATTTTCTCATCCCGAGCAACTCTAAATATGAGACGGAGGGGAAATTTCATGCCGTTTGGACCACTAGATGTGGCTGCATTCTAGACAGTGCACTTCCTTCATCTGAAAATCTGGAAAAGAAAGATCAATCAGAACTCAAGATAGCATCTCACGATGTGAATTTATTTGGTTCAAAATTATCTTAAAGGTAAAAACAAAATTAAGGAAAAATTCCTAGTTCAAAATTAAAACTAAATTTGAATTTATTTATCGGGTTGCCTCCTGACAAGCGCCTTTGTTTTGCGTCGATGGCTCGATGTGATTCCTTCAACTTCTACGGCGGATATGTTGGATTGGAGAGATCCAACATCATATTAGAGCCTGTATCAATAGAGGTGAAAATCTCTTCAATCGTTGACCATTTGCCCCAAATTCACCTATCTTGTTATTCCATAAAGAGAAAGCACCATGTGGGTAGATGCTCTTGACAATATAAGGCCCAGACCAGTGTGAGCGGAGTTTTCCTGGGAATAACTTCAACCTTGAGTTGAATAGCAGAACTTGGTCTCCCATCAGATGTCCATTGTGCCAAAGTTTTGTGCATTTTTTGTAAATTCGTTCATTCTCATAAGCTGTCATCCTGAGTTCATCCAGCTCTTGGAGTTGCAAAATCCTAGCTTGGCCTGCTTCTTTCACATCAAAGTTCAGTTGTTTAATTTCCCACCATGCCTTGTGTTCCAATTCGACTGGTAGGTGGCAAGCCTTTCTATATATTAATGGAAAAGTTGTAGTCCAGAGGGGAGTTTTATAAGCAGTTCGGTAGGCCCATAATGCGTCGTTGATTTTCACAGACCAATCCTTTCGACTGTGGCCTATAATTTTTTCCAAGATAACCTTGAGTTGACGGTTAGAAACCTCTACCTATCCAATTATTTGTGGGTGGTAGGACAAGGCTACCTTGTGCGTTACATCATACTTCCTCAGTAACGCTTCAAAGCTTCTTTCTAGAAAATGTGACCCTCCGTCGAATATCACAGTTCGTGGTATTCCAAAACGGGGGAAAATAATATCTTTGACTAATTTGATGACGACTTTGGAATCACTAGTGACGGTTGGAATGGCTTCAACCCATTTTGAGACATAGTCTACCGCTACTAGGATGTAAGAAAATCCATGAGAAGATGGGAATGGACCCATGTAGTCCACTCCCCAAACATCGAATATCTCTACTTCCTGCCACATATTTAGTGGCATCTCATCTCTCTTTGTTATATTTCCAGATCTTTGACATTTGTCACATGATAGGAAAAAACCATGGGAATCTTTGGATATGGTTGGCCAAAAGAACCCGCATTGCAAAACTTTTATAGCCGTTTTCTTCAAACTCATATGGCCTCTGACTGGGCCAGAGTGACAGTGCTCTAGAATAGATTGAGCTTCTTCCTCAGCGATACATCATATATAGAGACCATTAACACATAGCTTAAAGAGATATGGCTCATCCTAGTGATATTGCTTCACATGATGCATGAATTTCTTCATCGCATTCCCGGTGCATTGGGGGTGAATAACCCCAGCAGCAAGGTAGTTCACATAATCTGAGTACCACAGTGTGGCTTCTGAGACCTTCATTAGTTGGTCATCTGGAAGAGAATCATTAATCGGGATCTTCTCTGTATCTAGAGTGTGGATACGATTGAGGTGGTCTGCTACCACATTCTTTGTACCCTTTTTATCTCTTATCTCTAAATCAAATTCTTGCAGTAGGAGAATCCATCTAATTAGCCTGGGTTTTGCATCTTTCTTTGCCAGAAGGTAACGAATGGCAGCGTGATCTGTGTAGACAATGACCTTTGAACCAATTAGGTAGGATCTGAACTTGTCAAAGGCATACATGACTTCCAGAAGTTCTTTCTCAGTAGTAGCATAATTCCTCTAAGCTTCATCGAGGGTCTTCGATGCATAATGGATCACATAATGGTTCTTTTCTATACATTGGCCCAAGACAACACCTATAGCATAATCTCTTGCATCACACATGATTTCAAAAGGGTGGTCCCAATCAGGAGCTCTAATGATGGGTGTGGTTGTAAGGGCATGCTTCAGCGTGTTGAAACTTTTAACACATTCTTCGTCAAAATTGAATTCAACATCCTTTAGTAACAAGATTGTCATCAGCTTGGTTATCTTTGAGAAATCCTTTATACACCGTCTATAGAAACCTGCGTGACCAAGGAATGCTCAAACTTCCTTTACATTGATAGGGACATAGAGCTTAGAAATCACTTCGATCTTGGCTTTATCTACTTCAATTCCTCTATTGCTGACCCTATGGCCCAGGACAATGCCTTCCTTTACCATGAAATGACACTTCTATCAATTCAGTACAAGATGAGCTTCTTCACAACGTTTGAGAATGAGGGAGAGGTGTTTTAGACATGAGTCAAAAGAATCTCCGTACACAGAAAAATCATCCATGAAAACTTCCATAATTGTTTCAGTAAGACCAGCGAATATGGCAGCCATGCAACGCTGGAAAGATGCAGGTGCATTGCAGAGGCCAAATGACATTCTTCTAAATACGTATGTTCCAAATGGGCAGGTGAAAGTAGTTTTCTCCTGGACATCTGGATGTATAGGTATTTGATGGAATCCAGAGTAACCATCGAGATAACAAAAATATTCTTGATGCGCCAGCCGCTCTAAAACTTGATCAAGAAAGGGCATTGGAAAATGATCTTTTCGAGTTGCCTTGTTTAACTTCCTATAATCTATGCACATCCTCCACCCTGTGACTGTTCGAGTAGGGATGAGTTCATTTTTTTCATTTCATATAACAGTTGTTCCACCTTTCTTCGGGACTACATGCACTGGGCTCACCCATGGCGAGTCTGATATCAGATAGATTATTCCAGCTGTGAGTAGTTTAATGACCTCACAACGAACTACTTCCTTCATATTTGGATATAATTTCCATTGATTTTCAATAGTTGGCTTGTGATCTTCCATCATAGGGATCTTGTGCATACACAACGCTTGACTAACCCTAGTGAGGTCACTCATCTTATAGTCGATGGCTTTCTTTCTTTCCTTTAATTCTTTCAGGAGTTTATCTTCTTGTTTGGTTGTAAGATCGGAATTTATTATTACTGGAAAAACCTTGAGATCATCCAAAAACACATACTTCAGTCCCTCAGGAAGGGGATTCATTTCGGGGGCCTCTGGTTTTTCGCATGTTTCTTCAGTAGCTTCCACTACCTTGATTCCTTCAAACGTAGCTTTGAGATCTTCTTGGGTAGTGTCAAGGTCAAGAACACACTCTTTAACTTGCTAACTACTGGAGTTATCAACATAGGAGTTTGTTAGAGTCACTTCTAAAGGACCGTCTTGTTCATATCCCTCTTCTGTAAGGAGTGATATTTGTTCAATGCAGTCAATCAGATAAACTTCTTCTTGCATACTTGGTCTTCTCATGCTTTCAAAAACTTTGAATTCGAGGGTTTCTTTACCAAGTCTAAGAAGCAATGTTCCTGCTTCAACATCAATTAGAACTCTTGCAGTGGTGAGGAACAGACATCTAAAGATGAGAGGAATCTGGCATCCTCTTTTATGTCCATGATGACAAAGTCACATGGAACATAAGAATCTTTCCCTACCTTGACAGGTACATCCTCAATAATTCCTAATGGGCATTTTATCGAATTATCTGCGAGTTGTATGGTCATGCCAGTTGGAAGAAGTTTAGCAAACCCTAGCCTTTTGCAAAAGCTGAGTAGCATGATGGAGATGCTAGCACCAAGATCTGCTAATCCTTTTGTGCATGAAGAATCACCGATATGGCAGGAAATCCGAAAATATCCTGGATCTTTCTCTTTCTTTGGCATGTTACTCTGGATGATATCCGAAGTGGTTTTAGCTAACTTGACTGTCTCATATTCTTCAGTTATATATTTCCTGGTGAGGAGTGGCTTTAAGTATTTTGTCCAAGCTGGTATCTCAGCCAGAGCATCCAAAAAGGGTATATCAACATGAAGTTTCTTCATAGCTTCTTTAAACTTATTGAACTGAGTATCAAGCTTGGTTTGCCTTAAATGAGCAAGGAAAGGAATACGAGGCTTGTATACAGGGATATCAGGTTCTGGTGTTTCAGTTTCTTCATCAATAGGTTACTCAGGACTTTCCTTGTCTGTCTTATCAGCAGTTACTGGTTCTTTCAGTTGAGACTCCGATGTTATTGAGTCTTGGACAATCACAGGTTCATCTTCATCTGTAACAACCACAGGTGTCTTGATAAGAGGATTAGAATAGTCTTTTCCTGATCTGGTGGTGACTGCCTTCAATTGTTCAGGATGCTTAGGATTATTCTCGGGTTGGCCAGCAAAAACCCCAATTGGTGGCTTGATGCTAGATGCAAGTTGAGCTAGTTGGGATTCAATAGCCTTCTGCTAAGCTTGTTGGTTAGCTATCATAGTTTGCTAAGTTTGCAACATCTTTTCAATGGATGATAGTTTGTCATCAGGAGAAACTGGACCTGCTTGTTGTCCTTGTTGTTGATAAGGAACTTGGTTAAGACTCTAGTACTGGGAGTTGTTTTGATAATTATTGAAGTTTCTATTCTGAAAGTTTCCCTAGAAATTTCCTTGATTTCCAAAATTCTATTGTTGATTGTACTGGAATCCTGGTGGGCCTCATGGCTGGTTGTTCGAACCAAATTGATGTGAGTTTACTGCTCCAGAGGGGTTTCCATATTGAAATCCTGGATGATTCCTATTCTGATTCAGATTGTAGTAACTTTTACCAGGGATGGTATTAACAACATTAAGATTTTCCATTTGACCATTATCTCCTTGTCCACATACATTGCTTAGAACAACATCGTAAAGAACATTACATGCTAATGTGGAATGATCATTACTTTTACATGCTTCACAGAATAATGAAGCTGACTTGATCTGTTCTTGTTGTCGAGTGGGCGAACGTCCTCTTCCAATAGCAGCAAGAGATGATTCAATGTGGTCTTGCTTGGAAGCTAAGAGTTGTAAGGTTTCAGTAATAGACTTGTACTCAGGAGTAGCTTCAGCCATAGCTACTTTTAAGACTCCTTTACCTACATATCTACCCCAATTTTCTTGATTTTCTGCTCCAAGGGTGATGACCCTCCATGCGCTGTCATAACTTTGACGCATGAAGTTTCCTCCAGATGAGGAGTCTAAGAATCTCTTGATATTTTCATCCACACCCTATAGAAAATTTGATGAGTTGATTCTTAGGAATTCCATGGTGTGGACACTTGCATAGGAGCTCTTTGTATCTATCCCATGCTTCAGCAAGAGTTTCTCTAGGGAATTGAGTGAAATTTGTTATTCGACCTCTAATTTCATATGTGAGAGATGGAGGATAGAAACACATTTTGGAGTTGTTCCCAGGTGGTGATGGGTGTTTCACTTTGCAGCGAATTGTACCAACTTATGGCTCTATCAACGAAGGAATACTTGAAGAGACGGAGTCGAATGGCATCGTCTATGACTCCATTTTGTTTTTTCATAGCACATAGATCAATAAATCTCAGAAGATGTTCTTGGCTATCTTCACCTTGTTTTCTGTAGAATGGGCTGTTCTGAAGCAGGGTGATCCAATGTGCTCTTATCTTGAAATTAGGAGCGTTGATGGGAGGAGGTTGTACTGGATGATGAACATTCACAGCTTTTGGGATTGAGAACTCTCTAAGATCCTTTTGTAGTTCAGCTGCTTGTGCTGCTGCTTGCGTTGCTAGGATTTCTAATTGAACTGTGGCTCTGGCTTCTTGTATGAGCCTCTCTCTCTATGCATTGATGGCTTGAGCCACCCTTCGGGCTACTTCTTCTTCTTGAGCCATCCTTGCTTTATTTTCTCTGATCTGACAATGAAAAGTTCTATCTATCTCAGGATCAAAGCTCACTGTTAGTCCGGGGCTGTCCGAACGGTACATGCACTATGCTTTGAGTTGTACCTGTAATAGGAAGATTTCAAAAGTGAGAACCATGGAGTAGAGTCAAATTCAAGTAGATGATCGATTGTTTCAAAAAGAAAAAGCAAATCCTAGATTTGCTTTAAAAGAACTAGATTTAACTAACTGATTCCGTTGTCCCCGGCAACGGTGCCAGAATTTGACGTGGGATTTTATCACACTAACAAACTCACTCGAGGTTGAAATCCCCGAGCTTTTAACAAAACCAAAGTGCAATGATACCACCCACAAGCAGACGGGACTTATCACAGTATAGTTAAGGATCGAACCCAAAGGACAACATTTTCAAAAATCCTTGTCAGTCTAGTCTAGTTCAAGTTAAGACTAATATTTAAAACAATTGGTTGATTTGAGGTTAATTAAACTAATTGCAAGAAAGTAAAGGCTGAATTAAAGTTGGGTTTAGATCAATGATATGGAGTCGCTGGGATGGTATCGGGTTTCACCACCACTACACATGCAAACACATTCTAACAAAAACAATCCAGGCAAGATATAACGATCCAAATAGAGTTGCTGCAAAACCCCCCATATAGGCGTTAGGTTTGCGTAAGCATCACCTTAGGCATCAGATGTCTCGTCACCGACCGAATCACCAACTTACAGCTCTGAAGATACAAAAATCCAACAAAGGTCGTGGGCCCCCTATACAGGCGTTAGGCACACAGAAGCATCACCGAAGGCTAGATGGCTTGTCCCCTCGCAGATCATACACTTACGACCTTGAAGAAATCCCATTCTATTTCTAGTTTGGGAGTCAACCACATTAATCGATAAGCAAGAAGGTGATTAATATATGAGCAAACATCGTCGATTAACAAGAAGATACAAAATCCAACTAAGGCTGTGAACCCCCTATACAGGCGTTAGGTACACATAAGCGTCACCGAAGGCTAGATGGCTCATCCCCTCACGGATCACACACTTACGACCTCAAGGAATCCCATTCCATTTCTAGTTTGGGAGTCAACCTATTAAACGACATTCAATCCAACATAAAGAAGTTCTCACAACATAGGAAGAACAAAGATGAAAGCAAGCAATTAATCAAACTACGAACATAATGATTAACAATGAAATGAAAAGTTATATACATTGCCATGGAAAGTTTAACAAAAGAACACAGTTGCATGGGTAGCGGGGCTAGTTCCTGCACCCTAGCGAAAAGGTACTGCTCGCTCATGGTGTAAGGAACAAGAAGAATAAGAAAGAGAGAGAAATCCACAATGAACTCGGTGCAGAAGGTAGTCGCAGCTCGGTGAAGATGATGCAGCCTTCTACGCCATGTCGGAGCAGATGTGGACGTGGAACGGGAGATGCCAAGACTGACCGGATAGTCTTCCTTGCTCCATCTTCCTTCCCTTATCAGTCTCCTTGGTTGCAACATGGGAAGTAGGTGGAATGAAACTGGCGTGGACGACACTGGATCTGGATCGGACCAGTGTACAGGCAGCCTGTCAGCGTCCCAGCACCGATGCCTCAAAAGGGGACCCTACTGGTCCTATTTATAGGCACAAGACTAGCCTTCACATTTTTGGTGTGTTTCCAGTCCAAACGGTTTGGGGGATATTTTTTCTCAAACGGTCTTGTAAAGTTTGACCAAACGGTTTTGGTGCTTAAACGGTCTTGCACATCTTTGGCAAATGGTCTGCTTATTCGGTCTTGCATAGCTTTGGCTTTTATCTGCCCAAACAGTTTGGTCTATCGGTTTGCTCAGTACCTTTTTCAATCGGTTTGGCAGCTTTCCCTTCATTTGGTATTGTGGAAAAGACCAAATGGTCTTCGACCAAGGGGAGTCCATATGGTCTCTTTTCATTCGGTTTGCTGCTCTCCACGATCCAGCAAATGGTCTTTGGCTATTGTGACCATTCGATCAATGCATGATGCTCATTCAATTTTATATTAGGTACCCAAACGGTCTATGGGTATGCACTATTCGGTCTTCACTTCAACCACTCAGGCAGTCTTCGTGACCACAAATGCCGGTCTGCTGCTCAATCGGTTTGCAGGTGGACCAAAAGACCAAACGGTCTCGAGGTGCCTTCATCCATTCGGTCTCCGCTGACTATTCCGATCGGTCTGAGACTATTTAGCAGCGTCAAATGGTCTACGTGACCAATACAGAGAGCACAAAATGGTGGAGGGCATGTCTAGGTAGATCTGAGGATGACAGAGGTGGAGGTAGAAGGTGCGGTGGTTGCTGGGGTTTGTAGTAGGAAGAAGAAGAAGGGAAGGCAGATTTGTAGGTTGTTGGAGGTAGGGGACGACGCACCAAGGTCGTGGTAAGATGACACGGTCGTGGAGAGGTTGCTGCCACTCGACCGTGCTGCCTCGCACAGGTGTGGTGGGTGAAGACTTGAGCTCCGATGGCGGTGCGCCATGGCCGTGGCATGACAACACGGTCGTAGCCGGGCTGCTGCCCCATGGCCGTGCCGCCTTGCACGGGCATGGCAGGTGAGAAAGGATAGGTGCTAAGGATGGTTCACCACGGTCGTGGCCTCAACACATGATCGTGTCTAGGACAGTGGAACACGGTCGTGGTGGTTCAAAACAGCCATGACAAGGACAGTGCTTCATGGTCTTGAATTAATCGTCCAAATGGTCTGGGTTATGCCTCCAATCAGTATCTACTGGCCTATCGATCTTGAGACCGAATGGGCTCAAACGGTCTTGAGATCAAATGGGTTCAAACGGTCTTGAGACCGAATGGGATCAAACGGTCTTGAGACCGAATGGGCTCAAACGGTCTTGAGAAGGAATGGGCCCAAATGGTCTTGAGACCGAATGGGCCCAAACGGTCTTGAGACCGAATGGATGAAACCGAATGGTGAGACTGTCTGATCAGATCGCTTGGTCAGAACCAAGGGTGAGTGAAGGTGGAACTCGGATGATTGTTCGACTTCATCAAGACATGCAATAAATCAACATAAATTCGATTAAAATCATGATAATTGGATTAATTAAGTAATTTTGCACATTTTTTCATTTTAGTAAGTGAAATTGAAAGCATTGAGTCAAATGTGACCCAATATGGTAATTGAAATTACTGATGAATATGCATTCATCAGGAGCATATATATATATATTCCACATAATGATGGGGAATGATGTCCTTATCCTACAAATGTTAAAAGCTGGCAAGGAAAGTACCTTCTCTATGAGGGATTTAGGTGAAGCATCCTATATGATAGGAATCAAGATATATAGAGATACATCTAGAGAGCTTCTTGACCTAAGTAATAGAACATACATTGGCTAGATGCTAAAGGGGAACAACATGCATGATTCAATGAGAATTGTTTTCTAAAATTAGTCTCTCTAGATTCCAATGTCCTAGTTCTTATGAAGAATGGGAAGAACATGAGTAAGATACCATATGCAATCCAACTGGATCTATCATGTATGCAATGTTATGCACTCATCCCGTTATCTTGTATGCATTGGACATGACGAGAGGATATGTACTCATCCTGTTATTTCATATGTATTAGACATGACCAGAGGACATCTGTCAGATCCCAGTGAAAATCACTGGATTACCATAAGGAACATCCTTAAGTACATGACAAGTACTAACAAGATCAGTTCCTTGGTTATGGTAATGAGGAAGCGTTGGGTGTACATGGATACATCTATACAAGCTTCCAAAATGACAATGTAGATCACAATATAAAATTGTGTTTGATCTTAAAATAGAAATGTAAGTTGGAAAAGTTCCGAGCAAGAGACATTTGTTTAATTCTATAATAGAAGCCGAGTACCTTGCTATTTTGTGAAAAATAGAGGATCTGTATGGATCTTGAAGTTTATATATATGAAATTATGGGAGGTTCCAACCATTGATGACATAGTAGTAACACTGAAAAGAATGGAGCTACTGGATATGAAAGGAATCTCAGATATCATACTATGACACTTACATCACATATGAGAAGTCGTACAATAAGTAGATGTGAAACTTGCAAAATACCAACTAGAACCAAATGTTGCTAACCCATTGCATGAGTACTTGCACAGTAGAAACATGATAGACATGCTAAGATCACTTGGTATAAGATTCATAGGATATTGGATCTAAGTGCAAATGGGAGTCTTGTGACGACCTAACTTTTCTCTCCCATATATTGTACACTATCTCACCCATCAAGCTTCTTCTTACTAAATCTGATACAAGTTCCATGATTTGACTATGATAAAACTCCATTTTGGTCACATCAATGGATAATCCTACGATAGATGACAATATTTTACACATTTAAGCTAGTATCACACTTAAATATATCATGGTTTGTAATAAATTTGAACTTCATAGAAATTATTTTAATGCTCCCCACAATATTCCACATTGTAGATAATTCAATTTTGAATCCACTGGTATAAAATTCACTCCAAACAGACCTTACTAGCTTAAATTATGAGGTTGCAAAGATTCTCTTATTTTTCACATTGATTTAATTCGAATTTAGATCCTTGGGTTCTTCTTTTGGGCTGGCCCAGCATGCCCAGGCCCACCAACTAGCCTCAAACCTTTTTGTCCTCTTCCATTTCCCCCCTTTTGGGAAACAATCGTGAACCTGGGAGGTCATCTTGCATCCCCAGCCAGACCGGGAAAGCAACGCCCCACGATGAATGAAGGGAGCGTAAACCCTAGCCTCTTTACTACTTTATAACCCCCCTCCTCGTCTAACCCTTGCCCCCCCTTCTTCATTTCTTGGTTCCCCTAGCTATTTATCCAATGCCTAGGATGGCTACCCTGTCACCCATGATTACTGTCAGAGATGCTAATGGCGGAATGTGGTCCTGCCCACTCAAAGTCGGGGGTGAGGACGAGGGGACTCCTGGACGGCCGGAGCAACCTAGTCAACGTCCTCCGCCTTATTCAAGGCCGAAGGTGTGTGCTGCGATGCTAGATGTGCGGGGGCCGAATCCCCTATTTCGGCTCTATTCTTGGTGTTGGAACAAAGGACTTCCATGAGCGGGGTGAGCGCCTGATGGGGCTTCGGGCCATGCCGTCGATCTCAGACGATCCACGATGGACCAAACAATGATGGGTGAGATCATTCGTGGAGTTGTGCTTGTGTGGGATAGCAGACCCTAGTCACACGAGCATGGTGTAAAGCACTAAGGAGTGGGAGGAGGGGGTCTCCCATCATGTGTGGGCCCCCCTGGGTGCCACATGGCAGGGGGCCATTGGCCAGGAAGGTAAGACCTTGAAAGAAAACTCCTTTCCTCCTCAAATCGTACAAAAATCATAATAACTAAATCCTAAGTCTGAATATGACAAACCTATATACCAAATTGATCATTTCGAAAAGATCTATGCAATGGACTAGGTTTCGAGGTCTAATTCCATCTTTTGTTCTCTATGTTCCTAAAAGATGCATACTTTGATCATTTGGAGTATAGTTCATTTATGATTTTGATGCAAACTTGGATCTTGATTACTCAATCTACACTATGATCCTTAAATCAGTACCTGTGATGTATACTTGAACTAAATGAAGGTCCTACTCTCCCCTTTGTTCATAAATGACTCCTTTTTGTACATATGTGCTTAGTTTGGACTTTTATAATGAACTTTGCTCTAGATTGCTAATCTTGCTTGTAATGTACATCCACCTAATCTTATTTTATGTTTCTGATGACTTAATATTGCTGATCTAAATCATATTTTAGATCTAGACCTCTTGACTCGATGAATCATGATGTAGGGTGGCCTATTGTGAGTCTTTTGACCCTAGAATGAATGTAATTGCCTTAAACCTTGATATGATCATTGAAAGAGCATGGAACATCATGATGGGATGACACTTGAACCACACCCACATGATAGATTCTAAATCAGTATAAGGTCATAAAATGTACTAATAAGCAACTTGTAACCTAACTTGGCGAAAACCCTTAAAATGAAGAGAATTAGGGTTAATGATGAGAATCTAATGCATGTATACAATCTTGTTGTTAATCAAGTTTGTCATGTGGCTATATAATGAAGGATAAGTTAGGTTATGAATCTTTGAATTAGGTATGGGCCTTATCTAGTTATATGAATATTGCTTTCTTGCTTGAAAAGACATGTATTGTATGCTTGTTTGTTTACTTGCTCAAATATTGCCATGTAGTATTGCTATGTCTTACTTGATGTTTGCCTCGTCAGTTTTATAACTTGAACACATATATATATAGAACTCCATTATAATATTGATTGATAAAGGGTTATCTCTTGGCTATGGCCTTGAGGTCCTTCTTGTATAAAAGGGTTGGCTAATCTTGAGCACCCGTACGAACCCTTCTGACGGGAAGATGGTCAAAGGCTTTAAACATGCTTGATATTATTGGTATAATGGAGTGAAATGACATAAAATATGGTTTCACATTTTGTTAAACAGTTAACATGTTTATTCTTGTTCGTTTAGTTTTGAAATCTTTTCAAATTATGCAAAGCTTATACATATATATGTATCTTTCTGCCCCATACTCAACACCTCGCGTGTTGATCCGTTTCTCATAGTTTGTTTTTAGGTTCAGAGATGGCTAGAAGGTTGATGGGCTTGGTGAGCTATGCTAGGTGTACTTGTTGTAAGATCCAGATTTAGTGCACATGAATGACTTGTACGTTGACTTTGGAAATGTGTAATTGAACTCATGAATATGATGTACCTTGTAACATTTATACTTGTTGAATGTTGAGACTGTGTTGGTGCCTTTATCTTGTTATTTGTTAATGTGTTATAAGATTTATGATTTTTCATGTTTCCTTTGGTATCCATTTGGTCCATGGGACTGGGATTCCGGTTCCATGACAGATGGTATCAGAGCATGAACAATAACTACACCAAACATTGCTCACATGAAACACAAACTGAACTCACCTTACATCTCATCCCTAGAAACTTAATGAAATGTCCTTGTGGACTAGGTTGACTTAGCCTCTAGATTAGAACCTAGATGTTCTAGAACTAAGTGTAGACTTGTATAATTTACCTCCCTAGACATATTCTCGTGACATGTGCTTAGGATATCTACACAGGTGTGCACCATGTTCTTGCTAGTTCTCTAGGTGTCATGGTACTAGACTGCCTCATGAGTGTGGTAACTCGTTTTGGTTTTGGTTTTATTCGAATGGAGTATGGTGGTTTTCATCGCGTATTTAAATGTTTGATAAAACATTTCAAGTATTATTATATGTACATATAAAAATGCTACCACACATAGAAAGGCAGTGAGTTTCCATGCAACCTAAGAGAAAGAGATGTAACATCAAGTCTAGATGAGAGAGTTTAGATGATAGTGATAATCTCTATAGTTGTCTAGAGCCATGATAAAGGTTAGGATAATGAGTAACCTAGATAACCTAAGATGATGATAATGATATTGATGATGATGTTGACGGTGATAAGACCCAAGTTTTTCCTTGAAAGGATCAAGTAGTTTGATGATATGAGATGAGTTTGACCATGCAACCCTAACTAAACCTAGCACCTTGTATGATACATGTGTCTTGGTTGATGTGATAAACATAGCTAGTGGGTTGGTAAGCTTGCTTGTTCCTAGTCTTGTATATGATGAGATATGATGTGTAAGATAGGCTTTTGGACCAACATAGACCTCAGTATCTTTACAAAGAAGGACCTCTAGCATGGGACGTACGAAAAGGTTGACTTCTTGATGTGAGTCAACCCATAATGGGAGAAGGTCAGAGCACCTAAACTCCAAAATATGTGAAATGTTGAAATTATGCATGATGAAATACATGATAATGAGCCCCTAAATAGACTACTTCTGAGTATATGGGTTGAGTGACCTAGTGTGTGGTTTCCTTGAAAATGTCAAACCCTAGATGTCAAATGAAAATATCTAACCCTAGAGTAAGAGGCAATTGAAAATTTTATGCTTGATATATAGGTGAGGGAGGTGTCCCAAGACCCTAAGATGATGTACATGTTGTGTGATATCCATGACGAGCCTCATACTCGGGTCAGTGGTTGCATATAAAGGAATCTAGTAGTTACCCTTGTTCCTTGAAAGATGGGTAGAAATTCTTGATATGGGTAGAAGTTTGTGGCTAGCATGTCTTGTTGGACATATATACATCTTAGCTTGAGTGGCTTTAGCTTGTGGATCTCTTTCTGATACAAGTGAGAAAGTTTCGAAACCTCGACGTTGATGATAATGTTATTCTTCGAATGATGCTTGATACATGAAAATAATTTCACTTATGCTAAAAAATCGAATATGTATGATGAGCCACTCTTGTAAGATAGACCTAATACAAAATCATACTATACATAAAATATGTAGCTTTGAAATCATGAGCTTGATACGATGACATATAGAGATCTTAGCTGGAATGATTAGGGGTAACATGCCTAATCTCGTACCCAAATGAAAAATGATTGACTTGATATGACGACGCTCTTAGGGATCCTAACACGAGTAAAAACAATAAATGCATTGCTTAATTTTAGATCTGAAAAATGAGAAATGATGAACATGATTGGGTAAAGTTGGTAGAATTTTGGGGAAAAGCAAAAGCATGCATGAAATTTAGAGTAAAGATGAGATACACACTCGATGATAGTCTCATTTGAAGCCATGACCATGAACATATTCACTTGAGAATTGATAAACATAGATTTTCATAATATACCTTGGTCTCATATGGAGATATAAGCAAAACCTTATTGGAGGGATACTAAGAATTGAGAAAACCTTAATGCCATGATAATGTCATAATATGATAGAACAATAAGTAAATGTGTTTATGATCGAGAGGAGGACACCCTTGATGATGATAACCTAAGTGTATGTCACATGTGAAGAATGCCTTGACAACCATGGTGGGATATCTATACTCGGTGGATTTTGACTTTGACTCTTGGCTATGATCTAGGACAAATTTCAAAGAAGAAATTTCTTGTAAGGAGGGAAGGATGTGATGACATAAATTTTCTCTCCCATATATTGTACACTATCTCACCCATCGATCTTCTTATTACTAAATTTGATACAAGTTCCATGATTTGACTATGATAAAACTCCATTTTGGTCACATCAATGGACAATCCTACGATAGATGACAATATTTTACACATTTAAGCTAGTATCACACTTAAATCTATCATGGTTTGTAATCAATTTGAACTTCATAGAAATTATTTTCAAGCTCCCCACCATATTCCACATTGTAGATATTTCAATTTTGAATCCACTGGTACAAAAGTCACTCCAAACGGACCTTACTAGCTCAAATTATGAGGTTGCAAAGATCCTCTTATTTTTCACATTGATTTAATTTGAATTTAGATCCTTGGGTTCTTCTTTTGGGCTGGCTCAACATGCCCAGGCCCACCAACCAGCCTCAAACTTTTTTCCCCTTCCGTTCCCCACTTTAGGGAAACAATCGTGAACCTGGGAGGTTGTCTTGCATCCCAAACCAGATCGGGAAAGCAACGCCCCAAGATGAATGAAGGGAGCGTAAACCCTATCCTCTTTGCTGCTTTACAACCCACTCCTCATCTAACCGTAGCCCCCCCTTTTCATTTCTTGGTTCTCCTAGCTATTTCCCAGTGCCTAGAATGGCTACCCTGTCACCCATGATTACCGCCAGAGCTGCGAATGGTAGAATGTGGTCCTACCCACTCAAAGTTGGGGCGAGGACGAGGACGAGGGGAATACTGGACAACTAGAGTGACCTAGCCAACATCTTCTATGCCGAAGGTGCGTGCTGCGATGCTAGATGAGTGGGGGCCAGATCCCCTGTTCTGCCAGGAACATAAGACTTCTGTGAGTGGGGCGGGTGCGTGATGGGGCTTCAGGCCAGGCCATCAATCTCAGACGATCCGCGATGGACCAAGCAATGATGGCTGAGATTGTTCATGGAGTTGTGCTTGTACGGGATAGCGGCCCCCAGTCACATGGGCATGGTGCAAAGCATTGAGGAGCAGGAGGAGGGGGTCTCCCATCATGCGCGGGTCCCCCTGGGTGCCACATGGCAGCGGGCCATTGGCCAGGAAGGTAAGACCTTGAAAGAAATCCCTTTCCTCCTCAAATCTTACAAAAATCATAATAACTAAATACTAAGTCTGAATATGACAAACATATATACCAAATTGATCCTTTCAAAATGATCTACACAATGGACTAGTTTCAGGGTCTAATTCCATCTTTTGTTCTCTATTTTCTTAAAAGATGTATACTTTGATCATTTATAGTATAGTTGATTTATGATTTTGATGCAAACTTGGATCTTGATTACTCGATCTACACTACAATCCTTAAATCAGTACCTGTGATGTATACTTAACTAAATGAAGGTCCTACTCTCCCTATTGTTCATAAATGACTCCTTTTTGTACATATGTGCTTAGTTTGGACTTTTATGATGAACTTTGCTCTAGATTGCTAATCTTGCTTCTAATGGACATCCACCTAATCTTATTATATGTTTCTGATGACTTAATATTTCTGATCGAAATCATATTTTAGATCTAGACCTCTTGACTCGATGAATCATGATGTTGGGTGGCCTATTGTAAGTTTTTTGACCCTAGAATGCATGTAAATGCCTTAAACCTTGATATGATCATAGAAAGAGCATGGAACGTCATGATGGGATGACTCTTGAACCACAACCACATGATGGACTCTAAATACGTATAAGGTCATCAAATGTACTAATAAACAACTTGTAACCTAAGTTGGAAAAAACCCTTAAAATGAAGATAATTAGGGTTAATGATGAGAATCTAATGCATGTATACAATCTTGTTGTTAATCAGGTTTGGCATGTGGTTAGATGATGAAGGATAAGTTAGGTTATGAATCTCTGAATCAGGTATGGGCCTTATCTACTTATATGAATATTTCTTTCTTGCTTGAAAAGACATGTATTGTATGCTTGTTTGTTTAATTGCTCAAATATTGCCATGTAGTATTGCTATGTCTTACTCAATGTTTGCCTTGTCGATTTTTTTAACTTGAACACACACACACACACACAGATATATATATATATATATATATATATATAGAACTCCATTATAATATTGATTGATAAAGGGTTAGCTCTTAGCTATGGCCTTGAGGTCCCTCTTGTATAAAAGGGTTGGAGAATCTTGAGAACCCTTACGGACCCTTCCAATGGGAAGATGGTGAAAGGCCTTAAACATGCTTGATATTGTTGGTATAATGGAGTGAAATGACATAAAATATGGTTTCACATTTTGTTAAACAGTTAACATGTTTATTCTTGTTTGTTTAATTTTGAAATCTTTTCAAATTATGCAAAGCTTATACATATATATGTATCTTTTTACCCCATACTCAACACCTCGTGTGTTGACCCGTTTCTTGTATTTTGTTTTTAGGTCCAGTGATGGCTAGAAGGTTGATGGGCTTGGTGAGCTATGCTAGGTGTGCTTGTTGTAAGATCCAAATTTAGTGCACATGAATGACTTGTACCTCGACTTTGGAAATGTTTAATTGAACTCATGAATATGATGTACCTTGTATAATTTATACTTGTTGAATGTTGAGACTGTTGGTTCCTTTATCTTGTTATTTGTTCATGTCTGCTAAGCTTTACACTTCCGCATGTTGCCTTTGGTATTCATTTGGTCCATGTGACTAGGATTCCGGTTCCGTGACAAGTCTCTTGGCATGCAAGCCTAGAGAGCCAACTATATGATGATTGTAATGGGGCATTGGATACATAATTTTATAACAATAAAGGTTATTCCATCTATTATATTTATCTCAATCATGAGATGATGAAGTAGATATAATGAATGTCTAAAGAATGGTGTTACTTGATGACATATGTATTTATGTTGAGGACTTGAACAATGAGTTCATATGTATGATAAGAGTACATACATTCTTGTAATGTCTCTAGTTGGATATTACTGTGGAAGAAAAGTAGACGACAATAATACATAAGACTAGAGTGTGTGTTGAATGATGATAGAGTCTCTTTGGTCACGATATGTGATATAAAGTCAAGCACACATGTACATGTTAGATAAGAGTGTATCAGACAGATCCACCTTGAGAGTGATACATGGAAATCATGGAATGGTAGTCAGAATCAACTCTCATAGTGATAATAGTGATTGTGGTTCTTAGACATAAAATCACTACACTCATGACATGTTGTTCGGGGTACTTTGACTTTACCAAACATGACGTTGAATAAGGGTTTCCATAAAGTTAATATTCAAATACATTGTAACACGTGGGGATTGAGTGTGAGTGATATAGATAAGATTTGTCCCTCTTATAGGATATTGATATCCTAGCCACTTGATAAGAAAGACTGATAAATGTATGGCCATACTCATGTGATTGCATATGTGATATGTGAACTCACATGCATCTCATACAGTCTATTCTAGTTCAAGGAACAAGGATTGAACGTTGGAGATGATGATGATTCCATGCTTTGAGTTCAATCCGGATATCAGAGACAAAAGAACTATACAATCACACTAACACTGATCAAAGATTGAAGGTTGAAGTTGTTCTCCAACTTGCCAAATTACTTGGATAGAAATGATGTTTTTCTAGATACTACTCATTACTTGTGATGTATAAATTGGTTATGGACATTCACTGCCAACGTAATTTGGGACCTATAACATCACACACATAAGATGCACGGGGAATATGATTTTATTAATGAATGATGTTTAACTTGATTACTAAGGTGTTAGCTATTCAATTTAAACAATATTGGTTAGAAATTTACTGACTGGACTATGAATAGATCAATTCAAGTGTTGAATCGATTGATTCAAGTGTCAGGGGCAAAACTAACATTTGATTGAATTGGTAAAATTGAGTAAAATGATGATGATGCCATTATCTGTCCTTCAATTAAAAACTCGATTATGACTACTCAAAGTACTCTTGTAGTTAAGTACTCATGTATGACCCCTCCAACCATATAAACTCAAACTTACCAAATCTATACCACATGCTTTCTATGTTTGAAGTAAAATGATAACAATCTTGATAAGATGAGTTAATGATAATTTGTACATTATACCTCATAGTTTATGATTTCCCTATTTGATTGAATCCATGTTGTCCTATTATTGACCAAACCTCAAACATGATTAAGAAAATTTCCCCTATTTGATAGGTAGTGTGAGCATGCCATGGAATGACTAAGATCTCAGACTCTCAAAATTATGATGAAAGACTTCGATACGAGAGGCATCTTCCCTATTGATTCCTAGGCCTCTTGGTAATCTCTATTTTGAATAATGTGATGGATATGGATCTCATTCTTTCCCAATTATGCTCTAAGTCTTGGACTGCTCATTTTGACTTCTCAATTTCTAAAATATATCCTTACTTTGACCATGAAAGGAAGGGATCACGATTATGACCACGATATTGCAAAATCTTGAAATATGGTTTCCCAATTATGACCTTGGTCTTGCAAAATCTTGAAATATGGTTGACCTATTATGATCTTGATCTTCAATATTGTGACTCTTTGAAGAACAATTTGATAATTGATACTCTCCCTATTTGGATATGCTTGATGGATCATGCCTAATATAGAATAATGTGCTAGATGAGGGTTCCCCTAACCTAGGTCACATCCCCATTATGACTGACTCTAAATTTTCATCTTGTTGATTATGTAGAGTTTGGAAAGGTAAAGCCTTCCACTCAATTTTGATTTCTAGACCTAAGTCCCTAATAGGTTAAGTCTATGATGATAGTGATACTCAATATTGAATCTTAATTGGATGATTATCTTGAAATATCTTGATGTTAACTATAGCTTGTGGATTACTTCCTATAAAGACCTAGGTATACATCATTCATCAATCTTGAATACCATGAAAATCAACCCGATATTGATATCTCAAAATGTTGCTTGAAAAATGCTCAAAGTGTTGTTTGATTTATGTGTACGATTGAATGATCACACCTAAGGTCTAAAGTAGGAATATAAACCTAGCTTTGAAAATTTCGACCTATTACTTTGAATGTCCAAGCTTGACTCTCCATTTGAATAATGAAATCTTGACTCATGATTAATGATATTGACATTTATTTGACTCCTATGATCACCCTATTTGGATCTTGAGGACACCCTCAATATTTGATTAATGACTTCCATGTTCTCAAATCTCAAAAAATGTAAAATGATGATTATGTTAACTTTCTTGATTTATGACTTAGAGTTAAGCTCCATGTGGACTAGGGTGGGCCCTTCCATTGATTTTGAGTAAGAAATCACAATGTTCAAATATGATGTTTGTCTCAAATTGTTGAAATGTGAAATCTCAATCATGGATATATAACCCCACCTAGGCCAATATAGAAGCTCAAACCCTAAATGTTGGGATGAAAGTCATGCTTCAATCTTGATTCAAAGAGCTATATTTGTTTGACCTAAGATATGATCTATCTAAATTTGTGATCTATAGGATGAACTCTCCAAATTGGTGACTCATATGACCTTAATAAATTTGATGATCAATATGGCTATGATTTGATCTTGATGCTTGATTGCTCATTTTTGGAATGACAATGATATTGAAATTGATAATGACACCTTATTGAAATTCAATGATGATTGTGATATGAAATGTGAACTCCCAATCTCAATTGAAGGATTGTGTTAATTTTAAGGGCATAATTTCTTTTAAGGTGAGGAGGATGTGATAAATTGGGTTGTCTCTCTCATTAAATTTATGTACATCTTGACTCATTAGATGGTTTGTTGAACCCAATAGCCTACGTCACCCTGAGTTTGATGACTTTGAGTCAGTTTACGATCAATCAATGAGTTGGATTTGAATAAATATAACTTTGTACTTATATATGCCTTTAATTTGAGTTGTGAACTAAGTGCCATGCTTATTATGTGTAATCAACTTGTAATAAAAATTGAACCCATTCAATAACTCTCTATGATATAATATATATTTCAAGATGTAGAGTATTTAATTCTAAATCTAACAGTTCAAAAATCACCTAAATCTGACTATCATAGCCCAAGATATGGCCTCTTGAATTTTGCTGTCTAATCTTCATTTTAATATTGTTTTTAGCTCGTTTTGAGCCTAATTGGGCCAAATGTGGGGTGCGGCCCAACCAATGTGGGAACCCCCCCTTTTTCACTTGGAAAGATTGACGATCCACCTTGTTAGTGTTTTGACAATCTTTGACCCTTGAATCTTGAGCCACACATTTCACCCTAATTCTACCGCTGATGGTCAACTTTGAGCTCAATCATTACTAATGTAGAAATAACTTTAGGAGCATCCGATAGAGCATATTGTCTACACTTTTGAACAAAATTGGCTTGCCAACATGCTTATATATCTCATTCTCTGTCTATTCCCCTTAGGTTCCCTTTTTTTGTGCCCTAGATCCCACTTTCACCTTCTTGTTCTTTCTCTATCCAAGGAAGACACCATGGGTAGCCCCTTTTGGGAATCATGTTTTCTCATGCCCTTGGGCTAATTTTTTTGGTCTTTCAACTTCAGATTACGCCAGTGTCAGAAGGATGCTATTCTGGTTCTCTTGGTGACCTTTTCCTTCCTCATCACTCTTCTGTAGTGAGCAGTAGGCTGCCGACCACCGCAACCATAATAGGCTAGAAATGAAGGTTCTCAACCGTCAGATCTAGGGATCCCAATGGACAGACGGCTGGATGGATCACCTCATCCCCCTTAACCCCATCAATGGCTGGTCAGTAGACGCTTGACCCCATGGATATGAGCAACGTCCAACAACGAGGTGACGCTCCATGGGCGTCTCACAACGGTCAAGAGCCCCTAGCTGATGCTCTACAAGTGTCACACCGGGGTGACAACAAGTGGGGGCCAAGGAGAACCAAGTCGCTATAGGTAAGGCCCAATGGACCCAAGGACCTGAGGCCCAAGAGAATGAGGCATCATAACACCTCTCCCACAACACATTCCTTTAGCCCTCGGATCAAGATCCAATGGTCTAGATCTATTGAAATAAGGTATTTCTTTGAAAAATTGTATCTTTGTGATACTAGCTCGAAATATAGACTTCCATATAACATTTTGATCAGAAAGACGAGAACTTTCCAATAAAATACTTTTAGCATCTAGAATTGCTTACTCTTCTGCTAATATCTCAAAATACATGCTTTTGATGTATTTTAAGATGTTTATCCTATTTGAATACATGATGTTGATCTTTCATGCCCCAAAACATGATTATAGCCAAATAGCATTACCTTGTACATCTTTATGCATACATATTCAAACTTGATTCATATTTGTACCCTAGGATGATCTAATGTAGCTTAAATTGACCTAAAATGAACTTTTATGCTAAAGATTAGTTTGTCAATGCTTAATCTTGATTGGATGTGCCTCTAAACGTAATGCTTGACCCAAATCAATAATGTGGGTTGTATCTTGGACTATCAAACTTGTTCATGTTAGCATCCTATTTTATTTTGATGATGTATCATGAACCCTGAGAGATTCTTTATGGGGATACCTTGATGTTGAATCCTCAACCTTGTTCAAATGTTGATCTTTTTTGCCCAAACTTATTATATAACCAAATAATAAGCACTCTTACATGCCTTGTATCCCTGACTGTCTTATGGAACTTTCTTGTGCACTTATGTGACTAAAACCCAATCTTGACTTGAAAGGTGATCTTGTATTCTTATTGACAACTAACCCTCTAATCTTATGCAAATCTTGATGTAATGATCATCCATGTTATACAATGATCCGAAATCAATAGCTTGGTTATGTTTTTGACATCTAACTCAAGTAGTCCCGTCTAATGGTGACAATCTTGCATGATTTTTACTCAATTAACTAGTTTTACTATGTTAATGCTTATGTTGATTGAACAATATGATCAGTGTAAGAACCCTGACCCACATTTTGGGATAACCATGTTTGTTTTTTTTAAGTGTGTTTCTTATCTCCTTGCTCTAATCATCTAAGATGTAATTAGGGCATGTGGAGGTTTTTGATTCTTGTTTGAGCTTGTTGCTTGATGCTAGTGTTTTGTGGAGAGGTTTTGGTGAAACACATAATTCACCCAGAAAAGGGGTTGATGTGCAAGTTTGCCACATCTAGAGTGTTTCTTATCTCTCTTGGCATCATCTAGAGGAGAGAGGAAGCGTTGGGTGCCTTGTTTTGGCCTTGGTTGAGTGTTGACATCCTTGGTGATGTTTTAGGAACATGTTTAAGGTATGATTTGCTCATAAGAGTGTTGTCTCGTGCTTGAGAGCCTTGAGGAGACCTGGTATCAATTTGTAGTTGCCTCAAGGAGGCTTGATATTAGTTGAGGGTGTCTTGAGGGACATCCTATAGGTTTGGTGGTACCTTGAGGATCACCATATCATTTTGTGGTGACTCTAGAGATGTGCCGTATTGGTTTGTGACCTAGGGTTTCATCCCTATCGGTTTGTAAAGGGGATGGATGAGTGTACTGACCTTGACCTTCCTTAGTGACCAAGTGAGAGAGACATAGATGCTATCACCTTATTACATGGTGTTACATGTGGCCTTTCTTCTTGGACTTGTGTCTTCTAGGATTATAAGGTGGTGACACCTTCCCCTTGCTCTCTCTCTTTGACCATGTATATATATACCCCTTTCTTCCCATACAAGAGAACCCTTTCTATGATTCTTTCTTTCTCTCCTTGGTGGTTGACCTTGAGCTTGAAGAGCACTCTCCCTTGGAGCTTTGTGGGTGAGCCAAAAGCTTGTGGTGCTCTCTTTCTTCTTCCTCCTTGGTAAGACATGGTTTTCTAGCTTTCTTTCTCTCCTTCTTTCTTCTTCTCGGCCATGGACCTTGGTATCTTATTTCCTCTCTTTTGCTTTCTTAACCATGGTCCTATCTTATCTCTTGGAGCTACTGTGCTTGGAGGATCTTCTCTACCTTGAGTTCGTGAGCTTGGAGCTTAACCTTGGAGCTTAGAGCTTGGTGGTTTTTCTTGAGGTGGGTTATATAACTCTAAACCCTCTTTGTTATTATCACATTTCTACTTGTTACCTTGCTAGTTGTTCTTAGCTCGTTATTTCTTACTTGTTAGTAGCTTTATTTGGTAGCCTTGTGTTATGTTTTGAGAATAAAACGTTGTGAAGTTGCTTCCTTAAGTTGCACCCTTTTTCCTTTGCCTTGTTAGTAATGTTATCTTGAGGTAGAAGATGCCTAAAATGATATGCTATGTAAACCGACATGCTAAACTGATATGCTATGTAAACTGACATGCTAAACCAATATGCTTTTTTCTAAACTGATATACCTATCATGATGTGGCTCATTATGACCTAGTGGTGACTAGTGAGGAAGAGTGTTGGGTCATGAGGCTTTTAGTTGAGTGTGGAAGTCGATATGGATAACCCTAATCTGACACACATGCAATCCGATTCACCCTAGCCTGATACATCTAGAGTAGAAGTGAGGAGTACCTTCCCTTGAGGCTTTAGATGATACCCTAGTTGTTAGTATGTCCGATATCCCATGATGGTTAAGGTGGTCTATATCTAAAGAGATACATAGGATGATACCCTTTGAGATAGTGTGGCCAATACACTCTTTTATGTACCTCTAATTGATATCATTTATGGTACCCGATACCAAGTGATGATAAACTGATAATCACCTTGAGGTTGGTAGGTTGATGGTTAAGGTGGTCTATATCCCTATCGGTTTGTAAAGGGGATGGATGAGTGTACTGACCTTGACCTTCCTTAGTGACCAAGTGAGAGAGACATAGATGCTATCACCTTATTACATGGTGTTACATGTGGCCTTTCTTCTTGGACTTGTGTCTTCTAGGATTATAAGGTGGTGACACCTTCCCCTTGCTCTCTCTCTTTGACCATGTATATATATACCCCTTTCTTCCCATACAAGAGAGCCCTTTCTATGATTCTTTCTTTCTCTCCTTGGTGGTTGACCTTGAGCTTGAAGAGCACTCTCCCTTGGAGCTTTGTGGGTGAGCCAAAAGCTTGTGGTGCTCTCTTTCTTCTTCCTCCTTGGTAAGACATGGTTTTCTAGCTTTCTTTCTCTCCTTCTTTCTTCTTCTCGGCCATGGACCTTGGTATCTTATTTCCTCTCTTTTGCTTTCTTAACCATGGTCCTATCTTATCTCTTGGAGCTACTGTGCTTGGAGGATCTTCTCTACCTTGAGTTCGTGAGCTTGGAGCTTGACCTTGGAGCTTAGAGCTTGGTGGTTTTTCTTGAGGTGGGTTATATAACTCTAAACCCTCTTTGTTATTATCACATTTCTACTTGTTACCTTGCTAGTTGTTCTTAGCTCGTTATTTCTTACTTGTTAGTAGCTTTATTTGGTAGCCTTGTGTTATGTTTTGAGAATAAAACGTTGTGAAGTTGCTTCCTTAAGTTGCACCCTTTTTCCTTTGCCTTGTTAGTAATGTTATCTTGAGGTAGAAGATGCCTAAAATGATATGCTATGTAAACCGACATGCTAAACTGATATGCTATGTAAACTGACATGCTAAACCAATATGCTTTTTGCTAAACTGATATACCTATCATGATGTGGCTCATTATGACCTAGTGGTGACTAGTGAGGAAGAGTGTTGGGTCATGAGGCTTTTAGTTGAGTGTGGAAGTCGATATGGATAACCCTAATCTGACACACATGCAATCCGATTCACCCTAGCCTGATACATCTAGAGTAGAAGTGAGGAGTACCTTCCCTTGAGGCTTTAGATGATACCCTAGTTGTTAGTATGTCCGATATCCCATGATGGTTAAGGTGGTCTATATCTAAAGAGATACATAGGATGATACCCTTTGAGATAGTGTGGCCAATACACTCTTTTATGTACCTCTAATTGATATCATTTATGGTACCCGATACCAAGTGATGATAAACTGATAATCACCTTGAGGTTGGTAGGTTGATACTCTACTTAGGATGGTTTCCCTATATCTAGGGGTTGATCGATACCCTAACCCTAATCGATACCCTACCTTAATATGGTGTCCGATACCCAACCTTAGTGTGGTTGCCTGATACATTTAGGGTTTACCAATACCATAAGTGTAAACCCTAATCGACACCTTATGATGGTGGTTGAGACATACCATGTTGATGTTAGGGTCTCATAGTGATGATGTGATATCCTATGGAGTAGTTGTACGTATGATGTGAGGGTTATGTTCCTATACCACATAATATATTTTATAATGATAATGAGAAACATGCTTCTATGTCTCGTGACACATCTCATAATGATGAGGAAAGTGATAACCTAAGGGTGGTTATTGATCCAACCTTGTAAAACCTAATTGGGAGAAGTGAAATCCTAATTTCTATGATGTAAAATGTATGATGTAAATGTATAGCATGAGTTCTATGAGATGATGATGCTTTTCCTTCTTGTTATCAGCCTCTAACTATGTAGGTGATACCGATTGTTATACATAGCCATGTATGAGCTATGGTGGTTATGATGTGATGGATATTGGTTCTTGTGATGGACATTGGTCCTTGTGTTGGATATTGGTCTTTGTGATGGACATTGGTCCTTGTGATGGACATTGGTCTTTGTGATGGACATTGGTCCTTGAGATGGACATATAATGAATGACAGGCATAAAGTGATGATGTGATGAGATAAAGCCTACTATGTTTCAGTTTGTTCTGGTAATGGTTATGCCCTATTTATGCAGCTCTTGTTTAGAGGTTATATGTTGTAACTTGATTGATGCTTAAAGATGTTTAAATTGATCTAATTAATCAAGTGAAATCTAATAGAGTAGTTTTCCCTATGCCATATACCATTAAATGTCAGCAATAGCTGGATGGTGAAATGAGTTTAACTCTGAACACATATTTTTGAATATGTGGGGTAAAATTTGAGTAATTGCCTTGTATCCTTAACCCTAGATGATGTGGAGATGACCGTGCATGAGCCGGTCTCATTATTATGTGGATGTCCATGCATGAGGCACTCCTTTTGTTAGAATGTCCATACGTGAGCCTGTTCTTCTAGCACCGTACCTGTACCAAAGTGGGCTAGTTATTGTTATATATGTGGATGGCCATGCGTGAGCCAATCCCTAATATTGACTATATGTCATTGTTGTGCTTGACTGATATGGTAGTATTCTCTCTTGTGCTGACTAAGAGGTGTGGTGAGGTCGTGGATTCCTACTCTTCCATGACCTTGTATGGCACCGATTTTGACTTATCAAGTGGTTGGTTGGATTTGGGTGGTATGACTAAAATCCTTAGGGTATAATGAAATACGTAATCAACCATGTGGTATAATTGTATTTGATCAAAAACAATAACATTGGTTGAGGCCTTGCTTGATCTTTATACAATGTTGTTGATAAAAAATATACATGTTCATCATATTCTTTTTAAATTATTAATGTGTTTCACAATTCAACAATAATTGCCCTTCTTGTTAATAATCATTACCTACTTCATCTTAGTTGTATTTATACTGCTACTCAATTTATTTTGTCTATGATAATAATAGAGTTGGTGGTGAGTTATATCTCCCGCTGAGATTTGGAATCTCACCCCGTGGGTCTACCACATCCCTTTTAGGTGGACGAGCACGAAGAGGTAGAGATCGTGCAGAGGAGGTTGAGCAACAACCAGAGGGACAATAGCTAATAAGGTGGGAGGTGCTGTTGGATGTCTTTTATTGATAGAGTCCTAGAGTCATCCCTATACACTTGAGTCTTTTGGAACATTTTGTAGATGTTTTGCGGATGTGCTATCTTTATGTGCCCTTTATATATTAGATATTATGGAATCATGTATATATGTTCTGGAACAGTGCTTTCATTACAGGTTGAAAACATGCCTTGTGAATGCTTTGAGGCATGAAAGGACTTTGTGTAAAGGTTCTTGCTATATGGTTGTTTTATAAAAAAGGTTTTAATTTTTAGTGTTTTCTTAGTAATCTATTCGCTAATCCTTCTTCTGTGGTTATGTTTTGAGTAATCTCACTTTGTGTAGAACGGGGCATCACAATCACTCCATCTAAGATCACGAAACTCCAAAATTATGATCCCTAATCTTAGTTGTGACATGTCACCCTAGGTTTAGATGAATCCAATAAGTATGATGTAATATGATAATGATAATGCATCACCTAGTTTAAGATATTGAAAGCAATGGTGAATGATATGATACCTAGATCTCGATGACACATCCAACCACCATAATAATGATTTAATCATAACTAATCTTCCCGACATTAATCCAATTGTACTTACTTGTGATGTCAGGATCTCTATGATCACCTAATTTCTAAGATCTAGTTAAGGTTGCTAGTTATGGTTCTTTAAATCAAATGGTTAATCTTGTGCTCTACTCAATGTACACTTTACCCTCCTATTGGCCAACCTAGTGGTATTTAACTTGCTTGTGTGTATGCATGATTAACCTTCTTGGCTATATCTACTTGTTTGAGATACTTGTTCCCTATGATTAGTACGTTCATTTTCTTGAAATATGTTGAAAAAACCTTAAACATAATTGAACTTTTTTATTATACCAACCTTGTGCACCTGCCAAAATTATAGGGGTAAGGGCACAAGGCATGTTGAAATAGGGTTAGCTCTTTGAAATAGGTCTTGAGGTTCCTCACATATAGAAAAGGGTTAGTTGATCATGAGCACTCTTACAGACCCTTCCTTTGAGGAAGTTGGTTAATGGCCATATATAGTTGTTTAAGTATAATGACAATGTGCCTAAAACACAATTGCATGTTATTAATAAAGTCTTTAGTGTTGTTGATTTCTTTCTTGCTATTATATTACGTTTTCCCAAGCATATATGCTCTCTTAAACCTACAAGTTTATATGTTTTATAGCGTACTCGGCACAATTGTGTTGATATCTACTCTTTTTATGATTTTAGATAATATGTACACTACGACTCTTGTATTTCTTTTGCTTTATGGTTATTATCTGATGCTCTTTCCTGGTGATATCTAATGTCATGCAAATGGAATTCACATGGGCCAATATATGGGTTTAAGATCTTATCTCAGATACTAGTTTAGTTTTCCTTATGTGTCATTTTGTCTCTTATCTTGTTCTTGTTTGTGGTTTTATTCATGCATATGTTATGTGATCCATTCAAGGGACAAATGCCCAGGTCCACTCAACTTTGTTTGTTTATCCATTAGGAGTGTAGACTTAGGGTAATAAACAATTCTATGATAGCGTTTGACTTAAAAAAATAAATGTTGTCCTCTCCTCCTTCCTCTTCTCAACCTTCTTTGTCCTCTCAACATTTGTTTCCAGCATCGCCGTCGCACCCGGTCCCAAAAAACGAAAAAGAAACATAAGAAATATTATGGGAATAAATATTTATCCTTTATCGGTAGTGAAAGGTCACAAAATAAGGGAAGGGTGTGTTTGGAGTCACCATGACATTTTATGCAAAAAACAAGGAAAAAAGATGTGTCACTAGAACCATGGGGGATTCAGAGTGATTATCCTTGTTGGATAGAAAAAAAGAAAGTAAGAGAATAACCAAAGATTGGATCCACCAATCTAGTTACAAGTGGGGAAGGATTACCACCCTCATCCCACCCAGTAAACCAATATCAAGAACAATTATGAGATAAAAGAGTGAGCGATTCTAGATATTTATTTAAGAAAACAAACGATAATTTTTTTATGTTGAGGGTAGGCTTTTAGTGCTAGAGATGTTAGTATCTTTCCCTTCATTTCCCTAGAAGTTATAATTTTTAGGTGTATTATTTTCCTAATCACCTTAGGACCTCCCATGATGGGTATTCATCATTGGCAATTAGGACCGATGCATAGGATTTTAGAGGATGACTAGTAGATAGGTGCTTGTAGATACTAAATATGATTTCTTAGAATGAGTAAAGGTGAAAATAATAGAAATAGTAGATAACATATTAGATGCAATAACCAATCAAGTCAGATGCAACAATTATAGATCATAAATTTGAAACATAACAGATTCAATAGTAGATGCATTAGTTATAGCAATTTGGTATTCTATAGAATCTAGCAGGGCATGTGGTGTCAGAGGAAGGATTCCCTGATCACATGCAATATGAAAATAAAGAGAGACAAGAGAGATGAAAGGGGCCTAGAATTCATTAGACATGGGGGTCTGTTTATAGTATGGGATTAGGGTTTGATTTTCTGGGAAAAATCTTCCAGAAGCGGTGACATATTGCCCTAATGAGTCACTCTTGGCACATAAATTGAGGCGAGTACCGCCCATATGGCATTGGAAGATGGTTGCGATCTTCCTGGGCATCCTATGGGTAAACAAGGATGTTCTCATTTTCACAATAATTTTGAGAATTTCTTGAAAACAAATAGGGGAAACTTGCTCAGAAAGATAAGTCAGAGCTATCTCTTAGATTTGTCTGAGAAAGGAAATTGAAAAGGGAATATTTAAAAAGTGACAATTCAACTGGGAAGTTTATGAGAAGATAACATATTTAAGTAAGAACTGAGGAACAAATTGCACTCTCAGTCTGAAAGAACGTTGCTTTGAAGAAGAGCCCAAATTGGGTGAAAGTGGAAAAAATGGATGTATTCAAGGGGTGAAAAAATGCAGACAAATATAGAAAAAAGTGAATATGTGGAAACTAGGTAGCACATGGAACAAATTCCATCATTAGATAGAAAACTGGAATTAATCGTGAATTTCTACTAAGTGAGAAAAAATGGGCGTTTATCAAGGCAAGGATTGAGATAAGAGTAAGAACCACAGTTTTGAGCCATGTCTGACCCCCATTTTTGGTTGTGGAAGGCCAAAAAGGTTGGACTCATAAAGTATGTTCTAAAAAACCTTGTAGAGGGTGGAAAGTGAGTGCGATGTCTCTTTCTCCTAAAATTTAGTTAGTGAGAAAAAGGTTAAAAATTATTGATTTTGTTAGAGTAAGGGCATCCTATGACTTAGACAGTTTCCTATGTCTGGTCCATAATTTGTTCCCTCAAAAGTGTGATG
Source organism: Alisma plantago-aquatica (assembly GCA_963693085.1). NCBI lineage: Eukaryota > Viridiplantae > Streptophyta > Magnoliopsida > Alismatales > Alismataceae > Alisma > Alisma plantago-aquatica. The sequence continues at coordinate 488,633,653 of OY856409.1, read as the reverse complement.
ATTCTATTGAGGCTTATTGGATGCAAAAGTGTCTCTCATCATCACTTAAGTCCTTAAAATCTGTCCGCCTTATTCTCCCACTATCTTATGTCTTGATTAGAAAAAGGTGAATGTGAAAAAGAGGATGTTGGTTGTAGTTTATCAGTCACACATGAATGATCATGATTTTGTAATCATCAAAGATAGTGGCAACTACTCTACCTGAAAAATAGATCTTGGAGAAAATGAGTAGTCATCCCTTTTCCTATGCATCTTTAGTTTTTGTTTGAGAGTCATCCGATTTAGAGTCAAGACTAGAACTCTTAAAAGGCACAATGTGGGGATTTTTCCTATCCGGATAGGGATTAGGTCATCAAGAATTGGAGATTTTGATTTTGTGATGAGGATTTAGATTTAAGATGACTTTTATAGCTAGTGATTGTATTGGCTAACTGTCTATGTGATAAGACTTGTTGTAGATAAGACTTGTGGTTTAGTTTTAGGTCTTGGTCTAGGACCCAAATAGATTAGAAAATTAAAATTTGTGCTCACTCAGTTTAAGATCATGATTCGAGACAGTGGAAATATTTGGAGATGAGGTTAGATATGGTTCAATTTAAGGTTGTAATCTAGGACCCTGCAAGATTGTATGCTGAAGTGTGTTTGGATTGGTTCAGGGTCATAGTCCAGAACCCTTGTGTATTGATTTTGGTTAGACCTATTCTAAGGAATTATTTTAGGTTGATGAACCATTGGGGCCTCAAGATAACGACCATAATCCTTCTAGCCTAGGCCCTTGGTTCTATCTTGATGTTTCTACTTCAGGGTGTATGGGGGTACGTGGTTAGGTGTTTAAGTAGATTCTAGCTATTTTCTCTAGATAGTGGAAACTTCTATCTTCATTATATGGCTCTCTACCAGAGGTTTGCTCATTGCAGTATCTTGATTAGAAATAGTAGCATTTGAAGAGGTTCGTATTTGTGTGATGAAGTTTAATATGTCCATCCATGTCCTTCAAAAATAGGCCACCCCAATCACAACTATCGTGAAGGATGTAGGGACACTCCCATTTAGGGTTGAACTTGCCCATGGAATCAAAATTCATGATGACTCTCAATACCAGATCACCCTTTTGAAAACTATGAGGTCAAACCTTCTTATTAAATGCTTGAGATGTCCTTGCTTGATATCATTGCACATAGTGTGGGGATTTTTCCCTTCATTCTTCAAGAGTGTTGGGACTATAAATTTAGTCTTGAAGTCGTTCAGCCTCTGGGATATCTGCTTCTTGTCGTATTCAGAGTGAATGGATTTTCATTTTCGACTAGCAACACTACTTCCATTTCATGGACTAGGGAGTATGGTGTGGCCTTTTTTGATGTTCTAATGGAAGTGCGGTAGACCCACAAAGCCATCATAGGTGGTAATACCAATTTCTATGAGAGTTTATGATCTTCTTTAGAATCTTGATTAGATTTTTATTAGTAGCTTCCACAACTTCATTCATCTGGGGTCTATAAGGTGATGTTCAATGATGTTTGATCCCTAAGGACATCAGGAACTCCTTAATGGTCTTGGTGATGAAGTTTATTCCATTATCTGAAATGATCTTGTGCATTATCACATATCAGTTTATGATGTTGTTCTTGAGGAACTTAATGACCTGTAGGGCAGATGCGTTGGTGATGAACACAATTTTGACCCATTTAGTGAAAAAATCAATTGCAACAAGGATGAATCAATCACCATTTGAATCCTTAGGGTTGATCTTGTCGATCATGTCAATGCCCCAAGCTGAGAATAGCCAAGGAATGGCCATGTTGTAAAGTTGATTGTAGTAAAATGGATATAGTGTCCATGGATTTGATGTTCTTGACATTTGTAGACAAATTGGCAATGCTTGATTTCTATCTTGTCGATCATGTCAATGCCCCAAGCTGAGAATAGCCAAGGAATGGCCATGTTGTAAAGTTGATTGTAGTAAAATGGATATAGTGTCCATGGATTTGATGTTCTTGACATTTGTAGACAAATTGGCAATGCTTGATTTCTATGGTGTCCCGGTAGTATCCCCAAGAGTTGTATCTTTTTGTCCAACACAACTCCATTCATGTGTGTGCCACATGACCCTACATGGACTTCCTTCATTAGAGCTTCATATTCTATCTTGTCGACACATCGAAGGAGAATGTGGTTGTAAGATCTGTGATATAATGTTTCAGCCCCTAGAACATGCTGAGCAACTCATCACTTGAGTGCCAGTTGTTGTCTCTATAAGAAGTTATTGTGAATGGCTTAGCTTGATATATATGACTTAATGTCATGAAACCAAGCCCTTTCTTCATCGTTGGGTGCATTGTCGATGACCATGTAGTAGGCTGGTTGGGTGAGTGCCTCGACTTCTAGAGAGAAGTTCTGATCTTCCTAGATATCAACCCATGAAGTGAGGGTTTCTAGTGTACCAGTGATGATGCTATGATCTCATTTGATAAAGTTGAAGGAGAACTTCTTGAAGCTATGAGCTAGAGAGCACATGTGTTCCTGGTATGGGATCAAGTTCTGATTGCATGTTCTCCAATTGTTCTAGACTTGGGAGATGACAAGGAGGGAATCACTGTAGACCTATAGCATCATGCCCCTACTGCCTAGTGAGTTGGAGATCTAAGATTCAAGATTTGTATTTGGACATACTGTTAGGAACATCAAATTCTAGCCATTAGGCTAAGGGTAGATGATCCCCATGGAGATTTTATAAGACTACACCTATTCTGACTCATTTTTGGTTCACTGCTCCTTCAAAGAAGATTGTCCATGTGTCAGTATCTAGATCCATGTCTAGTATTTTTCATCATCCCTGTATCTTAATCTAGGAACTGGTACTCATGGTAGCTTCTTCTGGTAGTGGGGAATTGACTAGTTGATCCACGAGTCCTTGTGCATTGACTGCCTTCATCAGAAGATATGTGATGCCAAACTCCGAAAATAGTACCTACCATTTAGCACATCACTTGGTTAGGGTTGGACAATCATATAAGTAGAAAAGTGGATCATGCTTTTTGATTAGCTATCGAAGATACGTCATCAGATAGTGATGCAACTTCCACATTGCGTGGATCAAATCCATGCAACATTTCTCGATTGTGGTGTAGTGAGCCTTTGCATCATTGAACTTCTTGGACAAGTAATATATAGTGTGCTCGTCATTGGTATTTTCTTGACTTAAGACTCCTCCCATTGATGTATCACATACTGATTGTCACATAATGAGAGGAAACCTTAGCACAACGGGCCTTAATACTGGAGGATTGGTGAGGTAATTTTTGAGCTTCTGAAGCGCGAAATTGCATTTCTAGTTCCATATAGAGTCTAAGTTCTTATTTAATATCTTGAAGGTTGGCTCACAGATACATGTGATTTTGGCGATAAAGAAAATGATGTATTGGGGACGCCCGTATAGGCCTTGTATCTTCTTAGTTATGGGGGAAGGCATTTCTTGGATGGCCCTTCATCCCTCTCTAGTTGATGATGTACCCCCAGTAAGTTACCAGACGTAACCCCAAAAGTGCATTTGGCATGATTAAGTAACAAGGAGAACCATTGTAGTCATTAAAACAACTTCTTGAGGTTGGTGATTTGATCTTTAGGAATCTTAGATCTAGCAATCATGTTTTCTACATTGACTTCCACTGCTCTATGCATCATGTCTTGGAATAAATTAACCATTTCCCTTTGATATGCAGCTCTGACGTTTTTAAGACCAAAAGTCATGATTTTGTAGAAGAACACTCCCCATGCTCTGATAAAGCCATTCTTTTCTTTGTATTCTATTACCATCTTGATTTGATTGTAGACAATGAATCCATCCATGAATCTAAGCAACACATGTCCAACTATGTTGTAAACAAGTATGCCTATGTGTGGAAGAGGAAAGTCATATTTTAGAGATGCCTCGTTGAGGTTGCGGTAATCCACACACATCTGTACTTTACCATCTTTCTTTGGAACTGGAACAATGTTGGTGAGCCATGTAGGATAGCTGACCAGCTCTAGGAAACTGACATTGTATTGCTTTGAACTTCCTCCCTGATCTTAAGGCTCCATTTTTTCCATAGCCATCTGGCCTTCTATTTGATTGGGCGCATGCCAATGATGATGGATAGTCGATGGAAGGTGATTGCTTCGTCCAATCCAAGCATGCCAACATTTCTCCAGGAAAAAACATAGATGTAGTGGCATAGAAGCTCTATCAGTTGTTCCTTGATGCTTTGAGGCAGACGTGCCTCAATTTTGACTTTGCGTAGCTCGGGGCTTGAGTTGAGGTTGATTGTTTCAGTCTCATCTTTGATATGAAAATGCTGATTTTCCATTGTCATGTATTTTGGAACATGGACATCTTCAAACCTTTCATCTTCATTGTCGTAGATTTGTGATACCTCTATGATGTAATGGGTGAACTCTTAGGGATCTCACTCTTCTTTAGATTTTTTGAGTTTTCATTTTTTTTTACTTTTTTGGGTTTTAGTGTATTTCACATTTTTTTTGGATTTTATGGTGATGAATGGGGATGTGACAAAGTGTGAAAAAATAGCCACTCTGGAATCTCTACCAAATTGGGTGCCATGCTTCTAATGTGTTTTTTAAGTATGGGGCAACACTTGGCCCTCAGGGGGTTGGGTCATCCACATACTAGTTTTGAACTTCTTCTCCTTTTTGGAGAGGGCTGATGAGCATTTGTGGTTCTCCCATGAGCTTGTAATAAAGGATGGCATTGAATCCCCACCCCTCGATCATGTCATAGGCGTCGTTGTAGTTGTCCCGTGTGACACCGTAGTCTTCTTCCGTGATGTCAATATCTATAATGTTGGCGTCATCTAGACTATGACGGCCTGGGTAGACCCAGAGAGGACTGTAGCTATCTGCTTTGAATGGTATCTCCACCCTTTCTAATGTCACTTCAATAATCTTTGTTTGGTCAACACAATCATCTTTATGACATGTGATGCCTTTCTAATGTCTGAGTGGTCAGGGCACGACTTATCAACAATGGGGGTAGGAACTCCTTTGGTTTCATCCTCAATTGCAAGGATGACTTTGGGTCTGGACTCTTGATTGTTCTGGGCATTATGGATGCCCTTGTTTTCATATGTGATGAGGGTGATCTCCTTGATGCTAGCTACAATCCCAGGATAGTCCTCTTAATTGCTATCATTGACCTCTTGCATGAAGTAAGCTAGTGTCACATGTATAATTGCCTTAGTTGTATTAGAGAAGTCTTTAGTGATAGCCATGGTCAATAGAAATATGGGTGGGGACCTTTATGCTTAGGGCCAAGGTCCCACTAGTACAACACCTTTATTCAACACTCTTCTTCTAGTCAAAGGGTCTGGATTCACGGATCAAGTCTTGGGTCATTGACATGATGTTTAGTTAACCTCTTTGGGGTAAGACCCTTTTAGTTGGCTACAACGATGCAGTCTTCTAGTACACGTTCACTTGGTGACCCAAGGTTGGGTGTAGTATAAGACATAGAATCCCAACCCCAATCCCTTAATCTCAGAGGGATTTTGATGATTTCTATTTGTCCCTATTGTCAGGAACCCAACCCCCTGTCTGGGTGGATGCCCATTTCCTATAATCATTGTACAAGCAACACTGGTTCATAAGGTAGATGGTGCCCTCTTATGTGTGGGGAAACTCGATTAACGTTGGCAATGTGAAGCATCTCAAAGCAAAGTAAGCGATCATATTATTTGATACTTGTGGTAGTATCGATCTTGTTTGGCCCAACTAGTATTTTAACTTTTGATGCAATGATGAGGGAACGACCCAACTTTGATGAATCCATGACCTCCTCAGGAGGAGGTTGAGGAAGGACTCAGTTCGATGACAATGAAGTGGACAATAAATGTCTATGGTAGAGGTTGAGGAAGGACTCAGTTTGATGACAATGAAGTGGACAATAAATGTCTATGGTATGATTTGTATCTCTAGAGTGATATCCCCTAGAGTGACTTTGACCACTTCGTCTAAGGATGTTGCTTTCTTTATTATAGACAGAAGGTCAGAAGGATCCTTCCCCAAGATGATAATCCTTTCTAAGGGGCACATGTTGAGGCATGCACCAATTTCAAAGAAACATGAGGGTATCTCAAGGATGCTTTATATTGCAATGACCAATAGGGGCCTACTGTGATTCCCACATATTGGGATCTCATCATCAAAGAGCGAGATCAAGTGTAGGGTTATGATTAACCCAATGGTGGCCGCAAGGTCTTTTGTCCGTACATCACTGGAGACGTATGCTTCTTCTAAAGTCTTCAAGATGGCATTGTCGATGTGTGGGAGAGTTCTGCATCACTTCTACCTGTTACACTTCTCCTTGTAGTTTGTTGAGGAATTGGATGACATATGTATCTTCAGGATCTATATCCCTACATAGCTCAAGCATGGGAAGTACCTTCTAGTATCCATGGTCGAGATGTTGACCTAGCTAGCCCCCTCTTCTATGATGCTGGTAGGGACTCCTATGTAAGTAGTCACCTTTTCTTTACCCTTATTAAGGGACAGTGGCACCTCTGATCAGGTATAATGTTTCCTTCCCTCTGTTGCGATTGGTGACATTGTTATGGATGAAATCACGACTATAGGGTGAGCGCTAGTAGGGATTGTTGTCTTCCGAATGCAGACCTTCTGTACTTTTGGCTTTAGATTTGCTTTTGGAAATTTAATCAATCATAATTCCGACCCATGGAAGCCCCCTAGTATGATGATGGGTCACACTTCTTGCCCCTAGAGAGTGCTTAACTTGCTAGTGCTGATCAGAATCATCAGATTTTGTTCTCGGATTGAAGTAATTATTTGGGTACCTCAGGATTAGATTTTGATGGTTTGTTGTAGTGGAAGGACAAGTCCACAAGGAGAGTCTTCTGGTGTCAATATCATGACCACTATGTTGGAAGGCATAGGAATCTACTCTATAGCTACTATGTGCACTTTTCCATTATCAATGAGATTTTGCAAGGCATGGTCAAGTGTGATGCAAGAATTAGTTTTATGGTCCTTTTCTCTCTGGAAATCACAAAAGCTGTTGGTGTTGTATCCCTTGGGTATAGGATTCATCATCTCCCTCATAGAAGGAAACTTGAACATATTTTTAATATTTGGAAGGATGGTGCCGAGAGAGGCTTCCAAAGGTTTAAACTTCCTCTTCGATTTAGAAGGGTCCTCTATTGACAGAGTTGTATTTGTGATCTATAGAGTTTTACTCATTTTTCACAGACTATTTTGCTACATATTTCACGCATTATTGTTCACATTTACATTATTTATGCATTATTTATGGTTACTATCTTGTTAAATGTTATTACATAAAATAATAAGTAATTTCATCAAATTGTGCCAGTTTATCATATTTTATTCTAACTTATGTTGGTTTTTCTCCATATTTTAGTTCATTTGAGCACTCATGAGGAAGCTCAGTGCTACTGACACTACAGCTGGTGGTACTGACTTAACTCAAAAATCCAGTAGAGAGTTTCAAGAAATCTTGGTGCTATCGAGATGCAATGCAGTGCAATCGAGTCATGGTTCCAAGCCACTGAAATGGCAAGTTGGTGCAACCGACTTATTGTCCAGAGAGCAACAAGAAAAAAGGTTATCAACTTGGTGCTGCCAAACAACTAGTCAGTAGTACTGACATGAAAGATCTAGAGGGGGGGTGAATAGAGCTTTTTGAAGTTTTTAGAGTTAATTTAAAACAATTAAACACTTGAACAAGAAGTAGGAGGAAACAAGGAAGACACAAGGATGTAGAGTGGTTCCTACCATAGAAATCTAAGGTAGTCAGTCCACTACCCGATTCTTTCCAACCGAGATTTTGAAAGAAATTTATTTTATTACCTCTCGAGGATGTTACACAAAGTACAATTGCTTCCTATCTACACCCTTGAAGTAGCCTTCACCTGAAGTAGCTTCAACCTCCTTGAAGCAGCCTTCTGAAGTAACTCCAAGTCCACAGAGAAACCTTCACCACCTGAAGCAGGTCCACCACCTTGAGATAGCCTTCCTTTAGAAGTATCTCCAACCTCCCTTGAAGCAGCCTTCCTTGAAGTAATCTCAAGCACACCTCCTTTCAATAGCCTCTAGCCTAGGAGTAGTCAAGGAGAACAATATACAATAATAGAGAACAAGATTGGAAGAAAGAAACAATGTTACAAATGAGTACAACGCTTTGATCCTATATCAAGCGTATTTATCTGCTATCCACTATAGATGAACGTGGTAGTGTGGTGTCTAGGAGGTACTAAGCTATATGACACTAATGAAGAGCTCAAGGAAAGTGAATTGCAAGTGAAACTTTGCTTGTTGCTCACAAAGGATGATTCTCAAGTTGCAATTGTGTATGCTAAAGTGCTTTGAGTGTCCTAAGGCATGTCCTATTTATAGGAATGGCTTGCAAGGGTCAGGGGATGTTCTAGACACTTTATAGGATGTTCTTGGTGCTCAGCTAGTCGTTATGTGTCCACTAATTACATTGCAAGGACTAATTGTTTAATGCTAAAAAGTGCAGTCCAAAACCTTTCTCGGTCGAGGAGTTTGTCGACTGAGTGTGTCTCGGTCGAGCTTTTTGTCGACCGAATGGGAGTTTGAGGTCAATGTGTTGTAACGTTCGATTCCAACTCCCAAATACTTTGCTAACTCAGTCTAATGGCTAGGAGGGTTTATTCTCAGTTGATAACTTTGTCGACTGAGAGTGTCTTGGTCGAGGACTTTGTCGACCGAGAAAGTCCCTGTTTCAATGTGTTGAGCCATGTACTAAGTGTGTGTATCAATGTGTAATTGTCCTTCTATCTTAGGGGAGGATCTATCTAAGTGTTGTGAGTGGATAGGGAAGATATAACACTTGATTTACATGATATTTATGTACTTGTACATTATATACTTGTGCAAGTTTTTACATTGAGTACAATCATGAAAATAAAAGTAATCTAAGCAAGTTGATCTTCCAATTTGTATTGTTCTTCAACTATCCACTTCCTTATTTGTTTATCCCTGAAATACTCAAATAAAAAGTTAGATCCACAAGAATGAAATTTTTGTCATCATAAAAACAAAGGGTTTAATAATGTTCAATTTAGCCAACAATCAAAACAACATTCTCTTGTTTATTCATGAAGTGTGTGCTAGTTATTCCCAAAGAGATGTGGAACATAGAATCCAACTCTTTAAGGAATATAGAAACATTTTATGTGAAGCCAAGAAATTTTGAAACTCATTTAATTTTGAGTTATATAATTTTGTGTTTGATTTATATTACTTCTCCCCTTTTGTCATTTCAGAAAAATAGCCAATCATTATAATTAAGATTATTATTAGTACTCCCCCTGAATATGATGCTCCCCCTCAATATGATACTCAAATTTGAAAAACAAAGGTAAAAGATGTCCAATGCAAGCCACAAAGTAACCACTTTTTATTATTATGATAATAGTGACAACAAGCTCAAGAACATAAAAGAAAGATAGTCCATTACAAAGTGATTACAATTATCTCACTATATGATAACACCTCACTGAAAAGATCTTAGAATGTCATCAACCTCGGGATCCTTTCCAAGGAAAGGATCAACACCATAGTACTTCACCATTGACTGCCAGTCTAGTGCACCTGTCTTGGTGAGGGCGTAAGCTTCCAAGAAGGTGGGTATACGATCAAAACGGAAGTGGGAAATAATGTCTTGAAGTTGCATGGGTGAGAATTGGGTGTGGGAGAGCTCAAATGATGGTGGAGGTGGAACTTGAGTGTAGTTGTGAGATGGATTGTAAGGGTAGAGAGGACCATGATAGCGTGAATAAGGATAGTTGACAGGGTCATTTGGAGTGAGAGTTTGCATTCTTTGGTTTATGTAGGTCATGGCATGATGAGTATAGTCCATTTGTCTTGGTAAGTGATAGGTAGCTCTAGTTAAGTAGGTAATGTTATTGGATAGGTTATCAATGGGTTGGCTAGGAATAGTAGGAGGTGGAGGAATATCTTGAGTGGATGGCTCCCCTTTTGTCCTAGCCCTTTTATGTCCAAACTCAATACCCATTTTCTCAACTATATTTCTAGTAGTTTTTTGAGGTTTCCTATCACATTTAAAACGTAGGTCCTCAAGGATTTTCTTAAGAAAATGTTGGGTAATTTGGCAAACAAAGTCAACATAAGGAGGATTGCCAATAAATTCTATCATGTTTTTGAGAATAAGGCGTATATTTTCTTTATTCTTATTCATTCCCGTTTATGTTACTTTACAGAATATATATATAACTAACGTAGGTCCTCAAGGATTTTCTTAAGACAATGTTGGGTAATTTGGAAAACAAAGTCAACATAAGGAGGATTGCCAATAATTTCTATCATGTTTTTGAGAATAAGGCGAATGAAGTTTATGGGTATGCTATTTAGAATGGAATAAATGAGATACATGTGAAAGGTAGGTACCTATGATTTGTTTGCTCTAGGATAAATATTGGTGGAAACAATTAGGTTTACTATCCTAGCTTCCGGTTTTAGATTAATTGCATAATAGGTACCCCGTTCTTCATGGCAAGATGTGTTGGGTAAAAAAAATGGTTCTCTTAATATCACTCAAACTAATGGTGGTGTCATCTTGTGATAGCTTATTAAGATGATTTCCAATGGTTAGATCAATAAACCCCTTATATTCTTCTACATCAATGTTTAACATATTAAGAACATCCTCCTCAGAAAAGTGAAAACCAAATCCAATAACTATAGAAGAGAAAGAGTGAGTATGGTCATGATGTGTGGTTAGATTGGCATAGAACTCATTCACGACTTGGGAGGAGTAGGAGCGGAAGAATGGAGTAAGGAATTCAAAAAGATGTTGCACCTCAAAGAGCTCATCTAGATCAACAATATTGATGAAGTCATTGACATCCACCGACCATTGAGGAAGAGGATTCTTTGAGGACAAATTTAGATAGCGATCTCTAGCAGCAACGTCGTTGAAGGGAATGTCGTTGATAATCGTCAGTGCCAGAGAGACTGTCCTTCCTTTCCTTGCCACAACTTGCTTCTTTCCACGTGAAGAAGAGGAAGACATCTTGAAGATATGAGATGAAAGAGAAGCCATGCAATATTATGGTAGAGAATAGCTGAAAATTCGTACAAGATTACACTAGAGGGGAGCTAGAGAAGTGAGATTGTGAATTGGTGAGAAGTGTGGCCGTTTTGGGCTCTATTTATAGCAAAACAGAACCCTTCTTGGTTAACAAATTTGTTGACCGAGAGTCCCAACGGTTGTTTTTAGACACACTCCTCTCGGTCGGGCCAACGGTTGGTCGGTCGCGGTTTTGAAAAGTAGCCGTTGTGCCCTTTTTATTATTATCAAAAGTTGCATCTTATATTGGTTGAATAGGGGGTCCACCAAGATGTTCTCAGTCGAACATTTTTTCGACTTAGGACATTGCTGAGTTAGAATATATATAATACATTGAGTGGGTATCGGTCGAGAAAAGGGACCAACTGAGTGATTCTCGATCGACAAACTTGTCGACCGAGACAGTTCTCGGTCGACAAACTTGTCGACCGAGACAGTTCTCGGTCGAAGTTTTTGCAGACCAACTGAACTGATGTGAATGGTCATTGTGAAGGATGTTTGAGCTTGTTTTTAGTGATAGTTATGAAAATCAAGTATGAGACTATATTAATTTATAAATTTTAAGAGTGTGGAGCACATAAATCAAAGAAGACATCATCTAGGGGAGTAGTAAGTAGCTTCTTTCTAATATATTGAAATTGATCAAGTGAAAACAGTTTTGTAAAAATATCAGCCAATTGTTCTTCAGTGTCAACATGATGAAGAGATATGTGATTTTTAGAAATATGATCCCTTAAGAAGTGATGTCAGATTTCGATGTTGGATTTCGATGTGTTTAGCACGACTATGTAAAATAGGATTGTGTGCCAAATTTATAGAACTTGTATTATCACAGAAAATTGGCGTATATGAAAATGTAAAGCCATAATCATTCAAAACTTGTTACATGTAAGGAACTTGAGCACAACATGAACCATCCGCCATATATTCGACTTCAGTGGTAGAAAGGGCAACTGTGTTTTGTTTCTTACTAAAACATGATACTAAAGCTCGGCCTAATAAGAAACAACCACCACTTGTGCTTTTGTGATCAAGTCGACAACCCACATAATCGACTTTGGTAAAAGCTTTTAAATCTAGTGATTGACCTTTAGGATACCATAATCCATAGTTAGTAGTACCGATGAGTTATCTTAAGATACGTTTAACGGCTTGAAAATGAGATTGCATTGGTTTAGATTGAAATCTAGCACAAAGTCCAACGAAAAATATAATGGCTGGTCTAGAAGCAGTTAAATATAACAAGCTACCAATCATGGCCCTATATAAGGAATCATCAATGCGTTCTCCATCTTCATCCTTGTTAATTTTGGCAGAGGTGGCCATTGGTGTGGTAGCATGCTTGTAATTTTCCATTCCAAAGCATTTTAATAGTTCATTTGTGTACTTCTCTTGGCTTATGAAAATCCAAGTGGGCATTTGTTTTATTTGAAAACCAAGAAAGAAAGATAATTCTCCCATAAGACTCATTTCAAATTCCTTTTTCATGATTTCACTAAATTGTTGGCATAGGAAATCATTTGATGCACTAAAAATGATATCATCAACATATATTTTTACAACAAGAAAATTAGATTCATATGTTTTGAAGAATAATGTAGAGTCTGAATTTCCAATTGTGAAACTATTGTCAAATAGATAATTTTTAAGTCTTTCATACCAATTTTGAGGTGCTTATTTAAGCCCATAAAGTGCTTTCTTAAGTTTATATACATGATCACTTTTACCCAGGATTTTGAATCTAGGTGGTTGGGCAACATATACTTCTTCTTGTATGATTCCATTCAAAAATGCACTTTTTACATCCATTTGGAATAGTTTTATGTCTTTGGGGGCAACTATGGCTAATAGCATTCTAATAGCTTCAAGTCTTTCCACGGGTGCATAAGTTTCATCAAAATCAATTCCTTCTTGTTGATTATACCCTTGAGCCACCAATCTAGCTTTGTTTCTTACTACCTCCCCGGCTTCATTAAGTTTATTCCAAAAAACCCATTTAGTCCCAATGATGGTTTTGTCTTGTGTCTTAGGAACTTGGTCCCATACCTCATTTTTTGTGAATTGATTTAGTTCTTCTTGCATAGCCATTATCCAATATTCATCTTTTAGTGCTTCATTTACCTTTTTAGGTTCAATGATTGATACAAATGCCATATTTGCTAAATCTCTGAATGATGATTATGTTTTTTCTTTATCATGAGGATTTCCAATGATTAAATCTTGGGGATGATCTTTGATTAATCTAGAAATAGGTTGTTGTGTCTCAATTTGTTGATTATTTTCAGTGTTTTGATCGTTTTTTGTGGTTATAGTTAAGTCTTCAATTTGATGAGTAATGTCATTTATATCCTCATATTCATTTTTAGCATTTTGAGTTGTTACCTCATGAAAAGTGATATGGATGGATTCTTCAACTTTTCTAGTAATAGTATTGTAAATTCTAATGCCTTGCTAGAAGTTGAATATCCCAAAAAGAATGCTTTATGTGATTTAGAATCAAATTTGTCTTTATCATCTTTGGTATTTAAGATATAACAAGTTGTACCAAAAGTATGAAAATAATCAACTCTTGGTTTTTTGTTGAAGATGAGTTCATATGAAGTTTTCTTTAGGTGAGAATGCATTGTTACTCTATTTAACACATAGCATGCTATATTTACTACTTCTGCCCAAAACGTTTTAGGTGTATTATGTTCAAGTAACATTTTCTATCCATTTCTTGTAAGGATTTATTTTTCCTTTCCACTATGCTGTTTTGTTGTGGAGTGCGTGGAGCTGAAAAATTATGAGTGTATCCTTGAGCTCTGTACAAAATTCTTCAAAGGTGTGATTTTCAAATTCCCCACCACGATCACTCCTAATTGTGCCTATTTATTTTGTAATAGATTTTGAATTTTAGAACAAAATTTTATGAATGTTTGGATTGTATCATCTTTGTTTGCAAGAAAATGAACCCATGTGTATCTACTATAATCATATACAATGACAAAGCAATATCTTTTTCCACTAATAGATTGAGTTCTCATAGGACCAAAAAAATCCATGTGAAGAAGCTCTAACGATCTAGTAGTGCTAAGCATTGTTTTTTATTTGAAAGAAGTTTTGCTTTACTTTCCTAGGGTACAAGGTTCACAATTTTCAGGTTTATCAAAAGGTATTTTAGGTAACCCACATACAAGATCATATTTAATCAACGTTTTGATAACATGTAAACGTGCATGTCCTAATTTTCTATGCCATAGTTGTAAGGATTCATCTTTTGCAAGAAGGCATTTTCCAATTATGTCTTGCATAGAATTAGGCCTAAGTATGTATAGATTTCCTATTCTTTTTCCTTCATAAATGATTTCATTAGTGTTTTCAATCAATAGTTAACAACAAGTTTTATTGAATAAGACATCATAGCCACTATCACATAGTTGACTTACACTAACTAAATTATGATGTAGGCCATCAACAAGTAAAACATTTTTTATTTGAAGATTTGTACCAATGTTACCTATTCCAACAATCTTTCCTTTTCCATTATCTCCAAATGTGACTGTGCCACTTTGCTTTTCTTATAATGTTTGAAAGGCATTTTTGTTTCCGGTCATATACTTAGAACTTCCACTATCAACCACCCAATCCTGCAAAAGAGATAGATTTTGGTACCCATGTGATGGTCCTCTTTGGTTAGAGTCATTTAATAACAAAATGAATATAGATACATGATTTAACAATTGAATGTTGTAAGCTGAACAGAATTACATTCGGTCGACAAATATCTCAACCAAAGAGTATCTCGGTCGAAGATTTTGTCGACCGAGAGTGTTACTATTTTATAGGTTGATATATGCGTGGAACAATAACTTTCTTGGTCGACTATTTTTTCGACCGAAGATATCTCGGTCGAATATTTTTTCGACTGAGATTGTTACTACTGTTACAACAAGTTCAAGTTTAATACATGCATTCTCTTGGTCAAATATTTTCTCAACCGAGGATTTATTTGGTCAAACTCTTTGTCGATCGAGTGTGTTTCTGTTTGATTTCAGCAATCTCATTTTTTCCAATTTACTGCAATATGCTAAGGTACCAGTACATTTAGTTGAGATAAGACATGATGATATTCAAAATGAAGTTTTAGGTCAAATCTCAACATAATCACATTCAAGTTTGCTAGGTTTGGAGTCTTGGAACCCAAACTAATTCAGCATCCTTTTTCTTGTATGGGCATGAGAAAGAATAGTGTCCAAGATGCAAGCAATAATGACAAAAAATGGAATCTATTTCATTTCTCTTTCTAAGGTTTTGAGTTGAGTTGTTCTTGGGAACATATATGATTTTGGTCTTGGGTGCTTGTGCTTTCCTAGGTTTAGGTTGATGTGATTTTTCTTTTGAAACATATCCTAAACCTCTCCTTCCAATATGACCATAAGAATTCTTTAGGATCTTATCAAGAACACCATTATTTTTCAAGCTACTAATTTCCTTTTGTAACTTAGTAATCTCATCCATTTTATTTTTGATATTTAACTTTGCTTGGTCTATATTAGATGACAAAGCATATCTTTCTTTGACAATAGCATCATAATCTATATGAGTACACAAGATAGGTTGAGTTTGAAGATCATTTAATTTTGCAAGAAATTCAACCTTTTCTTGACAAAGCAAATTATAGTTTGTTTCAAGAGTAAGCAACTTTGTATTGCAATCATTAAAAGATGATTTCAAGGTATAATTTTCAGAAATAATACTTTCCTTTTCATAAGCAAGATCATTTAATTGAGCATACAATTCTTCATTAGTTTTTGTAACTCTCTT
Source organism: Alisma plantago-aquatica (assembly GCA_963693085.1). Taxonomy (NCBI): domain Eukaryota; kingdom Viridiplantae; phylum Streptophyta; class Magnoliopsida; order Alismatales; family Alismataceae; genus Alisma; species Alisma plantago-aquatica. The sequence continues at coordinate 488,617,704 of OY856409.1, read as the reverse complement.
TAGTTTCTTTTTATAATCAATATATTTTTCATGTAATTCTTCAATACTAGAAACTAATTCTTCTTTTGATAAATCAAGTAGACTTACCTCATTTGAGTCTTCATTTTGATCTTCTTTGGCCATAAGGCATTCTACATTTTCTTCTCCACTTTCATTATCATCACTTGACTCATCCCATGCAGCTTTGTATGCTTTCTCTCCCTTCTTCTTGGAAGAGTCTTTCTTCCCTTTCTTATCTTAGGACACTCATTTTTGACATGTCCTTTCTTTCCGCATTCAAAACACTTAAGAGAGAAAGTAGAAGAAACAATAGAATTCTTGTTAGATCTATACCTTTTTATATTTCTTATCATTTACAATAAGTGCATCTTCTTCATCATCTCCTTCACTTGTTTCATCACTTTCTTGAGTGATGACTTTTGTTGCTTTTAGGGCTACGTCCTTCCTTCTTTATTTTTGAAGTTCAAGCTCCCGTCTTTCTTCCTCCTCTAAGGTGACCTCATGAGTTTCTAGATTTCCAATGAGCTGTTCCATCTTTATTTTGGTGAGGTCATTAGCTTCTTCAACGGCTGTCACTTTTGACTTGTAGTTTAGAGGCAAAGATCTAATAATCTTCGAGACTTGATCTTCTTCACTTATGAATTTTCCTAATGCACTTAAGGAATTAACAATAGTAGAAAATCGTGCATACATATCACTAATAGACTCATTTGGTTGTGTATGAAATTGTTCAATTTTTTTAAGCATACTAATCTTAGAATTTTTAACTTATATGGTTCCTTCATGTGTAATGGAAAGTTTATGCCATATATCATATGCAGTTTCACATGAGGAAATTCTATTGAGTTCACTTACTGAAATAGAGAAAAATAAAATACTTACAACCTTGGCATTCAGTTGAGCTTGTTTTACTGTAATGGCATCCCATGTGACATACTCGGTTTTCAGAAGCTCATATGGAGTAGAAACCATCCTCCAAAGCTGCCAGCTGATGCCTTGAAAGTAAAATTACATCCTTCTCTTCCAATAGTTGTAGTTGCTTCCATCGAACGGTGGTGGATGAGATACATAGGTCCCCTCCAAGTTCAGGTTGTTGAGCACACCATCCCCCATTCTTCAAGACCTGTTAAGGCTCCTTGAAGACCTGCTCTGATACCAATTGAAAGATCTAGAGGGGGGTGAATAGAGATTTATGAAGTTTTTAGAGTTAATTAAAAACAATTAAACACTTGAACAAGAAGTAGGAGGAAACAAGGAAGACACAAGGATGTAGAGTGGTTCCTACCTTAGAAATCTAAGGTAGTCAGTCCACTACCCGATTGTTTCCAATCGGGATTTTGAAAGCATTTTATTTTATTGCCTCTTTAGGATGTTACACAAAATACAATTACTTCCTATATACACCCTTGATTTAGCCTTCACCTGAAGTAGCTTCAACCTCCTTGAAGCAACCTTCTGAAGTAACTCCAAGTCCAAGGAGTAGCCTTCACCACCTGAAGCAGCTACACCACCTTGAGATAGCCTTCCTTTAGAAGTATCTCCAACCTCCCTTGAAGCAACCTTCCTTGAAGTAATCTCAAGCACACCTCCTTTCAATAGCCTCCAACCCAGGAGTAGTCAAGGAGAACAATATACAATAAAAATGAACAAGATTGGAAGAAAGAAACAATGTTACCAATGAGTACAACGCTTTGATCCTATATCAAGCGTATTGATCTGCTATCCACTATAGATGAACGTGATAGTGTGGTGGCTAGAAGGTACTAAGCTATAGGACACTCATGAAGAGCTCAAGGAAACTGAATTGCAAGTGAAACTTTGCTTGTTGCTCATAAAGGATGATTCTCAAGTTGCAATTGTGTATGCTCAAGTGCTTTGAGTGTCCTAAGGAATGTCCTATTTATAGGAATGACTTACAAGGGTCTAGGGACGTTCTAGACACTTTCTAGGATATTCTTAGTGCTCAACTAGCCGTTAGGTGTCCACTAATTACATTGCAACAACTAGTTGTTTAATGTTGAAAAGTGTAGTCCAGAACCTTTCTTGGTCGAGGAGTTTGTCCACCGACTGTGTCTCGGTCGCACTTTTTGTTGACCGAATGGGAGGTTGAGGTCAATGTATTGTAACGTTCAATTCCAACTCCCAACTACTTTGCTAACTCCGTCTAATGGCTAGGAGGGTTTATTCTCGGTCGATAACTTTGTCGATTGAGAGTGTCTCGGACGAGGACTTTGTCGACTGAGAAAGTCCTTGTTTCAATGTGTTGAGCCATGTACTAAATGTGTGTATCATTGTGTAGTTGTACTTCTATCTTAGGGGAGGATCTATCTAAGTGTTGTGAGTGGACAGGGAAGATCTAACACTTGATTTACATGATATCTATGTACTTGTACATTATATACTTGTACAAGTTTTTACATTGAGTACAATCATGAAAATAAAAGTAATCTAAGAAATTTGATGTTCAAATTTGTATTTTTATTCAACTATCCACTTCCTTATTTGTTTATCCTTGAAATACTCAAACAACAAGTTAGATCCACAAGAATGAAATGTTTTTCATCATCAAAACAAAGGGTTTAATAATGTCCAATTTATCCAACAAGACATTCATCAATGAATAAGTTATAACTCATGAAATAGCATCTGTTCTATCAACCCACCTATCGGTAGTACCAAAACAAAGTGAGCGATTTGCGTCAGCCGATGACTCGACGCCATCGACTACAATTAGTGGTACTGACTTTACACAATTTGTGCATATTTAAGATCCTGATAGATTTGACGATTGGGACTTAATGACGGCCTGAGTCCCACTTATGACCTAAGGGTATTTTGGATAGACCTAAAAATCATGTCTGTTATGTTGCAACCAAGCACAAAATCAAGAGAGGAGACAAAGGAGACAACCATGTTTGGGATGATTTGGGCTCCACTGGAAAATAGATTTGCAACACAAATTCTACAGATTTGGACATTCGTCAGAGGGGATCTTCCAAATCGGTTTCTCTAGGGGTTCATATTAGTTTTCTATGTTTACCATGTTTTCTCTTTTCTCCACCATGCATGAGACAGTAGAAATCATGCCGGGCTAATTTACTTTGTTTCTTAGGACTAGGGAGTAGCTAAATATTGCATTCTAATTGACTCGCATGATTTAGTATAGTTATTTATTTAAATTATGGACATAAATATACAATTTTAAGAGAATTACCTATGCTTGATCACCATATTTAATTACTCAGAATGTTAATTACTTTAGGAGAGGGACTAAGTGTTAGAAAGGTCATTATTTACATAACGCTTATAATGCCCAGAGAGAGGGCTTACAACTTTGAAGGGTATAACTCAGAGGTCTCATTAATCCACCTAGATAATTCTTAAATCACTATGGGAGTGGGATTTTTCTTAGAATAGGTAGTGTATTACGCTGCGGGAGTGGGTAATACTTGGTACAAGTCCTTAGTCCAGTGGTAAGAGTAAATTCTTATTAATGAAATAGAGTTAAATACAATGAATACCGTGGTGAAACTGTACTCCTAATGAATCCATCCATCTATGGTTAGAAACCACTTAATTTAGATTTTAATTCTTATAATTAGTTATAATAAAACAACCAATCACCTTTTCCTTAGGCCTAGCTGATTAGGTTAAGTTAGTAGTAGTCTGTGGATTAACATTTCCTTGAGATCAACATTTGGGTATCATAGGCCTATACTACTCGATGCGTACACTTGCGTTTCACACACATGGTTTAGGCATGTCAAGTTTTAGCACCATTACTGGGGAAACAATAACTCCAACACTAAGAGCATTGTGACTAGACACTTTAGTCCATTTTTTCTTTAAAATTGAGTATAACTGAAATTTTTTCTTTTATTAATTCACTAGAATTTTCTGTTCTCACATTGCCATTAAGTTTCAGGTACTAGTGCATGGTTCAAATTCAAACCAAAGATTATGAAGATTTTACTCCATCCATTGTAAACTAGGAGGAGATTTTTTTCAAGGTGTGAGAGTTTGAGGCTTCAGATGAGAGGCTCATCCAAACTCCACCACCTCAGGTAGTGCAAGTACAAGAAGTAGACATGGACATAAATGCTGAAGAACATGTTGAAGAAGGGCCGAAGAATAGATTGTATGGCAAAATATTAAAGCATCCTCAACCACATCTCAACTAGGCCCAGTCAAGGGACAGTCAATCAATGGTGGCAGTTACAAGATTGATCCTGGTCTGGTGGCATTAATCAAATAACCATCATTCCATGACCTAGTATGGAGGACCTAATGGTGCACATCAATGACTTTGTGGAATGCTACGATATGATGAAGCTCGACAGGGTCCCAACTACAATGTTCTACTTGAAGCTATTCTGTTACTCACTATTAGACACAGAAAAAGCATGGTTTCTTATCCTTCCACCAAAATCAATAGATACTTGAGATGAAATGATAGATGTCTTATTTGAGTGATACTTTCCACACTAGAAGACCAATAAATTGGTTGGAAAGATTTACAACTTCAAGTAGCATGCCGAAGAGTCATATTCTAAATCCTGGGAGAAATTTTAGAACATGCTCAGGAAGGTCCCTCATCATGGGATCGATTTATATAGGAAGGCAAAGACATTCTATTATGGCCTACATAAAAAGGAGAGGACTAGTCTTGATAGAACATGAGCATGTTTCTTCATAAACAATACAACTACCAGGTGTCACGAGATCCTTAAGAACATCACGAAGAATCAATCATGGGGGGATAGTGATAAGCATCAACAACAATTAAAAGTGATATGGAATCAAGGGAGTTCACAGAACTCAAAGCCCGGATGGAAAGACTCGCAAGGAAGCTTGAGAAAAATCCAACACCTCATTTGGAGGTGAAGAGGAGAAGTGCATGCACCTACATCAACAATATAAATAGGATAGGGCTCCAAGTAAGATAGAAAGAATTGAAGACATGTTGGTGACTCAGAATGAGGCCTTACTGGACCAGAAAAAAAGGGTGTAGACATATCAGTAAGATCATATCCGCAATATTGAAAATTAGATTTCTCAGCTAGCAGAAAAAGTGGCATCCCTTAAGAAGCTCATTCAGTAGGGATTTCTTGGGTAAACAGAGACAACTAATCAACATCATCAAATAAAATTTGTCTCTATACTCAAGGAACCAAATAAGGTTATTGAGGAGTCATCACATTAGCACATTCGAGAGATGGATTGGGTGTAGGTTATAGAAGTTCCATTCCCCCATAGATTATACAGGAGACCTAGAGGATACAGAACGCCAGTGAATTATTCTCATACATGAACCTCAGTAGACACATGATCAATAATAATATAAAAGGAATCTTCACTGACTTTGCAGGATAAGGAACTTCAAAGTTCCACCATTTCCATAACCATGCCTCAAATTCTGGAAAAGGTGCCCAATGCAAGAAGAACATGTGAAGTTCTATTTCATAGTGGACCGGTCCCAGTCAACAAGGAGGCATCCACACTTGAGAAGGAGAAACCATAGGTCACCCCATACACAGGGGGCATGCCAAATTATATCCTAGAAGGTGGTTTTGAAGCAAGCTTAGGGGAGGAGATCCCTACTGTCCCCTACATTCCTCATCACAAACATGTAGAAAATCCACATGTGCCCTTCCTAGATAGTTCGAAGTCGAGAAAGGAGGAAAACCACTTTAGGAGATTCCTAGATATCTTTCGAAAGGTACACATAAACATTCCACTCATGGAGTTGATTGAACAAATTCTCACATATTGAAGATTCTTGAAGGATATCATCAACAAGAAGAGATATATAAAAGATATATATGTCTTGCGTGTTGATGAAGTGGTGAGTGCCATGATCTAGGGAATACCACCAATGAAGAGAAAAGACTTGACATGCTTTCATATTCCTTGTTCAATAGATAATAAGAATTTCGAACAAGGACAATGTGACTTTGGGGAGAGCGTAAATCTCATACCTCTCTCCACCTTTCGAAAGGTGGGATTGAAGAAAGAAACAAAGACATCCATGAAAATCCAGTTAGTGGACGAAATGATTGTGAGGGTGTAGGGATATGTGAGGATGTTTAAGTCAAATTTGATATGTTCATGTTTCCTGAAAATTTTGTGGTTATGGATATGCACAAGATGAGGGGATTAGAGATACTATTAGGAAGGTTGTTCCAAGCTATAGTCAATAGACCATCGTGATGGGTAGAGGTTACATGACACTTGGGATAGGCGATGATAGAGTGGAGTTCAGACTACAGGATGAGTCTTCACAACCATCCCATGACAACCTAGGCTAAAGAAAATCACCTTGTTGAGCCTAGGACATTAAACAAGGGTGCTTATGGGATCCAACCAATTTTATTTCTATCATTTATATTTTGTTTATGACTTCCCATTGTTTAAATTTGTATTTGTTTTACTAGATTTTAATTTTATGTAAAAAGGTACCTTGTGATGCTTTGGTTTGGTGTGAATGTAGAGTTAGAGTTGGTACTACTAATACTACTATTAGTACCACCGACCTATTTAAAAATGTTCAACATGGATTTCGTAAAAAGTTGATACCACCAACAAACAAGTCGGTGGTATCGAATCCATGAAAGGTCATATTCTACAAAAACTTGGTACCACAGACAGCCAAGTTGGTACCATTGACTTTTCTAAAAAAAATCATAGAGCTATAGGCAAATATTGTTGATACCACTAACACACAAGTCGGTGGTACTGAAAAATACAACTCAATGGAAGATCAAGGACACCATATCTCAGTACCACCGACACACAATTTGGTGGCACCAACACCGAGGGATAGAAGCCACCAAAATTTGATCCACAGAGGCCACTGCGAACATTTCATCCACCACCACCGACCTTCTGAGCACATGGTACCCCATTCTACATTTTTTTTTGGATTTTGACTATGTGGACATAGTCATGTTCAAGCTTAGGGGGGGTGTTGGAATGACTTTATTTTTGTATCTTTTATTATCTATTAGTTCTTTTGTTTTTTCAAGTATAGGATCCACATCTATCTCGCGTAATCGTGGAGCTTAACTATCATGATTTCACCTATCATAAAAAAGAAATGTGTTTTGTGCCTTTGCAATGAAATTTAAAAATTTTAAATGATCAAATCTTGTTAAGTTGAATTTCAAAGTCTAAGGAAACACCCACTAGAGGAATTGTATGGGTTACTTAATTTGAGGACATTTAATATGAATGGAAGTCTTAATTTATCCAACATTTTTATACGATGATGGGGTTCGAGCCCAAACTACCAAAAAAGTAACGAGATCTTAAATGGAATTTTTGGAGAGAAACACTAAGTTTACCCTATACACATGTTGATAGGAGAGGGACATATCATAGTTAAGCCAAGAATTGTTTCTTAATAATGTGATTCCACCCGCTTTTCATTACCTTTCATCCACCACCTTAAGAGAATCATGTAACACAAATTATTTCCTCTTAATTGCATTACATAGAATAATAGGTGGAATGATAGATAGTCTTTTTCTTGCATTAGTTACAAAAAAGAAAAAATATAGAGATGTGCGTTATAATTAGCTGCATAACAAATTCATGTAGATTACATTCTCTTTTTGCATTTCTTTCATCATGTATCTATGTAGCCTCCTCCATTGATATAAAGTAAAAGGATACACATCCATACCTCTCTTAATGAAAAAAAGGAAATTCTATATGGAAGAACAATCCAAGCACAACTCATTAAGCATGCTAAAATAAGAGGGATGAAAAAATAGAGAGAGAAAAGGATGCCTTGAAATCAAAGTGGAAATTATTTAAAAAGAAGTGAAAATAGTTACATGTATATTTTATTCCACACTCATCAATCAGATGAGACTTCCAGTGAATGCATCATTCCACCATAATAGTAGGCATTAGGATTCATGCATTTCCATTTCCTTCATGTTATAGGTTCATCATATTTTGTTTTTCATAAACGATTTAGATGTTACTTGTGATTCTTATTTACAACCACCTACTTCATTCCACCCATTTGTCTTTATGGTAGGCCACATATATGATTGATCCCTTCATTCACTTTTATACGGGGAACTGACTCTAACTAGTTTGGTAAGTAGGCAAGAGCAATATAGATAGGGAATCACATGGTGCATCAAGTGAGTGCCCTATTGACTATGATATTAACCTCTCTCTTAATTGTCTTTCATTGATCTAAGGGTGGGTGTCTTTCATGAACATTTTGGTCACGATAGAGTAGTTTTAATGACCCCACCCCCTAAAACCCCCAATTAAGGAAGGAAGAAGCTAGATCCGTTATCCCAAATATGATCATATGGTTTTGCAAATAATAAAAAACAATTAATAAATTTTACCACAACTAAGCTTAATGTAGGGTATATTTTTTTTCTTTTCACATACCTTTCAAAGATGGGATTTCAAAATTTTACCCAAATAGAGAACTATCTAACTATATTCCTCCAAACATTATATATCCTTGTTCTTTTTCAATGTCAAATTTTATTGAATATCCACTTTCCATTAAACTTGTATACGTAGCAACATATTGTTGGGAAATATGGTACATAGCAGGAAGTGGAATTTAAAAATTTGTTACCAAATTCCCCATAAATCGTAGATCACGTCAATAACTATAATGCCAAAAGGATGGTTTATGGAATATACCTGGTCCTGGAGCAAGTCCAGCGACAATCCTCGTCGTTGTTGATGCACAACTCTGAATCCTAGTTACATTGGGAATCGTCTGACTGCTGCACCTCCTGGTATGTACCGCGGACTGCATCCACGAACGTCTTCTTCTTCAACATCTCCTCTTGTCATGGACTGCTGGTTGATGTTGTCCTCTAAGCGACAAACAACGAATTCCCGCCTCTATGGTAGTCCACACAGACTACCTAGAACTCATGTCGTCCTGCTAGACTGGATAGGAAGGAGTTGTCCCTCTCCATCAGTGTACTAGTCACTTACTTTCTCTCCCACAATGACAACTCTCAGTTGTTCTCTCGTGTGGCTATCCCTCCCTTATCGGGTATGACTTGACGGGGCGCTCGTGGTTACCACAACTAGAGAGGACAATAATTGTCAGAGGAACTGATTCTCAGTTGTCTGTGTTATAGTTGTACTTTGGGAAGCCCACAGTACCCCTCTATATATAGGAGGGGTTAGGGTCAGGGTTCCTAGTCCCCAATTAATATGGGACTAAAGCGAGAGTGGAAAGGACCAGTAGATCTTGAATTTTCACAACTTTTATGGAAGTTCCGCAACCTGCATGCGAAGAAACGGTTGACTCACCAAGTGTGATGGTCGTCTCACATGAAAGACGGTCGTTTTGCTAAGAAAAATGGTTGTCTAGGATGTGAGATGGTCATTTTGCACTTTCCCACTCAAATATGAGTTGGCAAATCATTTCCTAATTAATGTCATATATTAATTTACTTCCACCCTAAGTATACACAATTGAAACGAGTTTGGGAAAAATCTAGAACTTTCTTTCGTCCCAACCGGGACGTCTCACACAAGTGAGATGCCTGTCTCACTCACCCATATGACCATCTGGTGAGTTTGAGTCAAGCCGACCAGTTCAACAACTTGAACCGGTCGGCCCATAGGGAAGAGCTAAGCCAATTCAATTTTTGCTCTACCTAACAACCTTAACGGCCGTCTCAACACTTGAGATGCCCATCTGGCTGCCCAAACGGCCATCTCACCTGATGAGATGGTTGTTTAGTAGTTCAATCAGCTAATCTGTCGATCTGTTGTGTGAATTGAGTACCTAAACACTTTAGTACTTAATTCAATTATTATTCAAGATCAAACTCCTCTTCTAGATGATTTCCTATGTGTGTGACCCTATAAGTCCCATATCACGTTGGTAGTGAATGTTCATAAGAACTTATGACATCACAAGCAAAGAGTGGTGCCTAATCGCACATCATTTCTACCAAGTAAATGGAAAAGTTGGGGAACAACTTGAACCTATAATCTGTGTATGGTGTTGCAGTGTTCGTATAGTTCCTTTGTCATTGATGTCCAGATTGAACTAGAGGCATGGAACAGTCACCCTCATTATTATTCAATCTTGTTTCTTAAACTAAGAGCAGACTGTCTGAGATATGTGTAAGCTCAATATCACATATTGACACACATGCACATGGCCATGTTTTTCTCAGTCTTGCTTATCAAGAGGTCTAGGCCATCACACTCCAATACAAGGGACAAATCCCATGTCTACCGGTCACTGTCAATTCCCATGTGTCAAAGACACCCAATCATCACCATTATAACAACCCATGTTTCAGGACTGCGCTTGATGATGTCAAAGTGTACCCAACGACATGTGTTGAGTGTAGTGTTTTTAGGTCTAAGAACCACTACCACCACCATCACTGTGAGAGCTGACTATGACTTCCATGATGATGGCTTCCATGTGTCTCTAATGGTGGGTCATCTGATACACTATTCTCTAACTAGTATCTATGTGATTTGTTTGATATCGCCATATCATGACTAATGAGATTTAGTCATCAACCAACCCACACTTTGATCCTATGTATCATTTTTGCCTATCAACCTTCCACATTGACAACCGATCAGGGACATTATGAGAATATGTATATGTACTCTTAACATCCGTATGATCTCATCTATAAGGTTAGTAACCTGATTACATACGTCATTGAGTAATATAATCCTCTAGACATTTATAATGTTATTTCATTATCTCATAATTGAACAAACATAATAAATTAAAGGTTTGCCTTTTATTAATAATCAAATCATTTTTAAATCATCACATGATTGGTTCTATGGGCATACATAACCAACAGACTCCCACTTTCACTTAGATCCAATCACCCACAAATCTTATTCCGAGTGATCTATCATGACCATCATGCTTCTGCTGTGAAAGTGCCTTTGTCAACGAATCAACAACATTTCTCTCAATTGGAACTTTGAAAATCTTAACATCTCCTCCCTGTATGATTTTTCGTATGAGATGCTATCACCTTTGTATATGATTTGCGCACTGATGTGATCTGGGTTCCTTATCTTGTGCAATAGCTCCATTTTTTCACAATATAGCTCAATTGCCTCGTTGATGCTAGGAACGACCCAAAGTTTTGTGATGAACTTCGTGATCCATACAACCTCCTTTGATGTACTTAATGCATCAATATACTCAGCCTCTATTGTAGAATCAGAAATTGTCTCTTGCTTGGAACTCTTCCAGCTTATAGCTCCATTGTTTAGGCAAAACACAAATCCTGATTGCGATTTGTAATCATCTTGATTAGTTTGGAAGCTTTCATCGATGTAACCTTTTACCACCAACTCTTCCTTTCCTCTGTAGACTGAGAACTAATCCTTAGTCCTTCTGAAGTACTTTAGGATGTTCTTCATGACTATCTAGTAAGCATCACTTGGATCTGTCTGGTATCTGCTCGTCATGCTCAAGGCATATGAGATGTCCAGATGGGTACATAACATTGCATACATGATTGATCCAATTTCCGGAGCATATGGAATCACACTCATGCGTTCCCTTTCTTCACAAGAATTGGGACATTGAGATCTAGAGATGGGGACACCATTGCACGCAGACAGGTTTCCTCTCTTTGAGTTCTACATGCTGAACCGCTTCAACACTTTGTCAATGTATATGCTCTAACTTAGTCTGAGAAGTCTTCTAGATCTATCTCTATAGATATATATCCCCAAGATGTAGGATACTTCTCCCAATTCTTTCATAGAGAATGTATTTCCTAGCCATGTCTTTACCTTTTATAAAGTAGGGATGTCATTCCCCATCAATAGTATGTCATCTACATACAATATGAGGAATGTCACTATGCTCCCACTAACCTTCTTGTACACACAAGGTTCATATTCATTTTGAGCAAAGACAAACCCTTTGACTATTTCATCAAAACAAAGATTCCATCTCCGAGATGATTGGTTCAATCCACAGATTGACCTTTGTATCTTACAGACTTTATTGGCAAACTTTGGATCTATAAACCCCTCAGGCTGTGTCATGTACACATCCTTAACAAGATTCCAATTAAGGAATGTGGTTTTAACATACATTGCCAAATCCCATAGTCATGATAATATGAAATAGCAAGCGCGATCCTGATGGATTTAAACAAGGCCACTGGAGAAAAGGTTTCATCATAGTCAACACCTTGAACTTGTATGAAATCCTTTGCAACCAATCTTCCCTTCTAGGTTTGGACCTTTCCATCCATGTCAGTCTTGTTCTTGAAGACCCACTTGCACCCTATGGGTTTTACACCTTTAGGTGGATCCACCAAAGTCCATACTTTGTTGGTATACTTGGATTCCATCTCAGATCTCATGGCCTCAAGCCATTTATCAGACTCTGGTCCCTCAATAGCATCTTTATAGATAATTGGCTCTTATGACCAATTCACTACCTTCATGAGTCACAAGATGTCCATATCTCTCAGGTTCAAGGCGTGCCCTATTAAATCTCTGAGGTTCTTGTGTTACATAAGGAATTTGAGATTCCAAAACATTTTGTGAACCTCTTTGTTCCTCTAGTTCATCTATTGGTTCAATGTTTACTTTTTGGTCTCAAACCTCTTCGAGTTCCACTTTTCTCCCACTAATTCCTTTGGAAATGAAGTCCATCTCAAGGAATGTAGCATCCCTGGCAACAAACACTTTGTTGTCCTATTGTTTATTTAGGATATCCAACAAAATAACATTTATCAAATCTTGGGCCAAGCTTTTCAGGAAACATTTTCTTAACATAAGCCTTGCAACCACAAATCCTCATAAAAGACATATTGGGACGCTTCCCATTCCATATATCATATGGTGTCTTTTGAACTGACTTAGATGATACTCAGTTTAGTGTAAATGTGGCGGTTTATAGAGCATGCCCCTAGAATGTAGTTGGAAGCTCAGCTAAACTCATCATTGATCATACCATATCCAGTAATGTGCGATTCCTTTTTTCTAATACACCACTATGCTGAGGTGTTCCAGGTGGAGTCAATCGGGATATAATCCCATGGGCTCTAAGAAGGTTATCAAACTCTTAGTTTAAGTATTCTCCACCTCAGTCAGAATGAAGTTCCTTAATACTTTTACCAAGTTGGTTCTGTACTTCATTCATAAACTCCTTGAACTTTTCAAGAGCTACTGAAGTCATCAATGAAGGTAATGAAGTACTAATACCCACCTGTAGTGGTTGTTATAAATGGTCCACATACATCAGTATGTATGAGTCCTAATAGATCACTATCCCTCTCATTGCTACCCGTGAAAGGGGTCTTAGCCATCTTGCCCAATAAATAAGATTCACATGTCTCTAATGATTCAAATTCAAAAGAGTCTAGATAACCATCTTTATGGAGTCTAGATATGCGATTCTAATTTATGTGCCCTAGATGACAATGCTAGAGGTATGTTTTGTTTGAGTCATTGAGTTTTTGCCTTTTGGTATTCATGTTATATACACCTATCTCTAGATCTATCAAGTATAGACCATAAGACATTGGGGCACTGTCATAAAAGATCCCATCTTTACTAATAGAACATCTTCCATTATTTATAAGAAATTCAAATCCTTTCTTGTCCAAACAAGATACATGTATGATGTTCCTATTAATGGCAAGTACATAATAACAGTTCTATGACTCTATTACAATCCCACTTGGTAGAGTTAACACATAGGTTCCAACTATGCTGGCCACAACTCTCGCACCATTAGCAACACACAATTCGACCTCACCTTTCTCTAAAGGTCTATTTCTTTTTAGATCCTTCACATTTGAGAAAATGTGTGATCCACATCCGGTATCAAGTACCCATGATGAAGAAGTAGTGAAGTTAATTTCGATAATGTATATCTCAAAAGTAGATATTTCTATCCCTTACTTCATCTTCCTAGGCTTCCTTATCCTTCTCATTACTTTGAGTGCAGAAGATTCGAACCTTAGCTTAGCCACAAAATGCTTTTTGGCTTTGCCTTTGTCCTTGGACTCAACTTCACTAATCATCATCACAAATTTTTCCAACTTCATTTGTACTTCAACATTTATCAAGATGCCAATCAACTCTGACAGTGATCCATCCATGTTGCATAAGTGATAACACTCAATGAACCAGCTATATGATTTAGGAAATGATTGCAAAATCATATCCGTGGCCAACTCTTGACCCAAAGGAAATCCTAGTTTCTCAAGATGCTCCATATGCCTAATCATATTAAGCACATGGGGATCTACTAGATCTCCCTCTGTCAGATTGCACTCAAATAGCACCTTAAAGACATAATACCTTTCATGCTTACCATGTTGTTTCTGCAACTCATAGTTCATACAACCCAACATAAGGTTCTTGATGTTCACAACATCATTGGCATGCTTCAAATAAGCATCCATGTTAGTCTTAGGCAAACTTGGAGTGGATACTAACTCTGGTATTTTAGGATCATGTAGAAGACTTCTCAAGGTCCTGAACCAGTTATGGAAATAAATCTTGTTTAAGTTGTTTGAATGTGATGATTTGTTTGCCATTTGATTCTACTAGAGATAAACTTTGCATTTGTCAAAACACATTTGATTTGAAAATTTTGATGACTTAATTAGATCTTTAATTATTATCTCTCTCACTATTTTATTCAAATTGATAGACCTCGACATCATTTCAGAATATTGCAGCATACAATATTCTAGTAGGCCAGATCCAAAATGATTCAAATGTGGCTCGATCAACACCACAAACACAATCAAACATCAAGGTAGACAACTCATGCCAATTTCATCATATGCAATTCTGGATAGATGATATGTGCAACTCCTTGCCATAATAACTACATGCCTCTGAGCTTAGACACTCTGAGAATTACCAATCAAGCCTAACCCAAAAGCCGACATGATAATAATGCACCCCGTGGAGGCAGAACCTACATCATTACCATCATACTTCCACAAGATAGACGGTGCACCCCGCGGTGGTGGAACCTACACTTAGTCGATCAAGCTTTCCATGCGTTCCACTTTTGGAAAGCATCCAAGACTTAATATTTTAATTGAGGGAGTTTTATAAGTATATACATATACTTTATCCAATCACCACACATATAGTACATATCATATACATACTATATCCCAAAACGAAAACATGTAATAAATGAAAGTGATGGTTATGGCCAGTCCTAATGTAATCCCTTGGATCCACAAGGGATTAAATCATCTAGGTCTACATCACATATAGAAACCTATTGTAGATTAAGATTTGTGCTTGCCAATCTGGGTTGATCGGTTTAGCCCTTGAACTGATGGGCTCGCCTCATGGATGTTTGTTAGGTCATCTCACCGGCTGCTTGGTCCTTCTATCCACCATCGAGTGGCTTCTGCAACAGATTAGTTGGGTCCACTAGGTCATTGGTCTGGCTTGTCCTCCTCTTCCAATGACCTTTATCTTCATCATAATAGGAAAGTAAACTATCCTACTTTTACATGATTATAAGAAAACCTCAAGTTACATTCGAGGGGAGTAAAGGTAGAATAAAATTAACTTTATATTGGGAAGATGAGATGGAGGCGCGATACACAAACCAAGATAAATGGATAAACCAATCACATACAACCATGCACAAATAGGGGTTATTGGCCATATCATGCTACACATCCACCATCAAAACCATTTTAGGGCATTGCATGTAAATTGCATATATATATCATATATTTATATTAGTTTGAAATTATCATGGTGTTTGGATTTGACAAGATATTATTCACATTGTATGCAATAATAGAATGAAAAAACCAAAACTCAATCATATCAATTATCTTGTAATATAGTAAATTGACGTTGGCTCTGATACCACTGTTGGGAAATATGGTACAGAGTAGGCAGTGGATTTTAAAATTTTATTACCACATTCCCCATAAATAGTAGATCACCGTCAATAACTATAATGCAGGAAGGATGGTTTATGGGATATACCTGGTCCTAGAGCAAGTCTAGTGAAATCCTCATCGTTGTAGATGCGCTACTCCCAATCCTAGTTGCACTGGGACTCGTTTGACTGCTGCACCTCTTGGTCTGCACCACAGACTGTAGCCATAGATGTCATCTTCTTCAGTAGTAGTGAAAAAACACTAGAGGGGGGGTGAATAGGGTTTTAAAATTAATTTAACAATTATTTAACTCAAACAACCAACCATAAAAATATTGGACAAGGGGACAAGGATTTAGAGTGGTTCCAACCTTAGCAAATACTAAGGCAGTCAATCCACTACCCGGTTGCTTACCCAACTGGGATTTTGAAAGAATCAAATTTTATTACCTCGCAAGGACTTTACATAAAATTACAATTCTTTCACCAAACCCTTCGAACAGCCTTCACCTAGAAGTAGTTGCACCAACTTTGAAGCAGCCTTCTTGAAGTAACTTCAAGCTCCCCCTTGAAGTAGCCTTCCTCTTGAAGTAGCTTCCCGTTGCAACAGCCTTCTTGAAGTAGTCCGAAGTCCACCTTCTCCACCGAGAAGAACCTTCTCCAATCCGCAGCCTCCAACCCTAGGAGTAGCAAGGAGAATACAAAAGATACAAAGGAACAAGAAGGAAAATGGAAATTACAACTTAACCTTTTAAGCACAAGGCTTGATTTGCCTATATCAAGTGTGTAGATCTCCTAACCAATGTATATGCACGTGTAATTGTTGTGGATAGGAGATACTAGCCTATAGGACACGAAATTAGAGCAAGTAGAGGAATCTCCAATGCAAGTGTTGCTCAATTTCTCAAAACAGATTGCCAATTGTAAATGTATGCTCAAGTGTATCACAAGTGTAGCTTAGGTAAGTTTAGGTGTCCTAAGGAATGTCCTTTTTATAGGAATGACCTACAAGTGCTTAAGGACGTTCTAGACACTTTCTAGGGGGTTCCAAGTGCTTAACTAGCCGTTAGGTATAAGTTAGTTGCTTTAGCAACGGCTAGTTAATTAATTCTGCAGGTGCTGTCAGAACCCATCTCGGTCGACAATTTGTCCATCGAGAGTCCTTCTCGGTCGACAATTTGTCGACCGAGGGACTGTCTGGAGCAAATGTTTACAACGTTCTGATCCAACTCCCAACTACTTTTTCTTTTGTGTCTAACGGCTACTTGGGTCATTCTCGGTCGAGGAATTTATCGACCGAGAGTGTCTCGGTCAAGGAGTTTGTCGACCGAGATTGACCCTGTTTCAATGTTTCACTTTAAGGCATTAAGTATGTGTATGAGTGTGCATAGGTGACACTGTTGAAGGGGATGACCTATCTAAGTGTAGTGATTGGCTAGGGAAGATCTAACGCTTGATTTACATGATGTATAAGTACTTGTACATTATATACTTGTACAAGTTTACAACTGATTACATTTCATGAAATTTACAAGCATTCAAGCATATAGATTCCCTAGTACTTTGTCATCCACCTTATTCCTGCAACACTCAAGTAGCTCGTTAGATCGACAAGAATGAAATGTTTGTCATCATCGAAACAAAGGGATTTATCATAATGTCAATTTAGCCAACAATCTCCCCCTTTTTGAAGATGACAAACATTTCCTAAATATGAAATAAGGAAATATAAAGCATGTGAGTTTCATACCTGAGGATTACCTTTTGTAGCCATTCTTGTTTTGCAAGTGAGTGCTGGCTAAGATGTTATGAAACTCATTGACTCATTTATATTTTTGATTTTATATTCTTTCTCCCCCTTTGTCATTTAAAAAAGATATCCAAGTTGAATATTTTATATTTCTTCTCCCCCTTAATTTTATACTATGCTCCCCCTTAGATAGATATTCTATTAGGAACATGGATTTAATATCATTTTTGTCTAATTTAGCCACAATTTGTTTCTCAATCATTTGCAAAGGATGTTAAGCCTTGAAATGATATGAGATCCCGTTAGGTTCATGGCATATGTATTGATTTCTCACTCATTTTACAAGGGATGTTAAACCTTGAAAATGAAATGAGAATCCTTTAATCTTTCAGTACATAAAGATGTCTCTAACCAAATGCACGGGATGTTAAGCCCTGATTTGTTTAGAGAATTCCTTTAAGAACATGATATATCATTTTTATGAAATTTGTAGATTTCTTCATATTCAAGAGTCAAAATACTAAGGTCATAACTAGCTTCAAATGATGTTTACAATGTTTTTGTAAGTTTCTTAATCAAATAATCAAATTTGTTTTATGAGATCCCCCTTAATCTTACAATTAAAGCAATTTAAAGCTTCTAAGGTCACATATGATTTTAAATTTTGATTTTGACTTTTATCAAAAGTATACTAAGATTAAGTACAATAAAATGATGTTCAAATAAGCATTTTGTCAAAGCTTATTTTAGGTCGACCTTGACTT
Organism: Alisma plantago-aquatica; assembly: GCA_963693085.1. Taxonomy (NCBI): domain Eukaryota; kingdom Viridiplantae; phylum Streptophyta; class Magnoliopsida; order Alismatales; family Alismataceae; genus Alisma; species Alisma plantago-aquatica. Next base: position 488,599,295 of record OY856409.1, on the reverse strand, counting down.
CGACCATAGCGCCCCTTGGTCAAATTTCATTTCAACCAAGAGGCAATTTTGCAGATTTCCAAATTGAACACTCATATATGAAGTATAATATCTGCATCTAATTTGATTAGATATCAATTTGAAGCATTTTGAATGATACTCAATATGAAAACATTTGTCCTTGATTTTCCTAGAATATTTATATAAACTTTGCTGTAGGTACATGAATATCAAATTCCATTTCTTCTTGTACCCTCATAGGATTCTTAAAAATGAAAACACAATTAATATCTCAAGTCTTTAAAGATACCAATTGAGAAATTTTTATCTTATGTGTTGCAAGCATTAAAACAACATATCACCAACAAATCATTTTGCTTGCCTATGTATCATCAAGGATCATTCATGCAATAATCATTATTCATGCAACAAGCATCAACTTTATATATAGAAAGTTGAATAATGAAGTGTTGAAAGCATATCCATGATGAAATGAAATTCAACATATGGTTTCTATGTGAATAAATCAAAGAATACTTAGAATAGACCATGAAGGCAGTAATTTGACTTAAATCAACATGATTCATAATTTTCAATTTTAACTTAAATCATTTAGAGAATAAACCAAATTAATCTCATATAAGTTTTCAAGGATGATTTCCAGAAATTTCAACAGTCATTAACCACAAATAGATAGCAATTTGATCAATTACAAAAAAAATTCAGCAATTTTACAGCAGACTGAAATCAGTGACCTATTCGGTCGACGATTTCTCGACCGATAGTGTTCTCGGTCGAACAGTTTCTCGACCGAGAATGTTTCTGTACTGTTTCAGAATTGTTTTAAGTAATTGTATACAAGTAAATCATAGATCGTTTTCAATTCAATTATGCAATGAAACTCAGTTTAGTTGAGATAGAACATATGAGTATCAAAGGAACATTTAGATCAAATCTCAACAAATCTTTATGTTTTGAAGACCCTAATTAAAATAGATTTGTAAAGATGTGTCTTTGCAGATTTATTTAAAATGTGTAGTTTCAATTTTAGAAGTTTTAATTACTTGAATCAATTTGTTATCTCATTATGCTTAAGTTGAGATAGACATATAGATTTACAACTAGAGTCTTTGGTCATATCTCAACTTTATCTTATTCATTTAGTTTGGGGGTTTTGGAACCCATACTAACTCAACATCCTTTTTCTTGTAAGGACATGAAAAGGAATAATGTCCAAGACGCAAATAGTAATGACAACATATAGAATCAACCTCATGTCTCTTTCTATGATTTTGTTCTAGGTTGTTCTTGGGTAAATATGTATATTTTCCTTTAGGTATATACATAGATTGATTTTCACGTGCTTGTGTCTTTCTCCAATTAGGTTTTTGATAAGCTTTTCCTTTAGGATTATAACCTAGTCCTCTCCTTCCAATTTGATGATAAGAATTATTTAAAATTTTATCAAGAGTATCATTGTTATTCAAACTACTAATCTTTTGTTGCAGCTTGACAATCTCATCCATTCTCTTATTGATGTCTAGCTTTGCTTGATCTAGATTAGATAATAAGGAATCTCTTTCTTTCACAATAGTATCATAATCTAGATGTGTACACAAAACGGGTTGTTTTTGAAGATCATTTACTTGGGTTTGCAAATTTATCTTTTCTAGGGATAGAAGATTGCAATCTGCTTCTACTGATTTTAGCTTAATATTATGATCTTCAATAACCTTTTTGAGATCTTCATTTTCAGATGTAAGAGCAAGAATTTTAGCATGTAGCTCATCATTTGCTTTATTTGATTACTTTAATTTCTTCTTACACTCAATATATTTTTCATGTGTTTCTTGAAGACTAGAAATTAAATCTTCTTTAGGTAAATCAAAAAGGCTTACCTCTTCTTCTTCTTCACTTATTGTAGCAATAAAGCATCCTTTATGCACATCTTCCTTCTTTTTCCTCCAAGGACAACTGAGTGTTGTGTGGCTTGTTCCTAAGCACCATGTGCAGCTTGTTGAAAACTTGTCCATTCTTTTCCTTTGCTTGCAGTTGTAGACACCACCACCCTTCATTCTTCAAGACTCGATTAGAGCTCCTTGAAGCCTGCTCTGATACCAATTGAAAAAACACTAGAGGGGGGGTGAATAGGGTTTTAAAATTATTTTAACAATTATTTAACTCAAACAACCAACCATAAAAATATTGGATAAGGGGACAAGGATTTAGAGTGGTTCCAACCTTAGCAAATACTAAGGCAGTCAATCCACTACCCGGTTGCTTACCCAACTGGGATTTTGAAAGAATCAAATTTTATTACCTCGCAAGGACTTTACATAAAATTACAATTCTTTCACGAAACCCTTCGAACAACCTTCACCTAGAAGTAGTTGCACCAACTTTGAAGCAGCCTTCTTGAAGTAACTTCAAGCTCCCCCTTGAAGTAGCCTTCCTCTTGAAGTAGCTTCCCGTTGCAACAACCTTCTTGAAGTAGTCCGAAGTCCACCTTCTCCACCGAGAAGAACCTTCTCCAATCCGCAGCCTCCAACCCTAGGAGTAGCAAGGAGAATACAAAAGATACAAAGGAACAAGAAGGAAAATGGAAATTACAACTTAACCTTTTAAGCACAAGGCTTGATTTGCCTATATCAAGTGTGTAGATCTCCTAACCAATGTATATGCACGTGTAATTGTTGTGGATAGGAGATACTAGCCTATAGGACACGAAATTAGAGCAAGTAGAGGAATCTCCAATGCAAGTGTTGCTCAATTTCTCAAAATAGATTGCCAATTGTAAATGTATGCTCAAGTGTATCACAAGTGTAGCTTAGGTAAGTTTAGGTGTCCTAAGGCATGTCGTATTTATAGGAATGACCTACAAGTGCTTAAGGACGTTCTAGACACTTTCTAGGGGGTTCCAAGTGCTTAACTAGCCGTTAGGTATAAGTTAGTTGCTTTAGCAACGGCTAGTTAATTAATTCTGCAGGTGCTGTCAGAACCCATCTCGGTCGACAATTTGTCGATCGAGAGTCCTTCTCAGTCGACAATTTGTCGACCGAGGGACTGTCTGGAGCAAGTGTTTACAACGTTCTGATCCAACTCCCAACTACTTTTTCTTTTGTGTCTAACGGCTACTTGGGTCATTCTCGGTCGAGGAATTTGTTGACCGAGAGTGTCTCGGTCGAGGAGTTTGTCGACCGAGATTGACCCTGTTTCAATGTTTCACTTTAAGGCATTAAGTATGTGTATGAGTGTGCATAGGTGACACTGTTGAAGGGGATGACCTATCTAAGTGTAGTGATTGGCTAGGGAAGATCTAACGCTTGATTTACATGATGTCTAAGTACTTGTACATTATATACTTGTACAAGTTTACAACTGATTACATTTCATGAAATTTACAAGCATTCAAGCATATAGATTCCCTAGTACTTTGTCATCCACCTTATTCCTGCAACACTCAAGTAGCTCGTTAGATCGACAAGAATGAAATGTTTGTCATCATCGAAACAAAGGGATTTATCATAATGTCAATTTAGCCAACAAGTAGTTCCTCTTATCATGGACTGCTGGTTGACCTTGGCCTCCAAGAGACAAATAGTAGCTTCCCGCCTCTATGGTAGTCCACATAGATGACCTAGAACTCCATTCGTCCTGCTGGACCGGACAGGAAGGAGTTGTCCCTCTCTGTCGGTGTACTAGTCACCGACATGCACTCCTACAATGATAAATCTCAGTTGTTCTCTCCCATGGCTATCCCTCCCTTGTTGGGTAGGACTTTCCGGGGCTCTCATGGTTACCACAAACAAAGAGGACAAAAATTGTTAGAGGAACTGATTCTCAGTTGTCTTTGTTGTAGTTGTACTTTGGGAAGCCCCCAATACCCCACTATATATAAAAGGGGTTAATGTCAGAGTTTCTAGTCCCAAACCAATGCAGGACTAAAGAGGGAGGGGAAATGACAAGTAGATCTTGATTTTTCACATCTTTTCTAGAAGTTCCACAACCTGTGTGCGACGAAACAATCATCTCTCTAAGTGAAACGGTTGTATCGCATGTGAGACAGTCATTTTGCTAAGCGAAATGGTCATCTGGTACTTGAGATGGTCATCTCGCTAAGCAAGATGGTAATTCCGCACTTTCCCAGTTAGATATGAATTGGCAAATCATTTCCTAATTAACATCATACATTAATTTACTTGCACTCCAAGTATGCGCAATTGAAATGAGTTTGGAAAAACTCCAAAACTTTCATTCATCCCAATCGGGCCATCTCATACTAGCGAGACGCCCGTCTCACTCACCCAAATGGCTATCTAGTGAGTTCGAGTTGAGCTGATCGGTTCGATAGCTTGAAATGGTCGGTTCATAGAGCAAAACTAAGAAAATTCAATTTTTGATCTACCTGACAACCCAAATGTCCATCTCAACACTTGAGATGCCAGTCTGGCTGTCCAAATAGCCATCTCACCCATTGCTATAGTCGTTTGCAGTTCAGTCAGCCAATCCATCGATCTGTTGTGTGAATTGAGTACCTAAACACTTTAGTGCTTAATTCAATTATTATTCAAGATCAAACTCATCTTCTACATGAGGTCCTATGTGTGTGACCCTATAGGTCCCATATCACGTTGGCAACGAATGTCCATAACAACTTATGACATCACAAGCAAAGAATGGTTCCTAGTCACACATAATTGCTACCCAAGTAAATGGAAAATTTGGGGAACAACTTCAACCTATAATCTGTGTATGGTGTTGTAGTGTTTGTATAGTTCCTTTGTCACTGATGTCCAGATTGAACTAGAGTCATGGAGTAGTCACCCTCATTATTATTCAATCTTGTTTCTTGAACTAAGAGCAGACTGTCTGAGATATATGTAAGCTCAATATCACATATTGACTCACATGCACATGGCCATGCTTTTCTCAGTCTCGCTTATCAAGAAGCCTAGGACATAACACTCCAGTAGGAGGGTCAAATCCCATGTCTATCACTCACAATCAATCCCCATGTCTCAAAGCCACCCAATCATCACTGTTATAACAACCCATGTTTCATGACTGCATTTGGTAATGTCAAAGTGTACTTACGACATGTGTTAAGTGCAGTGATTTCAGGTGTAAGAACCACAACCACCACCATCACTGTGAGAGATGACTATGGCTTCCATGTGTCAGTCTCATGGTGGGCCTATCTAGTGTACTATTCTCTAACATATATCTATGTGATTGGTTTGATATTGCCATATCATGACTAATGAGATTTAGTCATCAACCAAATCACACTCTGATCCTATGTATAATTGTTGTCTATCAACCTTCCACAATGACAACTGATCAGGGACATAATGATAATATGTATATGTACTCTTAACATCCATATGATCTCATCCACAAGGTTAGTAACTTGATTACATACATCATTGAGTAATATAATTCTTTAGACATTTATAATGTTATTTCATTATCTCATAATTGAACAAACAGAATAAATTGGAAGCTTGCCTTGTATAATAATCAAATCATTTTTACATGATATGCCATTACAATCATCACATGATTGGATCTATGGGCATACATAACCAACACATATTACCCTAAAATGCCAACAAACAAAATGTCAGTCGGTATTATGAGTTATACTGGTATTGGGGGAAACAAAAGTTCACATATAATTATAACCGCAACAATTATCTATTACAAAACAAAATTACATTTTCTTTATAACTTCTCAACCATTTTTAATCAACCTCTGGTGTACACTCTCTTAGGGTTTTGTCCCTACAATAGACAAAAGGTCACCTTCTCAATCTGGAGCCTAGGTGCCAACACCTTCTCAATCTGGAGCCAAGGTGTATGTTGGTCTTCCTAATATAGGGCCGGACCAAATATGACCTTCCCAATCTAGGATCTGGTCTTTAGTCATCCCCATGACTATTCATTTCTTTCCATTATCATTTCTAGAGTTGGTATGTAGGTTTTAGAAAGTTATAAGCTTAATATTGTAATAGCAATAGTTACTTTATAGATTGTAGGAATAAAAATTTAGCCAAGCATTTAATTTCAAGCAATCGATAAAACCTCAAAAATCGTTGTGAAACTAAAGAGATTAGCCATAAGTGTAACCACATGCCTGATTTGGTAGCCTCAAAACCAAGCAAGATAGCTAATCCAATTAAAAAATCCAATCAACCAAGCCAAACAATAAATCAAGCAACTTGATCCTAAAAAGTATCTGTAACACCTAATTATTATAATCACGTCCAAACATCTTTGAATGACTTGGGATTCCATTCTAGGGTTTCTAAGCCCTATTAGGGTTTCCTTAGGGTTTCTTGGTTTTAGTTTCCAATTTTACCCTTTTTAGGTCAACAAACCCTAAAAGCACTTTTCTACTCATAAAAACCCTAATTACTCAAATTATCCAAATTAAGGGTCTTTATCCACAAATTAGTTCAAGAAATCATGGTCATGCCTTCTTAATTGATTTCCATATTTAAATCCATTAAACCTCATAATTATCAGAATTAGGGTTTCTAAGTCCATTAATGCACTTCTATAATCAGGGAACCCTAATTAAACAAATTATGAACAAATATCATCCATTCGACCTAATTCATCCTTTTTCGTGTCAAAAGGATAAACTTTGCTCATAATAGTCAGGGGACAACATTGGATCCATAATCTTCAAAACTTTGATTTTCAAATTAATTGAAATTATTAAAGATAGCATATTTACACAATTTTTGGAGTTACAAGCAGATATAGGACTTGGATTCATTTTTAATGGATTCTACATATTTTTCTCATCAAAAACCATATATAACTTATGGCCATCTGAGTTACCAAGAATTAGTTATGATTTATTCAATTTAATTACCTCTGGGCCAATAGCTGGCTGCCACATGTGCAGTTGGTTTGCTTGCTCCTATTCCACATGGATCTCAGCTCGGCCTATAGGCTTTAGCCACATCAAAAACTCACTCCATGTGAGCAGACCACTAAGCCGAGGTAGAAGTACAACCTTGTCCACACACCGTTGGGCCTGGGCCTCTTGCACCCGGGAACAAGAGGGTATTTTTCCCTCCTTTCATCTTCCTCCTCGCGACAAACTCAAGTAGATGCCTAGGTAGGTAAACCAACTTTTTGAATCCATGCTTCAGAGCAAGGTGAGTCGAGGGAGGAGTACCAACACCTTTACTGGGCATAGATGGACTAAATGACAATCTTGGATTGCTCGAAGTCGCCAATACAAGGGAGAAAGGGATCCACTACATCACATTGTACAAGAAACTAAGGAGGAGTAAGAAGGTAAGGTGTGCGAATGAATTGGTGGCAAGAGAAGATTTTTCTGGGTCTCATAATCCTTGCACATGTTCTCAAAGAAGGCAATGCCCCTTTATATAGGCCTGACTTCCCAAACCATCCACCCCAATGAATTTGACTTACTGGAAATTGGGGAAAACTCAAACCCTCATAAAACTAGGGCAAGTTAGGGTTCAAAAGATTCACTTTCACAAGACGAATCTAAAGGTAGCATCTCTAGGTGAGAACACGGTCAAGAAAGAGAGAAAAAGAGGATATGAAGATAATAGTTACTATTCATGGTTTCCTTTTTCCATCAGGGTAAAAGATAATTTAGGTACCATTTATTTACCAAATCGGACAGTCACAAGGCCACCTGCTTTAAGAAGGGTCTATTTGTGATTTCCTCCAAAATCCAATTAATCGTTACATTTAATACATTGCCCATAAATCCTTATCACTTTAGAAAAACATCAATAATTCATAACTCTCCCATCTTTAATCCTTTTTCTCTCAAATTTTAAGGGAAATTCTGTAATGACTTTATCTAACTTTGGGAAAAGTTTGAGACTTTTTCAAAAAGAAAATATAGTTTTCTTCATATGCAAGTCTCCCTAAAATTCCAAGCATTTAAGACATCAAACCCAACACTTTTATCTTTCTTTCTTTTCTATTTTTATTTATTTTGTCTATTCCTTCTATTAGAAAACATGTGCAAACAAAAATCAATTAATAATGGCCATCCATGCCACTTTCTAGAGAATTCTACCCAATTTTCACTTATGCACACAATTGTCTTCTATTTCTTTTTCTTATTATAGTATTTTCTTTTATCCTTTTCCCTTTTTATCCATCATTGGGTTTATCAAAACACTATAAATGTAACATCCCTGACCTGGGTTATGAGTCAACCCTAGGTGTTTTGCCTAAATATGTAATTAAATCTTTGTGATTAACTCTGAGCATGTAATTAAGTTTCTCAGAAACGTATATTTCAATATTTGCTCCTTTTTATTTAAAGTTGTAGCATTGTTTTGATATACAGGGACCTATGTGCACTTTACCCAGTTAAAAGGGTTAGCTTGCAATTTGCACATGATGAGATGTTCCTCTGATGTTGAGACATCATGAGAAATCTTTTTAGCAAAGTTTGAGGGATTTCCCAAGCTAGGGCACCAAGGTGCAGCTGTGGAAGCAATCCCGGTGCTTGAAACCCTAATTTGGGGTAAAATGCAATTTACCCAAATTAAGGAATCCAAATTGTAAAATATGTCATCTAATGTATCTTTTTAGACTCTTGCCATCATTAAGAGAAGAGATGATGAGGGAGTCACCTCAATTGAATTATCAAGTTATGAGAAATGCCTTGTGATTGAATAATCAGGGTATATGTGCAATATTTCTTTATGTATGTACCTCATTATTAGCTTGCTCTCCTTTACCTTCTTTTACTAAGACCTTAAGAGAAGGTTTTTCCTTAGAATAAAGAGGAAGGGACGATCAAGTGAAGAAGGAGGGACCTAGTTGGAATTATGGACAACTTATGAACTAATGTTGAAAATCCTACCCCATGTATATAAGCTCTCCTTCCCTTAGTTGCAAGGGAACTTACCCTTCGTTCCCTTACTGTTTCATTTCACCAAAGACGACCAAGGACTACCTTGGAGCTAAGGAGGACGACCAAGGGGTGCAAGGTAGGTTTAAACCCCTCTTCTTGCCTAATTCCATGGTTAGAACTCGAATTCAAGGTCATCTTCATGGCTAACTCTTGAAACCCTACCTTTCTAGCCGTCTCTTTTCATCCTTCCTTGGAGTTTTCACCTTGGCCAACCTGTAAGAACTCAAGGACGCCATTAGAGCTTGGAGCTCAAGAAGCAAGATTTAGGCGGGTTTTATAACTCTAAACCCATGCTTTACTATGTGCATCTTTATATGCGGTTGGATGATAGCTCTTAGTGTTTCCCTACTTTTCCCTGCTTTTTTGCAAGCAAATCCATGGGATATTCGAACTGTTCTTGAGCTAGGAGATGAAGGCGTGATTTCCAAGAAAAACCCACCGCTTTTCACTCCCTTAAACGGTCTCACCAGTTTTCTCTCTCGGTCTCAAGACCGCGAGGTGAGCAAACGGTCTCGAGACCGCGACAGGGAAAACGGTCTCCACGACCGTTTGGCCCCGTTGGCCGGGCGTGGACCGTATAAGAAATCTGTTCCTAATTATATAGGATAATTACCCTCAAAATTTGGGAGGCTATCTCCAAGGGAATCGGGAGATATGACCTTTTTAAGTAACAACTTTATTTGAATTTATTCCTGATTTTCAAACGATCTGAAATTGCCTTTTTGGGCAAACGGTCCCAAGACCGTGTAAGGTCGTTGACCAGGCATTGACCGTATGAGATTACTGTTCAAAATAATGTTAATTAACAACGCACCAAGTTTTATGGTCTAATTCCAAACGGGCTAAGAGTTGAAGGGTGAATACTAGGGCTAACCCTAGATGAAATCAGTACTGAAATTATGGTGACCTAATTAGGGTTTTTAGGGTTGATTGACCTAAACGGTCTCAAGACCGTTTAGGGGTTACCCAAACGGTCTCAAGACCGCGAGGGCAATCAACCATGACCGTTTGTAGGTCTGGGGTCAAGAATAGTTGACCAATTGAAGGTATAATTACACCAAATTACTTTGCAATTAGATATTGATATGATCATCAACTCAATGGGTCAAACCTTGATGAATTTGCACTAGAATCCAAAATTGGATGGGCAAACGGTCTCAAGACCGTTTGGAACTCATCCAAACAGTCTCAAGACCGAGAGGACAATCACCCAAGACCGTTTGAAGGTCTAGGGTTAAGTAAATTGACCAATTGAGGACCTATTTGCAAATAAGTTATCAATTTAATCAAAATGCTGTTTTGTGGATCAATCATGGTTCAACCCCTATCAAATCACCTTGGACTTTGATGAAATCTTGGGAAAATGGTCTTAAGGCCATGTGGGGTCCACCAAAATGATCTCAAGACCGTTTGTGCCAAGTTTGGGCCCATTTGGAGCTCAAATGAAGGGTTCAACCTTGTGTTGGGTCACATTGTTGAGTGCTGATGGGTGAACATTGATAGACCCTAATTGAATCGACTTCAACCCTAATTAGTCAACCCTTGAGGGTCAATTGAATGACCAAGTGGTCAAGCATAATCTTAATTGACCCAATTCATAAGTGGTCATCATAGTTTTGACCTTTTGAGGGCTTCAACATGAGTTGACATTATCGGGTGTATCATTGAATCTTGTTGATGGACCAAGTGGTTGAGACCATGTGAGCTCGCGGTCTCAAGGTCGAGAGGAGGCTCGCGGTCTCAAGGTCGAGAGGAGGCTCGTGGTCTCAAGGTCATGAGAGGTCTCACGGTCTCAAGACCACGAGGGGCCTCACGGTCTTGGGGTCAAAGAAGGGCAAACGGTCGTCATGGTCTTCGCGGTCTTAACCTTATTTGGAGTCTTCGCGGTCTTGAATCAATGGAGGGCTCGCGGTCTTGGAGGAGGAAGAGGCCTCGCGGTCCTGAGGTCAAAAGTGACAAAACGGTCTACACATCCTCACGGTCCTAATGTCAATTGGTCAAAAGGTCAACTCAACCAGTGGGTCTCACATCGATTGAGGGTTGATGGTTGAGATCAATCAAGATAATTCAAGGTTGACTTCTTTCAATCAATTGAGGATATAAATGGTTCGATGTTGCCCTAATCAAACCCTAATGATAACATAGGATATTAAGGGGTTAATTGACTAGGATTTTGACCATAATGATGATCAATGGGGTGAATTACCAAAATACCCCTGAAGGGTAAATTAAGTAATACCTTGATCAAATCAAACCCTAATCACATGATAGTGATGTTTTGGGCTATGTTAGCCTATGATGACTTAATCCGACCTGATCTAGAGTGATATTGACATCACCTAACCTTATGATGAGAGAGAAAGTACTTCTAGAGAGAGAAAGTACTTCTAGAGAGAAAAAGTACCCTTTTTAGGTGAAAATTCAATTAAAGCATCTCCAATGCACAGGAATGAGCATAATTAGGGTATGATCCACCTGTGTGAGATCATAGAAATCCTAATTATGATAAATGATGAACCTTTAACTAATCTAAGAGCATCAATGAAGATGTTACTCATATATGATGATGTTATGAGTTCAATTCACTTTAATGTGAATAGTAAACCCTAATTCAAGGGTAATGACATGTAATGTGAATAGTAAACCCTAATTCAAGGGTGATGACATGTAATGTGAATAGTAAACCCTAATTCAAGGGTAATGGCATGCTTTTGAATATTAAACTCTATTTGATGAGAATTAGAGATTTAAACTCTTATGACAAGAGTAGGAAGGATATTCCTTATTTTTGTATTACCTTTATCAATTGTACTAACCATGCAGGTTCTGATATGAAGGTAATCATATCCAGGTATGGATGATGATGTTATATTCATTAAAGGCATGTTGTTAGCCTTATGAATAAGTAAAGTAATCTGATGTCTTGTAAGTGGCATCCTATACTGATAATGGGCTGTGAGAGCCATGAATACCATCAAAGTCATGCCTTAGAGATGACTTGTGATGAGGATAATGAGAAATGATGAATGATATGAGTTAGGCCTGTTACATTTAGTATTCTTCTTTTATAGCTGCTATGCTACTGTTATTGTTTGAAGAACAATGTATGCTGTTAAAGAATACTGAATGTACCTAACTAATCAAGTATAATGTAGAGCCCAGATCATGGATCCATCATTGTCAGAGATTAAGTGATGGTGAAACAGGTTTTCCTCAGGGAACTCCTGGAGCACATACTTTTGAGTATGTGGGGGTACATGGATGTGTAGAACCTTACATCCTAGTGTAGGAAAGTGATGTAGATGTGGAATCCATCCATCCTTCACTATATTTTCATACCATATCAGTGGTAGGTAAACATGAAACCTCCTAATGACAAAGAAAGCACAGATATCCGTATCAGTGGTAGGTAAATATGAAACCTCCTGATGACGAAGAGAGTACAGAATGCCACTGTGACTCTAGAATAGCGAAGGACCAGTTTACCCTGGTGAGCTATATTAAGTAGAGACACGAGATGTCCTACAAGTGATCCTCTTACTGACTGAGGAAGGTGAAGGTCATGAGAATCCGGCTCCTTAATGACCTATGTATGATACTGATGTAACTTCTCAGTGATCAGTTGGAGTATGAGTGGTAAGCCTCATCTCCACAGGGCATAATGTTGTTTGTAAAACATAATCAACCATGTAGTATAACTTGTTAGAGATGACTCCAAGTTAGTTGATTGATATTACATTGCAACAATGTTCATATTCTCCATATCTCCTAAATTGTAGAGATTTTGTTATACCTGCAACTGTTATAGAATACTTTGAAGGCTTTACTGCTTAAAATATTCTTTGATGTCATAATAAAGCTTCTGGCGAAGAGTTATAACTCTTGCTGGGACAATTATGTATAATTGTCTCACCCCGTAGGCTTCAACTTTTTAGGTGGACGTCGGAGACGAAGGAACCAGCCTGTAGGTGATCAGTCTCAGCAGCAGCACCAGGGGCAGTAGTAATCTCAGGTGGAGATTGTCCTGCCATATGGTGTAGTTAGAGTCAGTCCTATGTGTCCTCTGTACTCTCAGGTCTTGGAGTCTTTTGTATAGTGATCTTGAGATTTTGTATCTTGATGTATATAATTACTCAAGAAGTAATTATCTTGAGATGTAAACAATTTATCTCACCTTATGAAAGAAGCTTTTATGGATCTAAGCTCTTGTCTCAAAAAGTTTTAATTTCCCATGATTTTGTCTTCCGCTGATTACCGATTCGCTTCCGCTACGTTTTAATCGTGTTTATGTCATGGTTTGGAGATCAGAGCCCACAATAAACCACAAAATTAGGCATCCAAGGGAAATTTTGCAAAAGAATCCATTCTTTGAAAACAAATAATACAAATTTCCATTCAATCCCCTTTTATTTGCAAATTTGCATTTCAATTAATACACGCAAAATTGAGTTTATAACAATAGTTATTTGTTTAGTGGTTGGTAAGGGCCGGTTGGGGACTGTCAAGTGGGGGTATTTGAGAAATGACATTCATATTGTTTGTCCTGTTGCTGACTTATTTCAAACAGATCCAAAGGTAGTGTTGCTCAAGGGTGAGGAACATTCAATCCTAGGGGATTTTGATGCACTGATTTTTATTCACTTTTCATAGGCTATTTTGCTATCTGCTTTATGCGTTATTGTTCACTTTTACATTATTTATGCATTATTTATCATTATTATCCTATGAAATGTTATTGCATCAAACCATAAGTATTTTCACCAAATTATGCCAATTTATCATATTTTATTCAGACTTGTGTTGGGTTTTTCCATATTTTAGGTAATTGGAGCACTCATGAGGCATCTAGATGATATCAAAACTACAATAGGTGAAACCAACTTAATTCATAAATCCAACAGGGAGTTTAAAGAAATCTTAATGCTACTGAGATGTTACTTGGTGCTAAGGAGTCATGGTTTGAAGCCACTGAAATGGCAAGTTAGTACAAAAATCAACAAGAATTGAGGTTATCAACTTGGTGCTACCGACCCACTAGTCCACGATACTGACATTCATCAATAGGAGAAGTCAAAACTCACAAAATAACAACTCGGTGCTGCCGACCCACTTGTCAGTAGTACCGACACATAACGAGAGATTTGAGTCATCCAATGACTTGGTGCCATAGACATACAATCACTACCAACTTGGCGCCATCAGTGTAGATTTAAGATCACAACATATCTAACTATTAGGAATTAATGATGGCCCTAATCTCACTTATGACCTAAGGGGAGTTCAGCCAAACCTAAGAATCACATTCTATTCTATTACAACTGAGCACGAAATTGGGATAGGAGGAGATGATGGAGACAAACACGTCCCAGACGATTCAGGAGCCTCTAAAGAATATATTTGCAATCGAAACACTACAAATTGGGAAATTTCATCAGAGGGGATCTTCAAGGCTGGTTTCTCCAGGGGTTCACATTAGTTTTCTATGTTTACCACATTTTCTCTTTTCTCCTCTGTGTATGAGATAGTAGAGATCATGCGTGGCTAATTCCCTTTGATCCTAGGACCTAAGAGTAGCTCGATATTGCATTGTAATTGAATTTCATGATACAATATAGTTGTTTATTTTAATTTTAGACATAAATCTATGACTTCTAAATGAATTACCTATGCTTGATCACCATAGTTAAACATTCAAACTGTTAATTGTTTTGAGAGAGGGATTAAGGGTTGGAAAGGTCGTATATTTACATAGACTATATTGTTCCTTGGGAGAGGGATTACAACTGTGAAGGGTATAAATCATAGGTTTAGCAAATGCGGCCTAGCTAATTCCAAAATCACTATGGGAATGGGATTTGTCTAAGTTTAGGTAGCGTGTTACGTTGTGCGATTGGGTAGTACTTTCTATAGATCCTTAATCCAAGGTTAAGAGTAAATGCTTATTAATGAAATGGAATTAAATGCGATGTATACCATGATGAAACTATAATCCTAAGGAATCCATCCATCTGTGGTCACAATAAACTAAATTTAGATTTCAATTCTTACAAATAGTTATAATCAAACAACTAATCACCTTTTTCTTATTCCTATCTGATTGGGTTAGAACTAGTAGTAGTCTATGGATTAATGTTTCCCTGAGTTTGATATTCAAACCTTAGAGGGCTATACTACTCGAGGCATACACATGCATTTCACATGCATAGTTTAGGCGTGTCAAGTTGTTGGCTCAGCATGAGATGTCATATTACTCACTGCCAGAGGAGTGGGTGTAGACATTTGTTGCATGGTTGGCTAAAAAGGTGGCAAAGCATACCCATAGTAGTTATTTGTCGGTCACACGTATTGTGAGGGCACACACTATTGTTGGTAGCTGGGTGGCATCACCTAAACTTTTTGTGGTTGAAGTGTCTGGGCCTGAACAACTTGGGCTATGAAAGTTTTCCCAGAGGAGACCTATATGGCTGGCAGTCACCGTGTTCTTTCCCTGGTGGGGAAGAGTACTACTCCAATTGTGGCATTAGTTTTTTTGGCTTCAGCACATTTGGTCTTCTGATTAGTCATTGAAGAAGTAGACGATGACTGAAAGGTGAGGCCTATGTCCTGATAGACTCCCCTTTTGATGAAAATTTTGATTTATACACCTACATGTATGTGCTCTGGGTAATATTGTACCTTTGTAGGGATAAGAGGGTGACGAGGGTTAGTGAAGCATCTTTGATCACCATATATACGGCCTCCTTATCCATAGGCTTGAACTCCACCTGAGTTGATGAACTCAGAGAAACTCTCATCCATCTTTTGTTGCAATGCTTCTAGGCCATATTTGGTCGAGACATGATCTAGATTACAAACATTTGATTGATGAACTTTTCAGCCATTTTGGCCCATGTGGTGATGGCGACCATGTCAAGTTTATTGTACTAGGACAACGCATGACCAATCAAGGTTCGTGTAAAATAGTGTATCAATACCTTGATTTTGTGCTGGACTTCCACCATATCTGAGAAGGTACACCTTGACATGGGAAACATGGTCCTCCTATCCAGTGTATTCATGGAATTTAGGCATGTTGAAGTTGTCCGGTAGCTTTGATTTAGGAAAATGGTAGAAATCACTGAATGTCTTCCCACTATCCTTCTTTCCTTCTAATAGTTTGAACTTTTACATAATCTTTAGTAGTAGGGGATCCACGAGATCAAGTTCCTATGCAACAACTTCTTGGGCTATAGCCACCACGAGTATAACTAGCAGTTTGATTTTCATTGGTGGTGCCATATATATGGGTGGTGGGAATTCACACCCTCCCTCTATGTACAGGTTGTACCAAGAGTGGGACGGCGCATACATGGAGTGCAAGCTAGGGACATGTTATTGGCCGTTCAGATAGTGCATTTGAACCTTCGTGACAGTGTTGACCATTTGAGGATGTTCTTGTGTGATTGTGTCTTCTTCTTCTTTTTTCTTTCCTTCAATTGCCCCTTCATGCATGAAGAAGGGCTTGTCCACTACCTGAGGTATGGGGACGAACCCAATGTTTGATAATGTCAAAATTTGATAGAACTTGGTCTGGAATGCATCCAGTTGAGGCGGGTGGGTGTCCCATAGGCCGTATGGAAAGAACAATGTGGATGAACCTGCATGTGTTGTTCCTTGTCCAATGAACCCTCGGTAGTGCCACCTTCCTATGTAGGATGATCTTGATGGAGGAAGAAAATGAATGTTGAAGGGATGCTCAAATTGTGGTCCTTCTTGTGTAATCGCAGATTCATACAGAACTGAGGATTCTTTTACACTTCTCAACCTCTTCAGGTTTGTCATGCTTGTTGTGGATGACATCTGCCTTAGAGTCACCATCCATCTGGCAATCTACATTGCTGTTCTTGACCATATGGATTACTTATTTATGGGACCGGGTGAGATTCAAACTTCTGGGAGTTCCCGAGATGTCTTGAAATCAGCATTAGCAAGATTCTAAAGTAGGGTGTAATATTAGGATAAAATATAATATATATGCTTTTGGGATGGACCCCTTGCAAACATCACATTAGTTAAGAAAATTAAAAAGGCCTCTCCTTGATGGGAGGGAATGTATGATAGGGATGCTCTCAGATTTCTCACATTCCTCTCATGATGAAAGACACATGTAGTTATTTCTTATTACGGTTTTTTGGTGGTTGTTCATGCCCTTATCCTGGACTAGATTAGGGAACCTATCAAATTTTGTGCATGCCATGTTTTCCAATTCCATGTCTAGAAAAGGAAAAGATGGTGGGAGCATAGTTCCTTTGGGAAGTGTGTAAGGCCCTTGACCTATCTTAGTTCTTGACGGTTCTTACTTTGCTTAATAAGATGCTTAAATATTAATCTAATCTCTTGAGATGCCTAAATATCATGTGGCATTCTTATGTTTTCAATTTGGTCTTGTTTGGATACTGTTTGAGCTATGTTTGCTTGTTTTAGACCAAGTTACAATTTAGCCATGATGAGGGTTTATCTTGAAATTTGTCACATGTAGGTTGTTCCCTTTGTTCCTTGGCATCATGAGAGAGAACATGGTGCCTTGGGGTGCCTTTTTATGCTTTGGTTTGATGAGGGGAGAAGTAGTGACATGTTGAGTGTTGTTTCTAGGGTTTTCTTGGACACCCTAGGTTGATGTTGACCTTGTATTGACCGTTTGAGTCCTTAGTCTTTAAACAACCATCCTTGGATCTTCTTGATGTTTTCCCTACAATCATAGATGTTTTTTAGTGTGTGATGGAGTGCCAATGGTCACTGAGACTCCCATCCTATCTTTTGATAGTTGACCTAGGGTTTCATGTGGTCACTAGTTTTCTCTTTGACCATGAGCCTTTGTGGCCATGATTCCCTTTGACTGATGGTCCTCTAGGACCAAGTGAGGTATCCAAATTGTTTTGGTTTACACGGTCTAAGTTGCATGCATGGTTTATTGGATGCATTTTTGTTGTGTGGTGGACATGTGGATCTTATCTACATGATACTTAACCTCTTTGGTCTCTCTAAACCCTTGAGTATATGTACCCCTCTTCTTTCATGCATACAACCTTTTTGCACCCTCTCTACCCTCTCTCTTTGCTTGAGTTCGTCTCTTGTGGGCTTGGTGGAGAAAAAGCTCATCCTTAGTGCTTAGTGGATGAAATCCTTTGCATGTGGTGATCCAAGCTTGGAGCTACTCTTCCTTGGTGATCTTTGGTGATTCTTTGACAGTTGGTAAGTGATCCACCTCTTTATTTCATTTCTTTATAAAACCCTACCTCTTTCATCTTCTCTTGGCCGAATTCGTGGAGCTTCCATGGTGGTGCTTGTGTTGAGATGGAGGTACTCCTCTTTCTTGGGACAAATCTTTGGTTCTCCAAGGCAGTGCTCAAGTTGAGTGGAGGAATCTTATCCCTTTCTCTCTCTTCTTGTTCTTTTTCATCCCTTAGGATTTTGGTTCTCCTTCTTGCCTTTTTTGACCATGGTTTTCTTATTTTTTGAGGTGGTGACTAGCTTGGTCATGGAGGTGATCAAAGCTAGGTTTCTCTCTTGCTTTTAGAACTTTGCTTGGAGGTGGTTGCACCATCATCTAAGGTGGGTTATATAACCCTTTTCCCTACTATTATTTGCACTTCTTTTCTACATGTAAAACTTATCTTGTTCCTAAAACGTGGTTACATGTTGCATGATGTTTCTATCTATTCTAGGGTTTATGATTCTAAAGTAATTTTGCTTAGATTAGCTCTTTTTATTAAATCCTAGTTGTTGTTCTTGAATTTTGTGGATGGTGACAAGTTGGTTCTTGCATGCACATCTTAAAATGTTGGCTTTGATCTCCTTGATTATGTTTTGGTTATCTTGAGACGATGAATGTTTTTGGTTCTCCATGAATGTTTTGAATGCATGGTTATCTTTCTCTTCATGGCTCGATCTTCTTAGGTTTGGTGATCAGATTTGTAGGGGTGGGAGCATGTTTGTTTTACATCTTTGAGGTTTCGGTTTTTAGGATGATTATCCCTATTTTGTTTATGTTTCAAGAGTACTTTTCTCTCTAAGACATCCTTCATGATCTATTCCTTGTTTTTGAAGACTTGAAGATGACGCTTGGGTTGATGAGATAGACTCATTGATTTTGGTTGCTTGGAAAACTTCCCTCTTTGGTCACATAGACCTATTTTTTCTTGGGCATTGACCTTGATGATTCTCTACGACTGCTGGAGGTGTTGATTTCCTTCAAATTTTTAAATGTCATGGTGCCTTGATCGCTGATGCATGCTGCGACCTAGGGTTTCTCTTCGACCGATGGATGTGGTTATTTCTCTTCGACTGTTTGGAATTGGTGATGGTTTTGGTAGCTTTTCTTGAGGATGGTATTCAACCATGATGGATTATTCTCTACGATCACATAGATTTATGACCTAATGCTCTCTTTGATCAAAGTTAGTCCATGGACATTGGTTCTTATGTATGGTCATCAAGTGATGTTGGTGATGGATGACCCATGTGTTCCAAGTATATGGGAAGTAGTAGTGTGAGGTTGAAGTGTTATATTGCTATTTTAGAAACCCTAATGAGATACATACCCAAAACTCTAATTCAAATCTTGAACAGGGTCATAATGCTTAGTTTCTTAAGTGATTAACAAGTAATGATGTTTTATCTCTCTTATTTGTGTAACCCTAACCTTGCAGGTGAAATGAATAACATAGCTAGTGAATTCTATGATGTGTTTAATATGACACAAGGTAATGATTGTGAGCCTTTATGAGGCATGATGAGATAATGATGATTGTGTAGGAGTTATGTGATTGTGTCTTATGATCTCACAGAGGCTTTCTGCCTAGTATGGGGTGATATCCTCCTGTGATGTGATGAGGGTTTGAAATAACCTAGTGATGTGATGATGATTATGGCCTTATATGGAAGTGATATCATGTGATGATGTGACAAGTTCTTAAATCATACGTTTTATATCTTCTACAGTTGTAATAAACCCTTATCTTTATAGAAATTTTTTAGGGTTTATACGTTGTAACTTGATTGATGCTAAAAGATACCCCATTTGATTAACTAACCAAGTGAAACCCTAATCATGTAGCTTCCCTATGCCATAGATCCATCTTCAATGTTAGTACTTTGCTGGATGGTGAAATGAGTATTCTCAAGGGAAACCTAGAGCACATACTGTTGAGTATGCTAGGTGCGAGTGACTACCTATCCTTGACATCTTGAGTCCCAAGTGTTTTGAGAATGACTGCGGGTCTCGGTTATGAGCATGTAATATGATGTGATAGAGGATATATGTGGTTGTATCTTAGTGAGTGGGTTATATACTGATACAATCCTATTTTAGGGCCCATCTTGTGTCTTTTTGCATATTAATCACATCTAAACAAGTTAGAGCACAAGTTAATTCCCTCAATATGCATAATTCTATCAAATGCACTTGTGTACATTCTTTGCATGATTTTTAGGTACTTGGACCAAGCCTTGGATGGATGACAGAGAATAAAGGTGTTATAGGATTCCTCCACCCATGGAGGGGTCCAAAGAAGGCCCCAAAGCTCCCTCAACCTACCCCTAGTGGCTAAGAGTCAAGCTTAAGAAAAGAAGTCCATGGATCATGAAGTTCGAAGCTCAAAGTCCAAACAAAGATCACAACATGACCGTGGTGACACAGAACGACCATGCTGCAAATGAAGAAATCACAGGAAAAATCTCAGTTTTGAAGCATCTATAGAAAATCCTCCACCACGGATGTAACATACCAAATTCTAGAATTTTGTCTTTTGACCCTCTTTTCCATCTTTTCCTTTCGTTTCTATCCTTCTTGGCCTTTTTGTTCAATTTGTAGAGAATATAATGGTTTAGTGAACATTTATTCACTAATTGTACCAATATAAGGGTTTATGCACAAATGCCTCAATGAAAGCTTAATTACCATAGTAAAGTACTCTAAACCTTAATCTAACTTTTTGATATGATTTGAAAACATAAAAGGATCCTAATTTTCAAATTTGGTTCGATTTGGATGTTGTTTGTGTAAGTTATGCATTTTAGGTACATTTTGGACTTTTATGCAATTTACCCAATTGGGAGGTTTGCTTTGCAAATCATCAACTGAGATTTTAATCCTTAGATATGACCTTACCATTAATGAGATTTTAATCCTTAGATATGACCTTACCATTGTGGGCTCTTAGGACCGAATTTTGATATCCAGGAAGAGTCCATGAGCTGTCCTCTTGAATGGCCATCAAGCCCTAGGCTAAAGACACATGGAAAGTCCCTTATGACACCTCATGCTTCACCTCTTTCTTTATATAGCCATGTATACCCCTTCCCAACTCACAATTTGAAAACTCTTGCTCTCCATTTCTTTCCTCTAGATTAGATAATATTTCCTTATATATTTGGCCACGAATGTTTTGTCCCAAGGTAATAGAGGGAGCCTACCTTGGTGAAGAAGGCTCATAGGGCTTCCAAATTGCTCTATTACGGTTTCTAAAGCTCCACCTTGGTGAATTCGACCAAAACTAGTAAGTTGCCTCCCTTACTTCCCTATTTTGATACTGTTGATATTCCTTACAACCTATTACAGGTCGTAACCATGGAATTCCATGGTGAAACCCCACCTAGAACCCTAAAACACCTCATCTCTATGCTCTTTTGCTAGGGTTTATCACCTCTAAGTTGAGAAGGTGATCTTTGTCCAAGAAAGGAGTTTGGCTTGGAGAAACCAAACCTTCTAATCTCAGAATCCTTTCTGTTTGGACCGTATTACCTTACTATAGGCAAGTTTTGTTAACCCCCTTCTCATATATTGCTTAAGTACATGCTAAAAACCCATGCTTCTATGTTGATAATCGATGATTTCCATCTCTTTTTCCATGTTCTTCTAAGGTTTTGGTTTCTTGCTATTTTATCTTATCTAGAATCTCTAGTTTGGTTATCTAAGAAACTTCAAACCTGATCTTGGGTCAAATGATGTTTTTTCCCTCTCCCTCTCTCTTCAAATATCTCGATTGGTTTGATGATGTGGCAATTTCCAATTGGTTAGTATTGAAAAATTCATATCTTCTAAACCACTTATCCAAATTTGACAAATAAATATGTTTTGGAATTGGAAAATTAATATATATAATAAAAATATTTTCAAGGTCTTATTTCTTGGTTTTACAAAGGGTGATTTTTGTAAAATGAATTTAATGCATAAAATCCATAAAAATTACATCTTAATCATCATAACTCCAAAATTAACATAAAAATATGTTTTCTTGATCAGGAGAACTTAATAACTTTATTGGTGATGTTTTAAGAGTCTAAATCCGAGTTTTTCTAAAAAGGTCTAAAATTAGGGTTTCTATACATTAGTGTGCACTATGTACTCTAATACATGTTAATACATTGAAAATAGGCAAAGTGGAACTTGGACTCAATTAAAGTGGTGAAAGTTAGTAATTGATATCAGTAAGAGAGGTATCTGGTATGTATGTGAAATCCCTACTTATGTATGTGCATTTACACCTTAACTTGGGAATAATTTTTCCTTAACCTATTTTTCTATAATGAGGCTTTATTAAGCCCTATTTCATATACTCTTGAATCTTTTGATATACTTTCCTCATAAACTAGTTTTGGAACATTATTCTTGGGTCTTGGTACCCCACTACCATTCCTATTGATTCACATGATTATTCTTGTCATGACTAATTTTTCTAGCATGAAGATTTATGTTCTATTTAATTTAAAGTAGCGATACTTGTATACAACCACCCACAGAGGGCATATATTTAATCGCCTTGGGGAATGTTTTTATTCTCCCCTATTTAATTGTGTAGGTGATTGGGAATTTCTTATTCTCCCCTCAACTCGAGGTTAGAGGTCCTATAGGTGCCTCAATCCTACTTAGTTAGGTAGACATAATTATCTTACATTCAAATCCTTTTTGATATAATTGTTCATGGCAAGATTCTTTGATATATAGCCTCATACTCTTGTTATCTTCACCATATGATGAACCCTAGCCTATTTTTATTTTCTTTACTTATCTTGATATCCTAGACTAGTTTTGTGACACATACTTTTCTTCCCTTTCCCTTTTTGCTGGGTGCCTTCCCAACCACCCAGGTGTTGAGCAAGGTGATGGATAAGACAAGGAAGATCTTAGCTTTTGGCTTGGACTCAGTTGATGAAGATGTTGCTTGGAGATAAGATTGTAGTAGTCTAGACTTCCCTCTATCTAGATCCTTATTGTGTGTCTTGATGTAAACCCTAATGGGAGAATTTGATGTATTTTTGTAAACCTTTTATGAAATTGTATATAGTTAGTTATTTTTTATTCCGCTACTTTCTAATGGTCTTTTGTATACCAATGTTTAATAAGTTTGGAAAATTTATGCCCATTCCATCATGCCTCTGAGAGTGTTTGGAATGGATGTCAATTCTTTAAAAATGTTTAGTAAAGGGGTGATTTCGCCTCTTTACAACATGGTATCAGAGCCCATGGTAGTCGGAATCTGACTATTTCAGTTTTGTCTCGCTAATTAGAATCCATGCCTTACATAGTTCCTTTTGGTGACATGGTTGCCCTAGAGTTGATCTATAAATGATGAAATGTTGATTTAGGACCCTATAGTTCCACATTAGTATCATGATGAATAAAACTCTAAAATACTCATAACTAAAATATGCATAGCTTAATGTTGTTTAAGTTTTCCTTTAGGAAACTATTAGGGCATGAAGTTGAAGCAAAGGTGTCTAGAAAGGATCAGGTTCTGGGGGCGGGCAATATTTTCCTCCACACCACTTGCTTGGTTTACGAAGACTCCCAAATCCATATGATATCGGCCTGGCCTAAGCTGAAATGGATTGTTTGAAATAGTTTGCTTTTAGGAAATAGTGACCTTAGACATCTATGTTGGATATCTTTGGGAACCCTAAGTTTTAGGTGTATGATGACTTGTTTGAGGATGGATACCCAATATAGTTCCCTTATGACCCATATAACCACATGTTTGGATAGTTATCCCTAGAACCTAGACTTTGAAGTTTGGTGTTTAGTAAGCAATCAGAGTGCACAGTGAAGCATGATGTATCTTTTATATGGTCTAGTTATACTCACCCTTTTACCTCTAGATTAGTTTGGCTGGTTAGGTCAAACCTTGTAAGGGGTGGAGAGTAGTTGGTTTGATGATGTCTGGGTAGTTAGATTTTGAGGATGAAATACTTTCCAAGGGAATGGAGTCATGTAACATACTGAAATATAGCTACTCTGACTTTAGAAACCCTAACTCCCTAATTCAGAATTTAGTGTGCTTGAATCCTTAGTTTTGACCAAACAAGTTATAGTTGTAACCACATGTTTCTTTATATCCAAAAGAACATATAACGATCATTTAATGAATAGTTCATATATTTGAACCCTAATGAATATCTAATGCACATAATAAGAGTAACTCACATTTTAATACTAATAGTGGATAAGCATGATGTTTCCCATGTAATAAACCAATAAACCTTAATGATATGATGGGCAAGATAATTGTAACCTAATCTTGGACTTAATACAAGCTAAGTAAAATATAGCAATCATATTAACCTGAACCCTAAGTTGTAATCATCTAACCTTAAGATATACATCCTTAATGCCTTTCATGATACATTAATGACATTAGGTGTCATAATCAGTTAACATACTTTGATACACATAAATGATATATATAATAATATAAACACATATTAATCAAGTCATCAATATGAAATGCATGGTATGTTACCTTGTTATCTAATATACACATGATTGGTCACTTAATGTAAATCAATTTGTAACATGCCTCACCTTGATCATTAAAATACATGGAGTGGCTTCAATATGAATATGAAGTGATTTTATTCACATAAATGTGCAAATCAATAATATAAATAAATATGAGAAAATGATTAATGATGACATTAATGTGAGAAATAAACATAATTTGGTAATGAGATAATGTTTAATATAAATATATGTAATTGATGTGACATAATTTGTGTTGAATGAAGATTTAAAGACAAATTGAATATTTCATGCAAAATAATTTTTTATAACTTAATGTGGTGATAGTATAAGGATAATGAAGTCGAAGTTCAAAATATTAAGGATAATGATCAAGTATATTGAGGGAATTGAGTAACCCATAATTTTGCTAAAATTCTTAGTAAGATAAATGAGAAATATATATGTATATATACGATGTTTCATGGATGATAATGAAATATAACTTCTTTGGTAATAAAGTGATTATGACATGCCGTAATTAAAATAATGGTGATAATGTGATATCATAATGAATATACTATTAATGAGCCAAAAATGTAAATAATGTTAAATCTCCTAAAAAGAATATCTAAATAATGGAACCTAGGTGATCCTTGATAACCTAACCTATGTAGAGATTCTTGTGGAGTATATGTTAATGAGTTGTTTGGTGGATGTTATGGTTGGAAAAATAACCTGAAGTTTTGTGATGAGATGTTGCACACTCACCCTCCCCTTCTTGCTTGTGATTTCGGGGACAAAATCCTCTTTAAGGGGTGGAGTGTTGTAACATACCGAATTATGGAATTTTGTCTTTTGACCCTCTTTTCCATCTTTTCCTTTCATTTCTATCCTTCTTGGCCTTTTTGTTCAATTTGTAGAGAATATAATGGTTTAGTGAACATTTATTCACTAATTGTACCAATATAAGGGTTTATGCACAAATGCCTCAATGAAAGCTTAATTACCATAGTAAAGTACTCTAAACCTTAATCTAACTTTTTGATATGATTTGCAAACATAAAAGGATCCTAATTTTCAAATTTGGTTCGATTTGGATGTTGTTTGTGTAAGTTATGCAATTTTAGGTACATTTTGGACTTTTATGCAATTTACCCAATTGGGAGGTTTGCTTTGCAAATCATCAACTGAATTTTAATCCTTAGATATGACCTTACCATTAATGAGATTTTAAACCATTGGAGAACCTTGTTTCACCTTGTTTTGATGGTATTTCTTTCCAAGGGCATTATAGGGATTACCCTTTTTATAAAGATGCTTATCTTTAAAAGCTATCAACCAATTAGGTTATTTCTTTCTTGAAAAATGGTGGGGATGGCCTAGAAGGATCTGTGGGCTCTTAGGACCGAATTTTGATATCCAAGAAGAGTCCATGATCTGTCCTCTTGCATGGCCATCAAGCCCTAGGCTAAAGACACATGGAAAGTCCCTTATGACACCTCATGCTTCACCTCTTTCTTTATATAGCCATGTATACCCCTTCCCAACTCACAATTTGAAAACTCTTGCTCTCCGTTTCTTTCCTCTAGATTAGATAATATTTCCTTATATATTTGGCCACGAATGTTTTGTCCCAAGGTAATAGAGGGAGCCTACCTTGGTGAAGAAGGCTCATAGGGCTTCCAAATTGCTCTATTACGGTTTCTAAAGCTCCACCTTGGTGAATTCGACCAAAACTAGTAAGTTGCCTCCCTTACTTCCCTATTTTGATACTGTTGATATTCCTTACAACCTATTACAGGTCGTAACCATGGAATTCCATGGTGAAACCCCACCTAGAACCCTAAAACACCTCATCTCTATGCTCTTTTGCTAGGGTTTATCACCTCTAAGTTGAGAAGGCGATCTTTGTCCAAGAAAGGAGTTTGGCTTGGAGCAACCAAATCTTCTAATCTCAGGATCCTTTCTGTTTGGACCTTTTTACCTTACTATAGGCAAGTTTTGTTAACCCCCTTCTCATATATTTCTTAAGTACATGCTAAAAACCCATGCTTTTATGTTGATAATCGATGATTTCCATCTCTTTTTACCATGTTCTTCTAAGGTTTTGGTTTCTTGCTCTTTTATCTTCTCTAGAATCTCTAGTTTGGTTATCTAAGAAACTTCAGACCTGATATTGGGTCAAATGATTTGTTCTCCCTCTCCCTCTCTCTTCAAATATCTCAATCGGTTTGATGATGTGGCAATTTCCTATTGGTTAATATTGAAAAATTCATATCTTCTAATCCGCTTATCCAAATTTCACAAATAAATATGTTTTGGAATTGGAAAATTAATATATATATAATAAAAATATTTTCAAGGTCTTATTTCGTGGTTTTATGAAGGATGATTTTTGTAAAATGAATTTAATACATAAAATCCATAAAAATTACATCTTAATCATCATAACTCCAAAATTAACATAAAAATATGTTTTTTGATCAGGAGAACTTAATAACTTTATTGGTGATGTTTTAAGAGTCTAAATCTGAGTTTTTCTAAGAAGGTCTAAAATTAGGGTTTCTATACATTAGTGTGCACTATGTACTCTAATACATGTTAATACATTGAAAATAGGCAAAGTGGAACTTGGACTCAATTAAAGTGGTGAAAGTTAGTAATTGATATCAGTAAGAGAGGTATGTGCTATGTATGTGCAATCCCTACTTATGTATGTGCATTTACACCTTAAGTTGGGAATAATTTTTCCTTAACCTATTTTTCCTACAATGAGGCTTTATTAAACCCTATTTCATATACTCTTGAATCTTTTGCTATACTTGCCTCATAAATCAGTTTTGGAACATTATTCTTGGGTCTTGGTACCCCACTGCCATTCTTATTGATTCATATGATTATTCTTGCCATGACTACTTTTTCTAGCATGAAGATTTATGTTCTATTTAATTTAAAGTAGAGGTACTTGTGTACAACCACCCATAGAGGTCATGTATTTAATCGCCCTGGGGAATGTTTTTATTATCCCCTATATAATTGTGTAGGTGATTGGGAATGTCTTATTCTCCCCTCACCTATAGGTTAGAGGTCCGACAGGTGCCTCAACCCTACTTAGTTAGGCAGACATAATTATCTTACATTCAAATCCTTTTTGATATAATTGTTAATGGCAAGCTTCTTTGATATATAGCCTCATACTCTTGTTATCTTCATTATATGATGAACCCTAGCCTGTTTTTATATGATTTACTTATCTTGATATCCTAGACTAGTTTTGTGACACATAATTTTCTTCCCTTTCCCTTTTTGCTGGGTGCCTTCCCAACCACCCAGGTGTTGAGTAAGGTGATGGATAAGACAAGGAAGATCTTAGCTTTTGGCTTAGACTCGATTGATGGAGATGTTTTTTGGAGACAAGTTTGTAGTAGTCTAGACTTCCCTCTATCTAGATCTTGATTGTGTGTATTGATGTAAACCCTAATGGGAGAATTTGATGAATTTTTGTAAACCTTTTATGAAATTGAATATAGTTAGTTATTTTTTATTCCGCTGCTTTCTAATGGTCTTTTGCATACCAATGTTTAATAAGTTTGGAAAATTTATGCCCATTCCATCATGCCTCTGAGAGTGTTTGGAATGGATGCCAATTCTTCAAAAAAATTTAGTAAAGGGGTGATTTCGCCTCTTTACAACAGCCGTGCTACCATCCTTCACTTAGCATGACCGTGGATGCCACCCCTCCACCATAGTAGTTCTGCCACCCCTCCCCCACAGCCGTGCTGCCTAGCACGACCATGTTTCCACCTTCACACCATGACCATGCTACCTAGAACGGCCGTGCTACATATAACCCACTACAGTCGTGCTACCTAGCTCCCCTTTAGATGCCTTAGCACCCTCCTACCTACTCTAGAGCATTCATTGCTATCTCCCTTGCATTCAAGACCTCCACCTACCATTTTCACCCCATTTCCACCATAGAAACTTAGTTTTGTAGGTTTTCTACCATAATCACCTTCATTTGCATGCTCTTCACCCATCTTGGATGAGGGAGGTCGTTCTACAACATCTAGGAGGTGAAGGAAAAGAAGCTTCCATAAGCTCCATGGATTCCTACCCCTTGCTTCTCCTTTCTTTTCTCTTTTTTATGATCCTGTCTAGCTAAGCCCCTA
The DNA here is from genome assembly GCA_963693085.1 of Alisma plantago-aquatica. NCBI lineage: Eukaryota > Viridiplantae > Streptophyta > Magnoliopsida > Alismatales > Alismataceae > Alisma > Alisma plantago-aquatica. The sequence continues at coordinate 488,570,461 of OY856409.1, read as the reverse complement.
GTGGTGGGTTGTTTGGGGTTAAAATGTTACCCTGATACAATGTTGGAGAAAAATAACTTATATTGAACATATTTACATTCTATGATGATTGCCTCTTGATTCTATCTCATTTCCCATTATCTTGCTTGTGGTTTGTGCTTTTAAACATAGTTTGCTTGTTTTGTGATGCTTTATGACACTTAGATTCTAGGGGAAAATGGAATGTATGAGGCTATCTTATGAATGGCTCCTAGGTCAAATTAGTGGATCCCTAGCTAGCCCCTTTGTTCCTACATACAACTCCCTTCTCCTACAAGTAGGTGTGAGATCTAAGTAGCTAGTGTAAGTGTGATTAGTGCAATTGCCTAGAGTTTCCAAAAGGCTAGATGGCAAGTAACATGAGGTGGAACTCCTGCATCTCTACTCCCATTCCTACCCTTGGCTCTCAATTGCCCTAATACCACATACCCTAGAAACCAAGACTTGCCAAGTCCTATTATAATTTCACCTAGCCCTAGTTCTCCAACTAGTAGCATATGGTATATTCCAATAGCACTTGCCTTGTTGTTTGGTTTGGTAATCTAGATTGAAGATATAAAGCTTGCTTGTTATTTAACCTCCCCCAACTAAGATCAAAATTTCATTCCCAAACGTCCCAACTATCAATCTTATTGCTTAAAATCCACCCTTGCCCTCTTAGCTTGTTAATGCTAGTTTAGTTAATTGCCTTTGTTACTTCTTAGCTATTTGCTTAGTTCTTGATAGTTAGGTCTTGCTCAAGTAGTTAGGGATCTTTTAAGCTTTCTTGTGTTACTTTAGTTAACTAGTGATAACTTAGGCTCTTGCTTGTATTATTGCTTAGATTGCCTCTTAATTGATAATTTGAATTGCTAGTGTAGTGTAACTCCTCGCTCTAGTTTAGTTGCTTGTCTTACTTAGTTTCTTAGCCTTAACTTGGTTAGGGTAACCTAGGGTTTCTGGTAATCTAGCTTATTTCTTGTTTATAATTGCTTGAAAGTGTAGTGTAATCAACAAAAACTAACCTTTAAACCCTCAAACCCTACACTCCTCTTTAGGAACTTAGCTCACATTAACTTAGCTCTAGTGCCCGCTCTCTCCCTGAGGATCGACCCTACTCTTAACACTTGCCTATACTAGAACACGACCCCGTGCGTTTGTGGGTATGTGTGATTAGTTAAGCTAGTGTGTTGGACTAGTTCCCATTATATATTTTGAGAGATTCATGTGTTTTCCCTTAGGGTTTCATCTATTCACTTCTAGTTGATTATTGTGTGACCTTGAGAATATTACACTAAGCTTTCTAGTGCCATTACTGGGGATAGAGGTGCTCGACCTAGCTAGTTAGTGTAGCTTAGCTTTTCCTATTGCCCTCACCATTGCTATTCTTTATTCTTTGTGTTAATTTTGCATCTTGATTTGCTAACTTGTCCTCTTTTGTTTGGTTGTGCCTTGTGCATGTGACACGAAACCCTTTGATGTCAAGATGGTAGATTGAGATGTACGAGCCCCTTCAATCCCTCAACTTCCCTACATGATGAAGATATTGGAAGACATGGTAAATATCATGAATATTCATGTGGGAGGTTGTTCTAGTCACTCCACCAACATCATGGAGGCTCATTGTTAAGATGTGCAAGTTCTACTATCTTGTGGCATTCAAAACTACTAAGGCTCCATGTCAAGCTCTTACACTTCAGAATGGAGAAATCATCCAAACCATTTATGGGAGAAACAAGTAGACCAAGAGTCAAGAGAAAACTCCATGTTTGAAGAAGAAGTTCTTGTAAGGGTCTTGATGAAGTGAAAAGAGAGGTGTCCTTTCATGGATAAATCATTGATCGGCTTGAGCAAAGGCTAGACCAGATTTCCATTTCATTTGCCCTTTGTGAGGAGGGAAGACCCCCTTCTCAAACCATGGCCAACCCAAATAATGCAAATGGTTCTATGGGCACTCCTCAAGGCATCTATTATCCACTACAAGGGCAAATATCTACCTTGCAATAGTATCAAGCTCCCCATACCCCTTATGCTCCATCACCTCCCCAACCTTCATACAACTTCCAACACACCTCACAACCACCGCCACAATATCAACCACAAGAACCACCCCCATACCAACCACCTCCACAACAAACATCCTACATTATTCACAATCCTAACCCACCACACCAAAGACCACCATCACCACCACAACTATCACATGCTCCTCCTCCTCCCCATGAGAAAGTGGAGATGGTTCCCATCCTGAGGTCTGAGAAGGTGGTTGAGAATTCCAAAAATGAGGGAAGGAAATTTGACAAAGAGCATGATGGAGTACCCTTGCTAGAAAGTCCTTGTGAGAGTTCCAAGTGCACTAGAGATTTTTGTGCACCACCTTCTATGGAGAGTGCCAAGGGTATTGGCAAATCGGTTGTTCCGACTCCTTTTCAAGCAATGATACCAAGTGTCCCACCTTTCATTGAGGTTACAAAACCAAGTGCCCCAATTGCTGATCCAAGACATCCTAATGTGATATTTCAAGGTTCTCAAGTGTAGAATATGATTGAGATCCCTCTCATTGAAGCCTATGAAGACCCATTCTTCAAGGTAAAGAAAAATTATAGCATGAAAATTCTTAAGGTCTCAAGGCTAATTAAGAAGATAAGGGGGAAGCTGTCCAAGAGGATCATGTTGAATGAGCTGAAAAATTTCGTTGATGAGGATTCTTACTTTGAATTCTATGATGATGACCCTGGAAGAGTAGAAAATGAAGAGAAAAACTTGAGAAGCATGCATGACCCTTGGGGGGAAGATCAAACAATGAAGGTATTTGAAAGGATTGCCTATAATGAGGATGGAAATATTGTGCTTTTGAACAATGAGGTTGACGGAGGATCAACAAGCCTAGATGAAGGCTCTAAACTTAGTTCTAGTGGGAGGCAACCCACATTGGTTTGAAACTCTTTCTCTCAAAAACTTTTTTCCTTGATTATACTTTCTTTTTTTCCAAGAAACACACACACACATCATACTTGATAGTTTTTCTATTTGTGAATCATGTTAGTACATGTACAAGGAAGAAAATATGATGCATAAAGGGTCTAGCAAAAGAGAAGATCAAAGTTTAAGGGAACATTGCAAATTAGTATAAGATCTATAGGAAGGAGTCCAGAACGGCCATGCTACACAACACGACAGTCTGGCTGGCAAGCCAGAACTATCTTGTTGCTCAACACAGTCGTGGTGGTCTTGCCCTACTCACCTAGTACTACATTGATCACTCCATCGCTTGGAGGTTGTCAATTTTCAACTCCACACCCTTTACCCTACTATTATAAACTTCTATTTAACACTGAGGACAACATGATTCAAAAGTTTGGGGTGGTAGGGTGGTAAGCCCTTCTTTTACATCATTTTTATCCATGTACCTTGTGCTAAATTTTTGAAAGATGATCAAACAGTTTGACTAAGTTTCATACTTGTCTATCCTGACCTTGTGTGTCATCTTGCATACAAGCACACATGTACTTTAATTACATGAATTTTTGAGTATTTTTTCAAATGTTTTGCTCTTTTTGCTTTTTCATGCTATGCATTGTATTTTCATGTAGATTTTGGTAATTGTTGTGTGTTTTAGCTAGAATTTGCTACTTTATGCTTTAAATTCCCTAAAGTAGGTTTGGATGTGATTTAGTGCAAATTAGTACCATTTTGGCCAATTTTGCCCAAATTAGGAACTTCTTGCCTAAAAGCATGTTATAACTTAATCTCCACTTTTTGTACCAAAAATGTTGATATATGACAAATGCATGCTAAGTGTCTATGTTCTATTGCTAAATTGTCTTGATTGTTGACTTGGAACATGTGGATCACCTCTCTCACGTTTGTGAATGTTTTGGTTGAATTGTGAATTGAGCAAGCTACAAATGCTTAGGGCCTATGGAAAATATAAATCTCATGTTTTTCAAACATGTGGTGTGATATTAATTGATGAAGTGTTGGATTAGTTTTCATGCAAGAGATTTTGTGTTGAGAACCACACTAATGACCCCTCTTTGACATTACTCTTCTTTCACCATCTTCATACCTCTCCGCCTCATGAAAGGATGCCTTAGTGCACATATTTAACCTTGGCCACCACCAAAAGTTTGGGGTGGCCATATCTACATCTCCCCACTTCACTCTCACCACCATATGCCATATCTACACCAAGGGTAGAAGAAAACAAAAGAAGAAAAGAAAAAAAAGCAAAAAGAATATAAAAGATGCTCATGTTAAGAGCATCTTATGAAGAAAAGATGAGTGTGTAAAAGCATTCCTATCTCTTACCGCAATCCTTCCTTCAGTTTTCATACCCATTGAGCTAGGAAGCATCAAACCTAGCTCACTTCACCCCTTTTGTACAACCATGTGGGTCATTTGGTGCGGTTTGAAGCATAAGATTGAATACATGAAAGTGAAACAACACTCCTCGCCATCATGAAACAGTTTACCTGGAAATATATGAAGGACAAATGGAAATATTGTGTATTCTATGCTCTATATTTGAAGTTTGTATGCTCCCTGCTCTTTTCATGATTGAATTGTGAAAGTGGAGAGTTGAGAGGTGGAACACATGCACTTAGTCACTTCTAAGACCATTTACTCAACAATCATCTTTTGCAATGCATTTGTCATTCTTGTTTGTAAAAAAAAACTAAACAGAGAGATTAAGTTGGAGCATACTTGAGGACAAGTATGTTTTAAGTTTGGGTTGGTGATGCAAACCTATTTTAGGGCTCCATATTGTATCTTTTTGCATCTTAATCACATATAAAAAAGGTAGAGCGTACGTTAATTCCCTCAATATGCATATTTCTATCAAATACACTTATGGACGTTATTTGCATGATTTTTAGGTACTTAGACCATGCCTTGGATGGATGAGAGAGAATGAAGGTGTTCTAGGATTCATCTGCCCATGGAGGGGTCCAAAGAAGGCTCCAAAGCTCCTTCAACCTACCCCTAGTGGCCAATAATCAAGCTTAAGCAAATAAGTCCATGGATCATGAAGTTCGAAGCTCAAAGTGCAAGAAAAGCTCCCAACACGGCCGTGGAGACATGGAACGGTCGTGATCAAATGAAGAAATCATAGGAAAAATATCAATTTTGAAGCATCTAGAGAAAATACTCCACCACATCCACCCCTCCACCACGACAATGCTGCCTAGCACAACCATTTTGCCACATGCCCAACACGGCCATGCTACATATCACCCACTACGACCGTGCTACCTAGCTCCCCTTTAGCTACCTTAGAACCCTCCTACCTACTCTAGAGCATTCATTTCTATCTCCCTTGCATTCAAGACCTCCACCTACCATTTTCACCCCATTTGCACCATAGAAACCTAATTTTGTAGGTTTTCTACCATAATCCCCTTAAGTTGCATGCTCTTCACCCATCTTGGAGGAGGGAGGTCGTTCTACAACAACTAGGAGGTGAAGAAGAAGAAGAGGCTTCCACGAGCTCCATGGATTCCTACCCCTTTCTTCTCCTTTCTTTTCTCTTTTGTATGATCTTGTCTAGCGTAAGCCCCTAGTGGTGGGCAGTTTGGGTTTAAAATGTTACTTTGATACCATGTTGGGGAAAAATAACTTATATTGAACATATTTCCATTCTATGATGATTGCCTCGTGATTCTATCTCATTTCCCATTATCTTGAGTGTGGTTTGTGCTTTTAAACATAGATTGCCTGTTTTGTGATGCTTGATGACACTTAGCTTCTAGGGGAAAATGGAATGTATGAGGCTATCTTAGGAATGGCTCCTAGGTCTAATTAGTGGATCCCTAGCTAGCTCCCTTTGTTCCTACATACAACTTCCTTCTCCTACAAGTAGGTGTGAGATCTAAGTAGCTAGTGTAAGTGTGATTAGTGCAATTGCTTAGAGTTTCCTAAAGGCTAGATGGCAAGTAACATGAGGTGAAACACCCTCATATCTACACATATTCCTACCCTTAGCTCTCAATTTCCCTATTGCCACTTACCCTAGAAACCTAGACTTGCCAAGTCCTATTAGAATTTCACCTAGCACTAGTTCTCCAACTAGTAGCATACGGTATGATCCAATAGCATACCATAGAACTTGCCTTGTTGTTTGGTTTGGTAATCTAGATTGAAGATATAAAAATTGCTTGTTATGTAACCTCACCCAACTAAGATCAAATTTTTATTCCCAAATGGCCCACCTATTGATCTTATTGCTTAAAATCCACCCTTGCCCTCTTAGTTTGTTCATGCTAGTTTTATTGATTGCCCTTATTACTTATTACCTAATTGCTTAGTTCTTGAGAGTTAGGTCTTTCTTAATTAGTTAGGGCTCTTTTGAGCTTGCTTGTCTTACTTTAGTTAACTAGTGATAACTTAGTCTCTTTCCTGTCTTATTGCTTATCTTACCTCTTAGTTGATAATTTGAATTTCTAGTGTAGTGTAACTCCTTGCTCTAGTTTAGTTGCTTGTCTTGCTTAGTTTCTTAGTCTTAACTTGCTTAGGGTAACCTAGGGATTCTGGTAATCTAGCATCTTTCTTGTTTATAATTTCTTTCAAGTGTAGTGTAATCGATCAAAACCAACATTTATACCATCAAACCCTATACTCTGCTTTAGGAACGTATCTCACATTAACTTAGCTCTAGTGCCACCTCTCTCCCTGAGGATCGGCCCTACTCTTGCCACTTGCCTATAATATAACACAACCTCGTGCACTTGCGGGTACGTGTGATTAATTAAGCCAGTTGTTGGATTATGTCCCATTATAAATTTTGAGAGATCCATGTGTTTTCCCTTAGGGTTGCATCTAGTCACCTTCTAGTTGATTAGTGTGTGACCTTGAGAAGATTGCACCATATACCTTATTTTCTAGTGTCGTGACATGTACCAATACATGCTAGGTGTTTTACATGATTATAGCATTGACTATGAGTTGTTGTCGCTACAGGACTATAGTTGTGACTATAATTTGTTGTTTTTGCAGTTTGACTATATGTCTTTGCAGTGCATACTCGAACTAACTGAGTAGTACAGGAGAAGACCATGGAGTCTGACTCTTCCATTGATCTTGTATGGAACTGATTCTCACTTAGTAATGGTCAGTTGGGTTTGGGTGGTGTGAATAAAATCTTAGGGCATGATAAAAGACATAACACAACCATGTAGTATATTTGCTTAGGGTCAAATACGCTTCACATTAGATGACCCCTTGCCTTATCTTGTATATTGATTTCTTAAATTATAATGTAGTAAGAGAAATCATCTATTATACATGTTCTTCATATTCCTTCTAAAGTTATAAGATGTTCTACTGCTCAGTTGTAGATACCTAAACTGCTTAAACAATGTTATCTGCTTTATTCATATCATTGAGTTGAATCTGTCTATAAAGTGTGATCTTCTCTATATAATCTACCTATGCTTAAAATAGTTGTGGAGGAGATTTATATCTCTCTCTAGGATGTTTGGTGTCACCCCGTGGGTTTCCACATCTTTTAGATTGTCGTGCATGATGAGGTAGAGATCATGCAATTGAAGCTGAGAAACAAGAGGAGCAGTAGATGTTAAAGGTTGGATATGCTGCTAGTGTTTTGTAGTAGAATCCTATGTGTTGTCCCTATACTCTCATGTCCTTGAGAGGTTTTTGGTGGTTTTATATATCAACAAGAGTTTTGGCAGTATGCCATGGTTGTAAAGATAAGGTGTGTATTTGAATGGACACGTTATCATATGTAACATGTTTAAGATATGTCATGTAATACAAGTGACTTAGATGCACATGTTTCAACTTTTATGGTTTTGTGGAATTGATTTTAACTTTAATATGCTTTCTAGTAACCTGGTTGTTTAGTAGTAATTTTGTGTTTTGTTTTGAGTAATTTTGTTGTGTGGCATTAGGGCGATGTCACATTTGATGGTATCAGATCTTTAGGCTTGCTGAGTCTACAGGGACATAGGATAAGGGTTGTCTCTATTCTCATGTCCTCCAATATGTCTTATGGTAACTTCTTCATATGAAGAAGAAGAAGAGAAGAGAAGATGGCTAGAGAACATGAAGAACATGCTGCTAAGAGTAGTGTTACTGCACCAGGTGGTGGTTCCAGGAGGCAAGAGAGGGTTGATGTTGAGCCGAAGATGCTCCATTTTGACCCACCTGTGGTGGCCCATCCTTCTTTTTAGGTCATGTTTGGACAGTCCATGGCCACAATGACACATATGGTGGATAGAATGCCCCACCCCAAGTGACAGCGCCGGTCCCCAATGCAGAATCTTCGGGTTCTGGGAAGACCTTTCAAAGGTTGACACATGTAGGGGCGGTTGAGTATGCGGGTATAGAGGACCTAGAGGATGTAGATTTGTGGTTGACAGAGCTAGAGAAGGCCTTCAAGATCCTCAACATCCCCGAAGAGGATAAGGTGAAGCACACCATGTACTTGTTGAAGGGGAATGCTGGCCATTGGTGGGGCATAGAGGAAGAGAAAAGGTCCAATGTTGTGATTAGTTGGGAAGAGTTATAATAGGAGTTCATGAGTTGATACTTCCCTGAGACCTACCTGGATGAGAAGATCATGAAGTTTGAGAAGATCTGACAGGGATCTATGACAATCGATGAGTATGAAGCTAAGCTCATGGAACTTTTGAGGTTTTTCCTGCATATGGTGGCTACAGACAAGGAACGGATCAAATAGTTTGAGAGGGGTTTGAGCATAGAGTTGACGATATCAGTGTCATCTTTAGAGAACAGAGAGAAGTTTTCCACATTTGTGGAGTTGATCAGAAGATTTGGAATGATCAGTGGTAGAGAAGCATCAGACGAAGGCCAAGAAAAGGCCTTCTCGGTATCAAGGACATTTGTATGGAGGCTTTAAGAGGCCTAGATTTTCAGCACCGCCATCACATCAGAGATCAGTGAGTCAGCCACAGTGGTCACCAAGCAGAGGCAAAGGCCGTAGCTTTCCACTAGTAGGAGCCCACAGTGTTGCGTTAGTGTCCATGATAGGGTCGTCCATGCCATGGTATGAGATCAAGACTTGCTACAAGTGTGGGTAGGTGGGGCATACAAAGTGGTTTTTCCCAATGAAGGATGAAGAGGTTATCCAACAACTGAGATAGAGTCAAAAATGATCACAACAATGACAACAGTTCAGCAGTGGCAAAGGAAGCAGTCAGGCTTCACAGGCTGGTTTTTCTAGGCAATCCAGTAGAAGAAGGGGGCGACAACAGGCAACGTCTCGATTTTATGCTATGAGTCAGCTGGAAGGAGTGGTAAACCCATGAGTCATGATAGGTCAGATGGAGTTATCTCATTCAGATTTGTCTTCTTCTTTCTTTATATCTATTTTGGTTGACTCGAGTGCAACACACTCTTGTCTTCACTAGAGAAGTGATTGCTAGTTGTTCTTTTCCTATCATTCATAGAGCTGGCAACCTTTGTTTAGAAACCCCTTTGGTTGGTCCTTATGTTGTGAGAGGTGTGTCCTTCCCGTGTCCTTTCTTTTTTAGGATATAACATTCAAGTGGACCTCATACCACTTGACATGCGTGGATTCAATGTGATCCTTAGAATGGATACTTTGGAGAAGTATTGGCTGGTGTTGGATTGTAGTTCCAAGGTGGGGGACATTTATCAATGGTGATGTGTCATGGATATTCCAAGGAGATAGGAAGATTCTCCTGACATGTTTGGTGTCATCTATGATGGAAGAACGGTTGATGAGATAGGGCTCTAATGTGTTCTTGACATATGTGGTGGATAAAAAGACAAGGAGTCCCAAGTATCCAGGAGGTGCCAGTTGTCTGTGAGTTTGAAGACATGTTTCATGATGAGTTTCTCGATGTTCGTCCAGTTATAGAGATTGATTTTGAGATCAATCTTATAACATCCTAGGATTTCAGGCCTCAAATAAAATGATCTTAAAATGAATGATTGGACTACCCATATCACCAAGGTGCACCTCCTTTTCAAGGAGCCCATCATTAAAGAACTCCAAAATTAAGCGTGCTCATCTTGGAGTAGTACTAGGATGGGTGACCAGTCGGGAAGTTGATCATGGCTTGTGCGTCAATGTGGACAAAGTGCGTAAGTAAGGATAGTGGTGATTTGTGGGGCCGGTTGTCATTCCTAAAACTCTACTAGAGCCTTGGATAGTAGGCCCGGGTGTTATAAATGGTATCAGATCCAATTCCCCTCCCGTAGGTGGGGCCCACATGGGCACGTGGCATGTCAGTCTTGAGCCGTGCGGTCCAGGCATGTAGGAAAGGGTTGTCCATGGTGACATAGCCACTCTTGTGATGGTATTCTGTGATCAGGAGCTGGGTGTCCATGGGCCATTCTGAGTTTGCATTGAAATGGTGAAATATTATGAGGCCATATAGTTGAGCCTTGATGAGGATGTCAAGAGTCAAAGTGGGGGAGATTGTAACATCCCAAGATTGCAGGCCTTGAAGGAATGATTGGACTACCCATATCACTAAGGTGCACCTCCTTTTCAAAGAACCCATCACTAAAGAACTCCAAAGTCAAGTGTGCTCGGCTTGGAGTAGTACTAGGATGGGTGACCAATCGGGAAGTTGATCTTGTCTTGTGCATTAGTGTGGACAAAGTGCATAGTTATGGCTAGTAGTGATTTGTGGGGCCAACCGCCATTCCTAAAACTCTACTAGAGCCTTGGGCAGTGGGCCCCAGTGTTACAAATTTGGTTCTTGGTACACAACCAGATAGCATAGACACTGTATAGGATGTCACCGGCTAAGATGAAAGAGTTGAGGAAATAGTTGTAGGAGTTACTTGAGAAGGGTTTTATCAGACTGAGCACTTCTCCTTGGGGTGCTCCCATGTTGTTTGTAAATAAGAAGGATGAATCAATGTGGTTGTGCATTCATTAAAATAAGTTGAACAAAGTGATGATAAAGAACAAGTATCCTTTTCCATGGATACATGACCTATTTGATCAGTTGAGGGGTGTTGAGTGTTCTCAAAGATAGATCTGAGGTCAAGATATCATCAGTTGTGGATAAAGGTGGATGGAATACCCAATTCAGCTTTTAGGACCTCACATGGTCTTTAGGTGTCACACCCCAAACTCACACTAACCACAGACCACGAGATTAAGGCGCGACAACGGGATTTACGCACAAGCCAAACCATTCATCACTTTTTAAAACATCTTAAAGACATTAAAAAGATAACCTGATTTAGGCTGTAAACCAAAACCAAACAAACTGCAGAAGCATTTCTATTAAACTGACAGGAAATATATACAAAGTCTACAGCAAATTACATTGTTCAACATAAATTAAACATAACAGTTAATTTACATCTTTATACACATTCCACAAACATACTCTCTCTCACCCACACCATGTCCCAAGGGTCGAGGGGAAAGGACTAAGAGACCTCTAACTAGACTAACTACAAACCTTCTATAGACTAGGCGTTAGGATGAAACGATCCTTCCGATTCCTGTTGCTGATGCTGACCTGAAAATGTTTTGAGTAGAGGTATGAGCCTACTCACTCAGTGAATAGCATTTCACTTAGCTATCACTAAACAACTCATCAGATTTATAAAATTGAAATAAAACATAAGTGCAGTACAAGCAGGGCAGTTCTAATGACATAGCAGATTACATAATATAATCGCATTTCTATGCAACAACAGATAATTTAAACCAATAAACAGATATAATGGATTGGCACAAAAGTTCAGATATATTAATTTACTGTGATCCTATATGATTACATATTTATATTATTATGCCCTAATCATATGCAGTGTACTCTGCATATAAAGATCCGTAGCGAACTACGATCCCACCGTACAAGACTTAGCGACACACCCGGGAAATGCTAAGTCTGACTATCAGCCCTGGTCTGCTGCAGGACTCTCAGGCTCATCGGCCTTCAGGCTCATCAGCCTCACTGTACTCTCAAAAGAGTGAACTCTAGACTCCTCCTCAAACCTGAGCACACAGGCGGAGAGTCTTACCGGGTTACCACCGTGACATCGCACGCGTTGTTATTGAATAACCCCTATTTACTCCAGTGCCACCGTGACATCACACGCGTTGTTGTTGAACACTGCCTTTCCATCCTCGTGCCACCGTGACATCGCACGCGTTGATGTTGAACACGAGTTTCACCCCCCTGGTGCAGACCTCTCAAAGGGGTTCTACGGTGTTAGGGCACCTAAGTCTATTAACTGTTTAACATTTAAACAAAAAAATCACATTTCATACTTATTTCACATTCTGAACATCTCTTTTAAACTCATATATATATCATTGTCATCTTTAAACATGACTCAATACCACTTATTCAAATTCATTGCTAATCAACCATCTTTATTCAGCATATGCATTACAACTGTAAAACAGGATATTCCATCTTTTTCATCAATCATATTACGTATCTCAAGTTCTATTGAATCTATAATAAACTATTGTATGTGCAAAGCTATTTAGAAGTTATACCAACTGATATTAAAGCAATTAAGCACTTAAATTGAGTTAAATAATGATTTCTGAGTGAACTCCCACTCACTCTCTGAAACTCGGCCGATCACTCTGGAACTCGGCCGATCACTCCTTGGTTTCTGAAACTCGGCCGACCAACTTCGGCCGATCAGCAAGAAACTCGGCTGATCCTCTGAGGAACTCGACCGATCGAAACACCGCTTGTTTACCTACAAAGAAACTCGGCCGATTCAAGACCAAACTCGGCCGACCAAAACACTGTTCGATTGCCTAAATAAGAAACTCGGCCGACCAAACACAAACTCGGCCGAACCGCGCACAGACAGAAAATAAAAACGGACCTGCAGATGTCGATTTCACTCGAATCGACGGGCAAAACCTCCGATTTGCGCTGCAAATCACCCGCAACTGGTGCACACCACCAAGAACTAGCTGGAAGGGGAGGAAGGACGAGCTAGGGCTGCCCTTTGCACCCTAATCTTCAGGTCGTCACCTTGCAAATGCAGCTTCTGCTGCAAGCTAGCTCGAATCGGTGGAGAAGATGATGGAAGGAGGGAAGGAGGAAGGCCGCAGCTGTAGGCCGGAGCAACTCCAGGGCTCCAAGACGTCCTTCCCTTCACAGCTCCCTCTCTCTCTCTCTCTATCTCTCTCTCTCTCTCACGCAGAAGGAAGAAGAAAAGAACGCTCTGCGTTCTCTCGTTTCTGGAAAATGAAACGAGATAAGGGAAAAAGAAGAGATAAGGAGGAAAACCTAGGGGCCAAAACGCAAGGTCCAAAAACTTCCAAAAACTACAAACGGGTCCCTACAAGCCCAAAAACATGCAACTTTTGACTCGAAGGTCGGATTCAAACGATTTCTCTGGCAACGCTTCAAGCGTAAGATCCTACACGTTTTAAGGGCTAGGATTCACACTAAGCACATCTTGTATCTGTTATAAACATTATTAACAAAAACAAGCTTACAGCTTAGTAAAGCAGCTAAAACACATGCTTAACAGCATACTTACAGGTTAAGCTCGACGCGGGTCGTAACATTAGGAGTTTGTGGTTATGCCATTTGGGCTAACCGATGCACCAACATCATTCATGAACTTGATGAATAGGGTGTTCATACCTTATCTTGACCAGTTTGTATTGGTGTTCATTGATGACATCATGATCTACTGCCATGATGTCCAACAACACAAGCAACATCTATGACATGTGTTGACTTTGTTGAGACCACAAGTTGTACACTAAGTTTAGAAAGTGCGAGTTCTAGATGAAGTAGGTGCCCTTTTTGGGACACGTCATATCTACGAAAGGTGTGTGTGGACCCCAAGAAGATTTATTCTATGTTAGAGTGGGAACAACCAAAGACATCGACCGAAGTACGTAATTTTCTGGGTTTGGTAGGCTACTACAGGAGGTTTGTCAAGAACTTTAGTGGCATAGCTTTACCCCTAATGAAGCTGACGAGGAAAGATGTTCCTTTTGTCTGGGATGACAAGTGTCAGTGTTCTTTTCAGTTGTTAAAAGAGAAGTTGACCAGTGCTCCAGTGCTAGTGTTTCCAGAGCAAGGGAAAGGGTACAAAGTCTTTTATAATGCATCCAAGAATGGTTTGGGTTGCGTGCTGATGCAAGATAAGAACGTGATTTCGTTTGCTCACGAGAACTTAAGAAACACGAGGAGAGATACCCTACGCATTATTTGTATCTTACAGTGGTGGCCCATGCCTTGAAGAGTTGAGGACACTACCTTTATGGTGAGAAGTGTCAGATCTTCACCACCCACAGGAACCTAAAGTACATCTTCTCACAACAGGATTTAAACATGTGACAGAGACATTTGATGGAGCTGATTAAAGACTATGATTGCACCATACACTACCATCCAGAGAAGGTGAATGTGGTTGCAGATGCTTGGAGCAGGAAGTATTCTTTGTCATCATCTGTGGATAAGGCATAATTATGTTCTTTGGTGTGCCATAAGAGAGACATGTTGATCTCCTTGTGTCAGATGAATGTGAAGTTGGAGGTGTCCTTGTTAGTAGGATTGTTGGCACAGTTGCAATTGAAGCCAACACTAAGGTAGCAGATTAGAGATGCGTAACATGATGACTATGATACAACAAATCTGATCAGAGTTTGGCAACGAGAAGTGTGATGGCTTCCATGAGTCATAGGATGGGACAATGTGTTACCATGGTAGAGAAATGGTACTTGATGTCGATGATCTAAGAAGGTTGGTACTTAAAAAGACTCACTCTTCGATGTATGCTATGCACCCATGTAGAACCAAGATGTACTATAACTTGAAGGACATGTACTGGTGGCCTGGATTGAAGCATGATGTGGCTGAGTTTGTTGTTAGATGTTCGGTGTGTTAGCTAGGTTAAAGCAAAGCACCAGAAGCCTACAAGAACTTTACAACTATTGCCCATACCACAGTGGAAGTGGGATCATGTCAGAATAGACTTTGTTGTTGGTGTTCCAAGGATAGCCAAAGGTCATGACTCCATATGGGTCATTGTTGATAGGTGGACAAAGATATCACACTTTTTTCCAGTGAAGACAACGTACACAATAGAGAAGCTTGCACATATATATGTTGATGAGATTGTTTGCTTGCATGGTATTACAAATACCATTGTGTCTGAAAGAGGTCTTAAGTTTACTAGTTGCTTTTAGGAGCATTTGTATACAACCATGGGTACACAGTTGAAGTTCAATACATTGTTTCACCCACAGATAGATGGGTAGTCTGATAGGACTATTGTGACGATACTTCTCGGAAAATAAGATCAACGAATGCGGAAGCGATTAACTAGCAGCGGAATTATTAAAAATCACTAAAAATTAAAACTTTTTGTAAAGAGATCTTTATATAGTAAAACTCTTTCATAAAGAAACATGATAAGTTATTTACAAACTGATACATCATTACATCTCTGTAAAATCTCATCTTGAGAGTCATAAGCATCAATTGCCCTATTAAACTGTACATGAGCAGCGTACAAAATCTCGAGGCATTAAGCCAAAAATCTCAAATCTACTTAAACATCTACTGACTCCTAGGACCTGAGAGTATAGAGACGACACCTAGGACATTCTATCTATAAGACTTGACAAATAGTGTCTCCACCTGAGGATCACTGTCGTCCCTGATGTTGCTGCTACTGCTGTTGTTGCTCACCCACTGATGGGTTCCTTCATCCTTGGCGTCTACCTAAAAAGTCGAATCCCACGGAGGTGAGACAATTGAATAATTGTCCCAGCGAGAGTTATAACTCTCCGCCAGAAGCATTGTTAATGCAATAATGGAATAACATTAAGAAGTAGAACTATAAACATTCAACAGTAGGTTTAACATTGTATAAACTAAATGAAGCAACCTTCTTTTAAGCAATCATTTCAATTATAACTTAATTGAATGACAAGACATATAACAATAAGGAATATGAAGAACATGTATACTAGTTACTATAAACAATGTAACATCAATCATTGTTTCTTGTAGTTCAATCTAAGCAAATATGCTACATGGCTGATTACATTTTACAAACATTTTTATGCCCTGAGGAGATGAGTTACACCTCTCATACTCCAACCGACCATTACAAAATCACAATCGGTACCATACATAGGTCATCAGAAGAGTCAGATTCCTATGACCTCATCCTCCTCAGTCAGTATGAGGAACAACATGCAGGACATCTTGTGTCTCGGCCATAATAGCTTTCCAGGGTATTCTGGAAACTTCGCTATTAGAGTTACATTGGCGTTCAGTACTCTCTTTGCCATCGAGGGATTTCTTGTTTATCTCACATCGATGCGGCATTAACAACATCATCAGAAGATTAGTGATACATCATCCCGGCATAAACATATAATGAAGGATTGAGAGATTAAAGGTACATCTCATATCAAATTCTACATTAGGATGTAAGGATATTCACATCCATAACCCCCACATACTCAAAAGTATGCTCTCCAGGAGTTCCCTTAGGAAAAACCCGTTTCACCATCATTTAACTATTGAAAATGATGGATCTATGGCCAGGGCTCTACATGTTATCATTATACTTGATTATTTAAGTACATTATGGCATTCTTTTAGCATCAGGCATGTTTCCAAACATAAGTCAATAAGACAATTGCTATAAAGAAAGTGTACTTATTGTATCAAGTTTATGTCACATATTGTTAACACTGGGATATCAATCCCTAACCATCTCATCATTGTGATTCATGAATATGGGTATTCAAACCCTTAGATCATTAAAACACTTGTTACCAAGTAACATATTTTCATCAAGTCATTTATCAACATAACCTTGATTGTAGCACTGCAGATATTTCTCATGTATCATACAACCTATCAAATCTCATATGTTACCTCATACTAGGCAACATAACATATCTTTACTTTAAAAGCTTATAAAGTGCTTTCAATAAATGTAGCATCATAACCCTTACCTGGCTATGCTCACTTCTTTATAAGGACCTGCATGGTTAACATTACTGATAACATGCACATTGTAACTATATCAGCAAAATAAAAGTTCTTTCCAATTTAAATATAGAATACCACGGCCGTGCTATCTTGCACGGTCATGCAAGAGTAAGCCACCACGGTCGTGCTTCATTACACAGTCATGCCACAGAGGATTCACCACGACCGTGTCATATCACCACAGAAGGTTTCTAGGGTTAGGTTTCCTTTTTAATTCAATTAGGGTTATTCAACCCCTTAACTTATAAAGGCATATTGATTACTCATTCCATAATCAAGTATAGTGCTTCATGCTTAAAAGCATAACCCAAATTAGGGTTTACTATTCACACCATGACATTTCCCTAGATTAGGGTTTACTATTCACATTATATCACAATACCTTAACTTAGGGTTTACTATTCACCTTACAATGAATTAAGATCATACCATCACCATGTGTGAGGATTACTTCCATTAATGCCCTCAAATTGGTTAAGATTCACTAACCATCATAATTAGGGTTTCCATGATCTCACTATGAAGGATCATACCCTAGTTAGATGTATTCATATATATTGGAAGTTTATTACTTGATTCTCATTCATATTAGGAGTCTTCTCTCTCCTCTTTCTATTAGA
Organism: Alisma plantago-aquatica; assembly: GCA_963693085.1. Taxonomy (NCBI): domain Eukaryota; kingdom Viridiplantae; phylum Streptophyta; class Magnoliopsida; order Alismatales; family Alismataceae; genus Alisma; species Alisma plantago-aquatica. The sequence continues at coordinate 488,552,862 of OY856409.1, read as the reverse complement.
TGATGTTTACATCACTCTTGATTAGGTTAAGTCAAATCAACCTTGACATCATGGGTTATGTCATTACTATTGTGGTCATTAAATAGAATGACATCAAACATTTTTAACCTTTTTAGACCTCAAACGGTCTTGCACACAAACTCCCCAAACAGTCTTGGATGGCCCTTGAAACCGTTTGGTGTTGTTGACCGTTTGGTCTAGTTGACTTTGAAACTGTTTGATAAAGTGCACACTCAAGACCTTTTGCCCAAGACGAGGTGAAGACCGTTTGGCCAACTTTGACTTTGAAACCGCATGGGAAAAACCAATCTTGAAAACGCATGAGCACCAAACGGTTTGGGATCATTTGGCCCCAAATGGTCTTGAGACCGTTTGGTCCAAACTACCTCAAAACCGCATGGACCACAAAGTGTCTCAACCACTTCAATTGAGTTAGGGTTTCCAATGTTGAACCCCTCAATCAACCATGCACTTGTTAGCCACTTATCAATTTAGTTAATTAGGTCAACCCTCTACTGATTTGACACTCAATTGACCCTCAATTGATCACCAATTAGGGCTTGGATCAATTGAATTAGGGTTTGGAATCGATTACCCTTCAACACTCCTCAACATGAGCCTAATTGATTTGAATCGATTGAGCCATTAATCAATTTGGTCATGACCTGACCCCAAACGGTCTTGGGATCATTTGGATGTCCTCCAAATGGTCTTGAGACCGTTTTCTCAAGTTAACATCAAAAACTAACTCAACCTATTAAGGTTTGGCTCATTGAATTGATCATTAGGTCACTAATCAATTGCACTTCAACTTTTTATCTTTAGATCTCCAACCACTTGACCATAGTCAACCCTAGACCTCCAGACGGTCTTGGGTGACCCCCAAACGGTACTGGGATCCTTTGGACATCCTCAAAATGTTCTTGAGACTAATTGACCATTATGTCATCAAAAACCAAGTCATTCACTTAAGGTTTGAACCCTAGGTTTGGTCACCAAATCAACACTTAATCATTTATCAACTTGTTGTCATTGGACCCTCAATTGGTCAACCCCACTTAACCCTAGACCTCCAAACAGTATTGGGTTATCACCAAACGGTCTTGAGACCGTTTGGGTGATTCGCAAACGGTTTTCAAACCATTTGGGTGATTCCCAAATGGTTTTGAAACCATTTGGGCCACTCAACCCAAACATCAACTTAATTCACTTATTGAAATCAGCAATTAACCCGATTAGGGTTTAGGTGATTGATGTGCCTTCAATTGGTGATTTACTTGGAATTATATGATGATTTTTGGTAGGTTATTAGTCCACATTATTTTCAACAGACCTCCAAATGGTCAACGCCTGGTCAATGCATCCAAACGGTCTTAAACCGTTTGCTTCTATGCGGTTTGTGAAACCGTTTGCATTCAAATGGTTTGAAACCGTTTGCTCCCAAACGGTTTGGGAAACCGTTTGTGCAAGAGTGGGAGACCGTTTGCTAAAGCAAGATTTTGGATAAACTTTGGAACTAACGTAATCATCTTCTACCTCAAGAACAGGGACTGTTCTTCACGGAAATACTAGCAAGAACACTTAAAAGTGTCTAAAGAAGAAGAATAAGCAACATTTCTAAGAAAGAAAGATGCAAAAGCAAAGGTTAAGGGTTAGAGTTATAAAACCCGCCTTTAGGTATGATCTAGAGCTCCAAGATTTGTAGATTTAATGGTGTATGTAGATCCAAAGGTTGTCCAAGGTCCGTTCTTCAAGATTTGGATGGAGAAGATGGCTAGAAAGAAGAGTTGGGTAAGGAAAACTAACAAACCAACCTTGTATTAGGGTTTCCTCCAAGAATTCGAGCTAGGTGATGATCCATACTTACCAACTTAGCTTGGCCATCTTCCTCTATTCTAGAGATCCCTCTTGGTCGGTCTAAAGCAAGAAGATGAGTAGAAAGAACTAAAGGAACGATCCTTTTCTTTGAGGAAAAAGGGTGCTTATATATTTTTGGGTATTATCAAGGCAAAGAAAAAGATAATTATTTCTTTTATTTCTTAAACCCATCCACTCATGCTTGATACACCCTTGGCCACGTTTCTTCCTCCTTTTCACATGAAAAACCTCTCTCTTATCCAAGATTAATGAAAAAGAAACCATATATCTTAATAAGTTATATATATGAAAGGCCATTTTGCTTAAAACTTGGTTATTTAGATATTAAGGTTATATTTCTTATTTGATCATTCAAATGAGGCGCCCTCCTCATTTACTTACTATACTTGATTCCAAAATACATGAAATACACTCTAGATGGTATATTTTACATGTTGGACCCTAGGTTTTGGGTAAATTGCACTTTACACCAAAACTAGGTTTTAAAGCACAAGAATTACTCTACATGCTACATCTTGGTGCTCAAGCTTGTGGAATCCATAACACTACACCATATTTATTCTTATGATGTATCAACATCAGAGGAACACCTTAACATGTGCAATTTGCAAGTTAACCCCTCAACTTGGGTAATTTGCACTTTAGTCCAAAATTAACAAAACAATATTACAACATTGTTCAAAAAGGACTGAGATAGAAATATAAGTTCCTCAAAAGCTTTAATTACATATCATAAGATAACCACAAGCATCTAATCACATATTTATGAAAAACACCTAGGGTTAGCTCATAACCCATGTTAGGGATGTTACAAATTATCCACCCCTTACAAGGATTTCGTCCCCAAAATCGACAAAACATATTAAGAGAAAAGAGCAGGGTATTTCCTTCTCATCTCTTCTTCTAGTTCCCACGTGGATTCTTCAATACCACGGTGATTCCAGATAACTTTCACAAGACTTATGTCTTTCTTTTTCAGCTTTTTAATTCTTTTATCTAGGATCGATACATGTCCTTCCTCATAAGATACATCATCATTCAATTCTACTTCCATAGGTTGCATAACTGATTCTTTATCAGGGTGACATTTCCTAAGCATGGAAATATGGAACATAGGGTGTAACTTTTGTAGTTCTGGTGGTAACTCTAGCTTATAGGCTACTCTTCCAATCCGTTCAATGATTGGATAAGGCCCCATAAACCTAGGAGCTAACTTCCCTTTCCTTCCAAATCTCAGAACTCCTTTCCAAGGTGAGACTTTGAGGTACACTTTCTCTCCAACCTAGAATTCTAAAGGTCTACGATGCTTATCAGCGTAAGAATTCTATCTATCCTGTGTAGTCTTTATCTGTTTTTGTATTACTTTAATCTTCTCTGTGGTCTGCTGCATAAGATCATGACCTAACCGTTGGTATTCACCAGTTTCATACCAACATAGGGGCGATCTACAACGTCTACCATATAAAGCTTCATAAGGGGCCATATCAATGCTATGTTGATAGTTATTGTTGTAGGCAAACTCTATCAAGCTTAGGTGCAGATCTCAACTCCCCATAAACTAAAGAACACATGCTCTAAGAAAATCCTCCAAAGTTTGTATAGTCCTTTCTGACCATCCATCAATCTGAGGATGAAAGGCTGTACTAAACCTTAGCTGTGTGCCTAAATCTTTATGAAGTCGCTCCCAAAAATGACTCGTAAACTGGGGACCTCTATCAGAAACAATGGTGATTGGGACTCCATGCAGTCGTACTATCTTATCCACATACAACTTTGCCATCTTTTCAGCGGAATAGGTTGTTTTGACAGGTAAGAAATGTGTTGTCTTTGTTAACCTATCAACTATTACCCATATGGAATCATAACCTTTGGCTGTCCTGGGTAGACCAACCACAAAGTCCATGGTTACATGATCCCACTTCCACTATGGTATGGGTAAAGGTTGCATTGTTCCTGCAGGCTTCTGGTGTTCAGCTTTAACTTGCTGACACACAGGACACCGCAAAACAAACTCAGCAATGTCCTTCTTCAAACCGGGCCACCAATACATATCTTTCAAATTTCGATACATCTTGGTGCTTCCTGGATGCATAGCATACATTGAAGAATGAGCTTCTTCCAAGACTAACCACTGCTACATTTTTGGCCAGTAACGTCGATGCCCATAGCGTCATTTTTACTAGAATAACTGACCTAATAGACTACTGCATCGGTTTTAACATAAAAATTGACGTTACAGAGTTCCCGCGGCAAAAATTCATTCGATTTTGGCTTCACGCCTCAATCTATAGGGTCGGTTTTTTAAAATAGCCGATGCTATAGGGTCAACAAAAAATGCGGGAACCACTTTGGAACTCTAGAGTCAGTTTTTATATATAACTGACTTTACAGATCCTGACCTATAGCGTCGGTTATACTGCAAAACCGACCCTATAAGTCTATGAAAAAAACGGTGCCCAGACTTAACCTATAGCGACGGTTTTTTAAGATAACCTTCGCTATAGGTCAGGTATATAGCGACGATTATCTTAAAAAAACTGTCACTATAGGTTAAGTCTGGGCACCGTTTTTTTAATAGACTTTTAGGGTCGGTTTTTTACAAAAAACCGACGCTATAGGTCTTCTACATTGCACATATAATACCGATTGTAAGGGTTAGGTTTCCATTTGCTGCTACTGCTACCCCCCGTTCCCGCTCCCGCGTCCGAAGAAAGGCAATGCCGCCTCTACAAAGGTGACCTCCCCCAACCATCTCCTCGTCCGAAAAGAGGCAATCTAGCGCCACTTTCCTTAGACGAAGATGCCCAAGCTTCTTGCCACCATCTCCGGCGATGACGACGCTCGTTACCACCATCTATGGCACCATTTTCCTTGGATGACGGTGATGTCTAAGGCGTTGCATCTCTCTCCGGTGCTTTCTTCCTTGAAAGGCGATGATGCCTTAGGCGTTGCAAGGGCCGTGCACATATCTCTTCAGTTCTTTTCCCGCACAAGCTCCCTCACCGACCGTTTTTTCTCAAGGTATTGTCCTTTCCGCCTCACTCCTCCATTTACGTCTTACTTTCAAGCAACTGACCAGGTAGCACAGCCGTGCTGGGCAGCACAGTCGTGTTGTTTGCACGGCCGTTCTGTGCTGCACGACCGTGTTGACTGAGTTGTAGAATTGTCAAAATTTGTCAATTTTGAATTTGTTACTGCTCCTATAAAATTGATATATACTGACCCCTAATTAATACATTATAACAGAATTGAATCGTGCATTTGTGTTGTTGCAGGTGCTATTAACTTGTTGTTGACTTGCATATATTTCTTCTTCATCTTACAAGTGAGGTATAATATTCTCATTCTCCCAATTTCAGTAGTATTTCCTCATTTGTTCTCTGGGTACATATGTGAGTGGTTATTTACTTAACTAACAACTCAACCAATACTAGAGACATGTATTCTTTGAATTATTTATTTTATTATCATTCAAGAAAGTAATCTTTTAAATATACATCATATATCATGTATACCTTATCACTTGTGTTTTTATTATCAATTATTTTTTTTATCATGTATAGTTGCAGGTTCTAAAATGGCGAGTGAAGATGAACATTATGAGCATGAGCATGAGCACCATGAGGATGGTAGTGGTGATGCTAAGAAAAGTAGAGGTCCACACTAATGCGTAGGCTACAGGAGCTCAGGGATAAAGGGGACAAATTGCCACTCCATTTTGATATCACAGGAGCACCTGTTAGGGAACATGCTAGTGCTTTCAAGCATTACGTAGGGCGGCCACGTGCAGTAAGGTGGCAATAGATATAGTAAATTGGCATGATGTTCCTAATTCCTTTTAACGTCAAGTAAGATTTATTATTTAGTATAATTTTAATAATGAATAAATTTCTTTATTTTAATGTTTGTTTTATTCTTACTCAGAGCTAGACATTGGGAATTATTGGTGGTTGTCCCAAAATTGATGAATCTTTATTATCTTGACCCAATGGGAATAACAAAAAGGGGCCACAAATTGAAATTTCCAACTATGGAGTAAGCATAAATTTAGTCAATGCTTCAACATGATATTTCTATTTAGAATTTCTATTTTACCAACTATCGTTTAATTGATAGGGGTATAAAGGCTTTTCATTAAGGTGGAGGACAAATACCCACAAAATTAAAGAGATTGACTTTGAAAAATGTCAAGGTAGCTACTTTGACAACTGCTTAGTCTTATATGTATTAATTTTCAACTCTTATATATCAATTGTTATATTCTTATCTCAACTCTTGTTTATAGTAGTTTACTAACATTAAGTATAATTCGTTATTTGTAGTGTCCTATAAAAAATAATGATTGGGCTTGTGGCTACTATGTAATGAAATATATGCAAGCTATTGTTAAACAAGCATCATATGACGTTCAGACTATAGATCAGGTAATAAAGAATAACATTATAAATTTTCAAGTGGTTTTAGTCATTTTATAAAATATTAGCATGTGCATTTTCTGTTACAGATCTTTACAACTCAGCCTTACACACTTGAGGACTTAAATGAATTTCGAGAAGTGTGGTGGGATGCTTTTCTAAATGAATTCAATATAACATTGGATTAAATATGTCAGCTCCATTTATGTATGTGGTTACTCTTTCATATTTACTTTTGTATCCGACATTTAATATCATCTCAGACTTGCAATCTATCATTTTGTAAATTATGATGTGATTATGTGTAACACAACTAAATATATGAATCATTTTTGTTATGAATGTGTGGTTTGGAATGGTGATGGTTGAGCATCAATGCTCCCCTCTCTCATATCCTGGTTCTTTTATTCTTCTGTTCTGTTACTATTTCTGCAAAAAATTAAAAAAAACAATTTCAACTTCTAGTGTCGGTTTTTTTTAAAAAACCGACTTTGTAGGTGACGTGTAGCACGACCGTGTTGGGATATGGTTGCACGGCCATGCCGTGTAGCACGGCCGTGTTGGCTTCTGGTAGCACGCCCGTTCTGTGTAGCACGGCCGTGTTGGGTTATGGTAGCACGGCCGTGCCGCGTAGCACGACCGTGTGTGGTTACAATTTGTAGACTTGTAGCATCCGTTTTCTTAAAAAACCGATACTACAAGTCTACAGATTGAGCTTGATAACCGACCTACAACCTTGGCCACAATTTTTTTCTCGTTTTTTTACAGCCTATTGGGTCAATTTTCTTTAGTTAAAAAAACCGACGCTATAGGTCAAATTCTATAGCGGTGACCACTTAGGAGTCGGTTAAAAAGTGACGTTACGGGCTTAAAAAAACCGATGCTACAAACCATTTCTGTACTAGTGAACTTTCTCAAGTTATCCACATCATGCACTATCATCCTACCATGATAATAGGCTACTTGGTCATCTGAGTCATGGAAACCATCTCGTTTCTCACTACCATACTCCGATCTAATCAGTCAAACTGTAGCATCAACTTGTTGTGCCTCCTTGATCTGCTATCTTAAAGTTGGTTTTATTTGCATCTCATCTAACAACCCGACTAACATTGATACTTTTAACTATACATTGTCTTGCCTTAAGGAGATAAGCATATCCCTCCTTGAGCACACTAAGGAATTCAGTTGTCCTCTATCTAAGGCTGGTGTTGCTAATTTCCTACTCAAAGCATCTGTAACCACATTGGCCTTCCCTAGATGATAATCAATCGTACAATCGTAGTCCTTGATTAACTCCATCCAGCGGCGTTGCCTCATGTTAAGCTCATGCTGAGAAAAGATATACTTAAGGTTCTTATGGTCTGTGAAAATCTAGAATGTCTCTCCATAAAGATAATGTCTCCAGATCTTCAAGGCATGAACTACAACAGCTAGTTCTAGATCGTGTGTCGGATAATTCTCCTCGTGTTTCTTAAGCTGTCGGGAAGCAAAAGAAATCACTTGTTTATCCTGCATCAACACACATCCAAGTCCATTCTTGGAGGCAACACATAAAACTATATATCCTTTTCCTTGTTCAGGTAATACAAGCATAGGTGCACTTGTCAACCTCTCCTTCAACAACTGAAAAGATTGTTGACACTTATCACTCAGGAAAAAGGAATGTCCTTCCTGGTCAACTTAGTCAAGGGTAAAGTTATAGAACTAAAGTTCTTAATGAACCTCCGATAATAGCCAGCCAACCCTAAGAAACTATAGATTTCTGTCGGTGTCTTCAGGTGTTCCCATTGCAGGACAAATTCTACCTTTTTAGGGTCAACACAAATACTTGAAGCAGATATTACGTGTCCAAGGAAAGATACTTCTGGTAACTAGAACTCACACTTGCTAAACTTAGCATATAACTTGTTCTTTCTTAGTAAAGTTAGAACCTGACGAAGATGATGTTCATGCTGCTGAGCATCTCTACTAAAGATCAGGATGTCATCTATAAAGACAATGACACACTGATCGAGAAAAGGTCGGAAGATTCTATTCATGAGTTCCATAAATGCAGTTGGTGCATTAGTTAGTCCAAACGACATAACTATGAACTCATAGTGACCATACCTCATCCTAAAGGTAGACTTTGGTATGTCACTATCCTTAATATGTAGTTGATGATATTCCAACCTCAAGTCTATCTTTGAGAAGATGGTTGCACCACGCAGCTAGTCAAAGAGATAATCAATCCTCAGAAAAGGATACTTATTCTTTATTGTTACTTTATTTAAATGTCTATAATCAATTCACAACCACATTGACCCATATTTCTTCTTAACAAAGAGGACCGGAGCACCCCAAGGTGAAGTACTCAGTCGGATGAAACCCTTCTCAAGCAACTCTTGCAACTGTTTCTTGATTCTGCCATCTCAGCATGCGCCATCCTATATGGTGTTTGTGCTATAGGTTGCATATCTGGGATTAAATTGATCTCAAAATCAATTTCCTGAGGCGGTGGCACACCTAGAAGTTCTTCAGGAAATACATCTTCAAATTCCCTGACTACCAGAACTTCAACAGGATAAGGACTATCCATGGTAGTATCTACCACATGGGACAAGAATGCACAACATCCTTGCCTCATCAGCTTCTTAGAAACCATAGCTGACACAAGACAGGTGGGTAAAATCTTTCTTTCTCCTTGAAAGATCCATGCATCACTATCATCAGCGAACACAGCTTACTTGGATTCACAATCCAAAACAACCTTATACCTTTATAAGGTATCCATACCAAGGATTATATCAAATCCATGCATCTCAAGTGGTATAAGATCCACTTGAATGCGATGTTCAGAAAAGAAGAGGATGCAGGGAGAACATACCTCCTGCAACACAGCAGATCCCCTTAACGGAGTTTCTAGCAACAAACTATCTGCTCTATAACTTCTAGTCAAATTGTAGTCATGAATCACTCTTCGAGTGATAAAGGAGTGTGTAGCACCCAGATCAATTAAAATAGATACAACGTAAGATGTAGACATATCAGAATATAACAATTCCATCTGACCTGTCACAACCCAAGAGTTGATCACTGCATCAGGTGGATTCATCGCATAGAATCTTGTCATTGCTTGTGGTTGATTCGGTGCTCGCTGACTAGGTGTCGATGATCCAGCTTGGGACGTTGGTCCACATCCTCTAGCACTTCCTGGGAACTGTCTCCTTTGGGATACTTGCTAACTCTACCTCTAAGGTTGAGTCACACTCACTTCTCTGGATCTGCAATCTTTCGTTAGATGTCCCATCTTTCCACATATGTAACAACTTCTATTCAGTTGTTGTGGTATGGGTGGTCCTGTAACTGACATTAATGCTGAACTACGAGCTCCTTCTAGCGGTAAACTTTGTCCTCTACCCCTATTTGACATCCACTGTGTCTGGGTATTAGATCTAGGTGGTGGTGTAGGTGCAGAAAACCTAGGTTTCATGAAACCTTTATATGAAGATCCTTGGAACTGGGGATACATCCTCTTGTTTTGGGTTTGTCTCTTCTCTTCTACATACCTCTCTACCCTCTTGAAAGATTCCAAAAAGGTAGCAAACCTTTCCCTGTTCTCCAAAGCAGACACAGGAGTAGTTAACTCAGCGTTTAATCCTTTCTCAAAATGCCTAATCCTTTATTCATCTGTAACTGCCATGTACTGACAGAATCGCAAAAGCTCCATGAACTTAGCCTCATACTCGCTAATGTTCATTGGACCTTGTCTTAACCTCTCAAACTGAGAGATTTTCTCATCCAAGAACGTCTTAAGGAAGTATCTATTCATAAATTCCCTTCGGAAAGCTTCCCATTTAATCTCCACACCTGGCCTTTTCTATTCTTCCACGGTCCACCAATGACCAGCACTCCCCTTGAGTAGATACACAGCATGTCTAACCTTCTCAGCTTCTGGGATATTTAGGATTCTAAAGGCCTTCTCTAGTTCAGTTAACCACAAGTCAGCATCTGCTGGGTCAGCTATTCCAGCATACTCTATGGCTCCAACTCGACAAATTCGTTCAAACGTCTTGTCGATACCTTGTCCTTCAGAATGGGTAGGTGCCCTAGGTACAGGTATAGTCATCCTAGCAGTCATGTGTGTCATGGCAGTCATAAACTTCCCGAACATGGCTTGGACGGATGGGTTTCCCATGTCAGTTAGATTGAACTGGGGTGGTTCAGGTACATGTTCTTCTATTTTTGGGTTTCTTGCACCTCTTGTTGGTGCAGCAACACTACTCTCTGCAATGTGTTCATCGTGTGGTCCAGACATCCTTAGTCTTATCTTCTCCTCCTGAATGAGCAGAAGACACTATCAGACATACTGGAAAACACTAGAACATACTCAACATCCAAAGTCCTATGTATCTGTAGACTCAGCAAACCTAGAGCTCTGATACCACTAAATTGTGACGATACTTCTCAAAAAACAAGATCAACGAATGCGGAAGTGATTAACTAGCAGCGAAATTACTAAAAATCACTAAAAAGTAAAACTTTTTGTAAAGAGATCTTTAAACAGTAAAACTCTTTCATAAAGAAACATGATAAGTTATTTACAAATTTATCCATCATTACATCTCTGGAAAATCACATCTCGAGAGTCACAAGCATCAATTGCCCTGTTAAACTGTATATGAACAGTGTACAAAATATCGAGGCATTAAGCCAAAAATCTCAGATATACTTAAATATCTACTGACTCCTAGGACCTGAGAGTACAGAGACGACACCTAGGACATTCTATCTACAAGACTTGACAAACAGTGTCTCCACCTAAGGATCAGTGTTGTCCCTGATGTTGTTGATGCTGCTGTTGTTGCTCACCCACTGATGGGTTCCTTCGTCCTTGGCGTCTACCTAAAAAGTCGAATCCCACGGGGGTGAGACAATTGAATAATTGTCCCAACGAGAGTTATAACTCTCCGCTAGAAGCATTGTTAATGCAATAATGGAATAACATTAAGCAGTAGAACTATAAACATTCAACAGCAGGTTTAACATTGTATAAACTAAGTGAAGCAACCTTCTTTTAAGCAATCATTTCAATTATAAATTAATTGAATGACAAGACATATAACTATAAGGAATATGAAGAACATGTATACTAGTTACTATAAACAATGTAACATCAATCATTGTTTCTCATAGTTCAACCTAAGCAAATATGCTATACGGCTGATTACATTTTACAAACATTTTTATGCCCTGAGGAGATGAGTTACACCTCTCATACTCCAACCGACCATTACGAAATCACAATTGGTACCATACATAGGTCATCAGAAGAGTCGGATTCCTATGACCTCATCCTCCTCAGTCAGTATGAGGAACAACATGCAAGACATCTTGTGTCTCTGCCATAATAGCTTTCCAGGGTATTTTGGAAACTTCTCTATTAGAGTTACAGTGGCGTTCTGTACTCACTTCGCCATCGAGGGATTTCTTGTTTATCTCACATCGATGTGGCATTAACAACATCATCGGGAGATTAGTGATAAATCATCCCGGCATAAACATATAATGAAGGATTGAGAGATTAAAGGTACATCTCATATCAAATCCTACATTAGGACGTAAGGATATTCACATCCATAACCCCCACATACTCAAAAGTATGCTCTCTAGGAGTTCCCTTAGGAAAAACCTGTTTCACCATCATTTAACTACTGAAAATGATGGATCTATGGTCAGGGCTATACATGATATCATTATACTTGATTATTTAAGTACATTATGGCATTCCTTTAGCATCAGGCATGTTTCCAAACATAAGTCAATAAGACAATTGCTATAAAGAAAGAGTACTTATTGTATCAAGTTTATGTCACATATTGTTAACACTGGGATATCAATCCCTAACCATCTCATCATTGTGATTCAGGAATATGGGTATTCAAACCCTTAGATCATTAAAACACTTGTTACCAAGTAACATATTGTCATCAAGTCATTTATCAACATAACCTTGATTGTAGCACTGCAGATATTTCTCATGGCTCATATAGCCTATCAAATCTCATATGTTACCTCATACTAGGCAACATAACATATCTTTACTTTACAAGCTTATAAAGTGCTTTCAATAAATGTAGCATCATAACCCTTACCTGGCTATGCTCACTTCTTTATAAGGACCTACATGGTTAACAATACTGATAACATGCACATTGTAACTATATCAACACAATACAAGTTCTTTCCAATTTAAATATAGAATACCACAGTCGTGCTATCTTGCACGGTCGTGCAAGAGTAAGCCGCCATGGTCGTGCTTCATTACACGGTCATGCCACAGAGGATTCACCACGACCGTGTCATATCACCACAACTGGTTTCTAGGGTTAGGTTTCCTTTTTAATTCAATTAGGGTTATTCAACCCCTTTAACTTATAAAGGCATAATGATTACTCATTCCATAATCAAGTATAGTGCTTCATGCTTAAAAGCATAACCCAAATTAGGGTTTACTATTCACACCATGACATTTCCCTAGATTAGGGTTTACTATTCACATTATATCATAGTACCTTAACTTAGGGTTTACTATTCACATTACAATGAATTAATATCATACCATCATCATGTGTGAGGATTACTTCCATTAATGCCCTCAAATTAGGTTAAGATTCACTAACCATCATAATTAGGGTTTCCATGATCTCACTATGAAGGATCATACCCTAGTTAGATGTATTCATACATATTGGAAGTTTATTACTTGATTCTCATTCATATTAGGAGTCTTCTCTCTCCTCTTTCTATTAGATGATGTTTACATCACTCTTGATTAGGTTAAGTCAAATCAACCTTGACATCATGGGTTATGTCATTACTATTGTGGTCATTAAATAGAATGACATCAAACGTTTTTAAACTTTTTAGACCTAAACGGTCTTGCACACAAACTCCCCAAACGGTTTTGGATGGACCTTGAAACCGTTTGGTGTTGTTGACCATTTGGTCTAGTTGACTTTGAAACCGTTTGATAAAGTGCACACTCAAGACCGTTTGCCCAAGATGAGGTGAAGACTGTTTGGTCATGAAGACCATTTGGCCAACTTTGACTTTGAAACCGCATGGCAAAAACCAATCTTGAAAACACATGAGCACCAAACGGTTTGGGATCATTTGGTCCCAAATGGTCTTGAGACCATCTGGTCCCAAACGGTCTTGAAACCGTTTGGTCCAAACCACCTCAAAACCGCATGGACCACAAAGTGTCTCAACCACTTCAATTGAGTTAGGGTTTCCAATGTTGAACCCCTCAATCAACCATGCACTTGTTAGCCACTTATCAGTTGAGTTAATTAGGTCAACCCTCTACTGATTTGACACTCTATTGACCCTCAATTGATCACCAATTAGGGCTTGGATCAATTGAATTAGGGTTTGGAATCGATTACCCTTCAACACTCCTCAACATGAGTCTAATTGATTTGAATTGATTGAACCATTAATCAATTTGGTCATGACCTGACCCCAAACGGTCTTGGGATCATTTGGATGTCCCCCAAATGGTCTTGAGACCGTTTTATCAAGTCAAAATCAAAAACTAACTCAACCTATTAAGGTTTGGCTCATTGAATTGATCATTAGGTCACTAATCAATTGCACTTCAACCTTTTATCTTTAGATCTCCAACCACTTGACCATAGTCAACCCTAGACATCCAAATGGTCTTGGGTGACCCCCAAATGGTCTTGGGATCGTTCGGACATCCTCCAAATGGTCTTGAGACCGTTTTCCCATTATGTCATCAAAAACCAAGTCATTCACTTAAGGTTTGAACCCTAGGTTTGGTCACCAAATCAACACTTAATCATTTATCAACTTGTTATCATTGGACCCTCAATTGGTCAACCCCACTTAACCCTAGACCTCCAAATGGTCTTGGGTTATCACCAAACGGTCTTGAGACCATTTGGGTGATTCCCAAACGGTTTTGAAACCGTTTGGGCCACTCAACCCAAACATCAACTTAATTCACTTATTGAAATCAGCAATTAACCCGATTAGGGTTTAGGTGATTGGTGTGCCTTCAATTGGTGATTTACTTGGAATTAGATGATGATTTTTGGTAGGTGATTAGTCCACATTATTTTCAACAGACATCCAAACAGTCAATGCCTGGTCAACGCATCCAAACGGTCTTAAACCGTTTGCTTCTATGCGGTTTGTGAAACCATTTGCATTCAAACGGTTTGAAACCGTTTGCTCCCAAACGGTTTGGGAAACCATTTGTGCAAGAGTGGGAGACCATTTGCTAAAGAAAGATTGTGGATAAAATTTAGAATTAACGTCATCATCTTCTACCTCAATAACAGGGATTGTTCTTCACAGAAATACTAGCAAGAACACTTAAAAGTGTCTAAAGAAGAAGAATAAGCAATGTTTCTAAGAAAGAAAGATGCAAAAGCAAAGCTTAAGGGTTAGAGTTATAAAACCCGCCTTTAGGTATGATATAGTGCACCAAGTTTCGTAGATTTAATGGTGGATGAAGCTCCAAAGGTTGCCCAAGGTCCGTTCTTCAAGATTTGGATGGAGAAGATGGCTAGAAAGAAGAGTTGTGTAAGGAAAACGAACAAACCAACCTTGTATTAGGGTTTCCTCCAAGAATTCGAGCTAGGTGATGATCCATACTTACCAACTCAACTTGTCCATCTTCCTATGTTCCAAATCTCCCTCTTGGTCGGTCCAAAGCAAGAATATGAGGAGAAAGAACTAAAGGAACGATCCTTTTCTTTGATGAAAAAGGGTGCTTATATATTTTTGGGTATTATCAAGGCAAAGAAAAAGATAATCATTTCTTTTATTTCTTAAACCCATCGACTCATGCTTGCTCCACCCTTGGCCACGTTTCTTCCTCCTTTTCACATGCAAAACCTCTCTCTTATCCAAGGTTAAAGAAAAAGAAACCATATATCTTAATAAGCTATATATATGAAAGGCCATTTTGCTTAAAACTTGGTTATTTAGATATTAAGTTTATCTTTCTTATTTGATCATTCAAATGAGGCTCCCTCCTCATTTCCTTACTCTAATTTATCCCAAAAGACATGAAAGATACTCTAGAGGGTATATTTTACATGTTGGACCCTAGGTTTTGGGTAAATTGCACTTTACACCAAAACTAGGTTTTAAAGCACAAGGATTGCTCTGCAAGCTACATCTTGGTGCTCAAGCTTGTGGAATCCATAACACTACACCATATTTATTCTTATGATGTATCAACATCATAGGAACACCTTAACATGTGCAATTTGCAAGTTAACCCCTCAACTTGGGTAATTTGCACTTTAGTCCAAAATTAACAAAACAATATTACAACATTGTTCAAAAAGGACTAAGATAGAAATATAAGTTCCTCAAAAGCTTTAATTACATATCATAAGATAACCATAAGAATCTAATCACATATTTAAGCAAAATACCTAGGGTTAGTTCATAACCCAGGTCAGGGATGTTACAACTATACATACATTGGAAGATCTTTTGAGAGCTTGTGTCTTGCAATTCTTGGGTAGTTGGGATGTACATCTCAGTTTGATAGAGTTCACCTATAATAACAGTTATTAATGAAGCATTGATATGTCACCCTACAAATATTTGTACGGGAGACGTTGCAGATCTCTATCGTGTTGGTATGAGACTAGTGAGTACCAACTTCTAGGTCCTGAGCTCGTACAACAGATCATAGAGAAGATAAAGATGATACAACAACAGTTGAAGGTTGCCCAGGATAGGCAGAAGTTGTATGCTGATAACAGTTGTAGCCAGTGTACCTCAATGTCTCTCCTTAGAAAGGCATGTTGAGGTTTAGAAAGAAGGGTAAGTTGGCTCCTAGATATATGGGATCTTACCCAGTGGTGGTACGTGTTGGAAAGGTGGCCCATAAGTTGGAGTTGCCACCTGAGTTGCATAGGTTGCACCCAGTGTTTCATCTTTCGATGTTGAAGAACTTTCACCTCGACACGGTGTTAGTTTTGCATCCTGTAGAGGTTGAGCTGGATGAGGACATGTCATATGTGGAATGTCCTGTATTGATCCTGGATAGGAGGATCAACAAGTTGAAGAAGAAGGATATCATTCTGGTTAGGGTTCTATGGCATCATTGTGGCATACAGGAAGCCACATGGGAGCTTGAGGAGGAGATGCATAGGAAGTACCCATCTCTTTTTGTGTAGGATTTCAGGGGTGAAATCCTTGTTAGGGGTTTATGGTTGTAAGGCCCTTGACCTAGCTTAGTCTTAATGGTTCTTTATTTTCTTAATAAGATGCTTAAACTTTAATCTAATCTCTTGAGATGTCTAAATATCATTTGACATGCTTATGTTTTCAATTTGGTCCTATTAGGATGCTATTTGAGCTACATTTGCTTGTTTTGGACCAAGTTGTAATTTATCCATGATGAGGGGTTATCTTGCAATTTTTCACGTGTAGATTGTGCCCTTTGTGTCTTGGCATTATGATAGAGAAGATGGTTCCTTGGGGTGCCTTGTTATGATTTGGTTTTATGAGGAGAGAAGTAGTGACATGTTGAGTGTTGTTTCTAGGGTTTGCTTGGATGCCCTAGGTTGGTGTTAACCTTGTGTCGACTGTTTGAGTCCTTGTTCCTTCAATAACCATCCTTGGATCTTCTTGATGTTTTCCCTACGGCCATAGAGGTATGTAAGTGTTTTATGAAGTCTCAATGGTTGTAGAGACTGTCATCCTCTCTTTTGGTCATTGACCTAGGGTTTCATGTGGCCGCTTGTTTTCTCTTTGACCATGAGCCTTTGTGGCCATGATTCCCTTTGACTGATGGTCCTCTAGGACCAAGTGAGGTCTTTAGTTTGCTTTGGTTTTCATGATCTAAGTTGCATGCATGGTGTAGTGGGTGCATGGTTGTTGTGTGGTGGACATGTGGCACTTATGTGCATGTCACCTAACCTCTTTGGTCTCTCTCTACCCTTGGGTATATGTACCCCTCTTCTTTCATGCATATGATCCTTTTTTCACCCATTCCACCCTCTCTCTTTGCTTGAGTTTGACTCTTGTGTGCTTGGTGGAGAAGAAGTTCATCCTTGGTGCTTGGTGGCCAAAATCCTTTAGATGTGGTGATCCAAGCTTGGAGCTACTCTTCCTTAGTGATCTTTGGTGATTCTTTGACCCTTGGTAAGTGATCCACCTCTTGAGTTGGTTTCTTTGCAAAACCCTACCACTTTCTTATTCTCTTCACAGAATCCATGGAGCTTCCATGGTGGTGCTTGTATTGGGATGGAGACACTCCTCTTTCTTGGGGCGAATCCTTTGTTCTCCAAGGCAATGCTCAAGTTGAGTGGAGGAACTCTTCTCCCTTTCTCTCTCTTCTTGTTCTTTTTCAACCCTTAGGATTTCGGTTCTCCTTCTTGCCTTTTTTACCAAGGTTTTCTTATTTTTTGAGGTGGTGACTAGCTTGGTCATGGAGGTGATCAAAGCTAGGTTTCTCTCTTGCTTTTGGAGCTTTTCTTGGAGGTGGTTGCACCATCATCTAAGGTGGGTTATATAACTCTTTTCCCTACTACTATTTGCACTTCTTTTCTATATGCAAAGCTTATCTTGTTCCTAAAACATGGTTAGATGTTGCATGATGTTTCTATCGATTCTAGGGTTTATGATTCAAAAGTAATCCTGCTTAGATTAGCTCTTTTTCTTAAACCCTAGTTCTTGTTCTTGAGTTTTGTGCATGGTGACAAGTTGGTGCTTGCATGCACATCTTAAAACGTTGGTTTTGATCTCCTTGATTATGTTTTGATTATCTTGAAGATGATTAAGGTTTTTGGTTGTCCATGTATATGTTGAAGCATGGTTATCTTTATCTTCATGGCTCGATCTTCTTAGGTTTGGTGATAGTTTTCCTAGGGTAGTGAGCATGGTTTGTTTTCCTCCTTTGAGGTTTTAGTTTTCAAGATGATTATCCATGTTTTGTTTATGTTTTGAGAGTACTTTTCTCTTTATGACGTCCTTCATGCTATGTTCCTTGGTATTTAAGATTTGAAGGTTACGTTTGGATCGATGTGACAGACTCCTTAGTTTTAGTCACTTGGACAACTTCCCTCTTCGGTCACATAGACTGGTTTTCTCTTTGGTCACTGACTTTGATGATTCTCCGGTTGGAGGTGTTGATTTCTGTAACATCCCTGACCTGGGTTATGAACTAACCCTAGGTGTTTTGCTTAAATATGTGATTATATGCTTGTGATTATCTTATGATATGTAATTAAAGCTTTTGAGAAACTTATATTTCCATTTCAGTTCTTTTTGTACAATGTTGCAACAGTATTTTGTTAATCTTAGACTAAAGTACAAATTACCCAAGTAGAGGGGTTAACTTGCAAATTGTACATGTTAAGATGTTCCTATGATGATGATACATCATAATAATGAATATGATGTAGTGGTATGGATTCTCCAAGCCTGAGCACCAAGATATAGCTTGTAGAGCAATCCTTGTGCTTTAAAACCTAGTTTTGGTGTAAAGTGCAATTTACCCAAAACCTAGGGTGCAACATGTAAAATATACCCTCTAGAGTATCTCTCATGTTTCTTGGCATAAAGTAGAGCAAATAAAATGAGAGGGGAGCCTCATTTGAATGATAAAAGAAGAAAGATAACCTTAATATCTAAATACCCAAGTTTAAGCAAAATGGCCTTTCATATATATATAGCTTATTAAGATATATGGTTTCTTTTACTTTAACCTTGGATAAGAGAGAGGTTTTGCATGTGAAAATGAGGAAGAAACATGGCCAAGGGTGGAACAAGCATGAGTGGATGGGTTTAAAAAATAAAAGAAATAACTATCTTTTTCTTTTCCTTGATAATACCCAAAAATATATAAGCACCCTTTTTCCTCAAAGAAAAGGATCGTTCATTTAGTTCCTTCTCCTCATCTTCTTGCTTTGGACTGACCAAGAGGGAGCTATAGAACAGAGGAAGACAGCCAAGTTAATTTGGTAAGTATGGATCATCACCTAGCTCGAATTCTTGGAGGAAACCCTAATACAAGGTTGGTTTGTTAGTTTTCCTTACACAACTCTTCTTTCTAGCCATCTTCTCCATCCAAATCTTGAAGAACGGACCTTGGACAACCTTTGGAGCTTCATCCACCATTAAAGCTAAGAAGCTTGGAGCTCTAGATCAGATCTAAAGGTGGGTTTTATAACTCTAACCCTTAAGCTTTGTTAATGCATCCTCTTCTTCTAGTATATATGCTTATTCTTCTTTTTTAGACACCTTGGTGTGTTCTTGTTCTGATTTCCATAAAGAATCACCCCTGTTCTTGATGTATAAGATGATGACGTTAATATCTGTGTTAATCCTAAATATTGCTTTAGCAAATGGTCTCCCAACTTTTGCAAACGGTTTCCCAAAACGTTTGGGAGCAAATGATTTCAAACCGTTTGAATGCAAACGGTTTCACAAACCGCATAGAAGAAAATGGTTTAAGACCGTTTGGATGCGTTTACCAGGTTTTTACTGTTTTTAGGTATGTTGTAAATAATGTGGACTAATCACATACCAAAAATCATCATCTAATTCCAAGTAAATCACCAATTGAAGGCACATCAACCACCTAAATCCCAATCGGGTTAATTGCTGATTTCAATAATTGAATTAAGTTGAAGTTTGGGTTGAGTGGCCCAAACGGTTTCAAAACCATTTGGGAATCACCCAAATGGTCTCAAGACCGTTTGGTGATTACCCAAGACCGTTTGGAGGTCTAGGGTCAAGTAGGGTTGATCAATTGAGGGTTCAAAGATATCAAGTTGTTGAGCAATTAAGTGTTGATTTGGTGACCAAATCTAGGGTTCAATCCTTAAGTGAATGACTTGGTTTTTGATGACATAATGGGAAAACGGTCTCAAGACCGTTTGGAGAATGTCCAAATGATCCCAAGACCGTTTGGGGTCACCCAAGACCGTTTGGAGGTCTAGGGTTGACTATGGTTAAGTGGTTGAAGATTGAAAGGCAATAAGTTGAAGTGCTATTAATTGTTGACCTAATGATCAATCTAATGAGCTAAACCTTAATTGGTTGAGTTAGTTTTTGGTGTGGACTTGAGAAAATGGTCTCAAGACCGTTTAGAGGTCATCCAAATGATCCCAAGACCGTTTGGGGTAAGATCATGACCAAATTGGATGATGGATCAATGGTTTCAAATCAATTAGACTCATGTTGAAACATGTTGAAGGGTGATCGATTCTAAACCCTAATTCAATTGATCCAAGCCCTAATTAGTGATCAATTGAGGGTCAATTGAGGTTCAATCAGTTGAGGGTTGACCTAATTGACTCAATTGATGAGTGGCTAACAAGTACATGAACGATTGAGGGGTTCAACATTGGAAACCCTAACTCAATTGAAGTGGTTGAGACACTTTTTGGTACATGCGGTTTTGAGATGGTTTGGTCCAAACGGTCTCAAGACCGTTTGAGTCCAAACAGTCTCAAGACCATTTGGGACCAAACGGTCTCCAGACCATTTGGGATCAAAGAATCCCAAACTGTTTGGAGCTGATGCGGTTTCAAGAACGGTTGTGTCCATGCGGTTTCAAAGTCAACTTGGCCAAACAGTCTTCATGACCAAACGGTTTTGAGTGTGCACTTTACCAAACCGTTTCAAAGTTAACAAACCCAAATGGTCAACAACACCAAAAAGTTTCAAGATTTTTTCAAGACCATTTGGGGGTTTAGTGTGCAAGACCGTTTAAGGTATAAAAAGGTCAAGATCGTTTGATGCCTTAGCGGCCAAGATGGTTTAGTAGTTGATTAACCTAAACCTTATAGATACCTAAAGTGATTAAGGGACTAAGTAATTAGTGTATTAATGCATGTTATGATTAATAGTGAACATTATAAAAGTACCCTTGTTGGGATAGAGTAACCAATACCCTTTGATCAAAGTGAATCTTAATGACCACAATAGTAATGACACAACCCATGATGTCAGTGTTGATTTGACTTAGCCTAATCATATGAGATGGAAATATAATCTTATAGAAAGAGGAGAGATAAGACTCTTTATATGAATGAGAATCAAGTAACAAGTTTCCAATATGTATAAATGTATTTAATTAGGGTATGATCCTTTATAGTGAGATCATGGAAACCCTAATTATGATGGTTAATGAATCTTAATCTAATTTGAGGGAATTAATGAAAGTAATCCTCATACATGATGATGGTATGATCCTAATTTATTGCAAATGTGAATAGTAAACCCTAATCTAGGGTAATATGATGTAATGTGAATAGTAAACCCTAATCTAGGGTAATGTGATGATATGAACAGTAAACCCTAATTCTGGGTGATGCTTCATATCATGAAGCTCTTTTTGAATTATGAAATGAGGAATCATTATTCCTAATTTAGTTATAGGGGTTGAATAACCCTGATTGGATTAAAAAGGGAAACCCTAACCCTAGTAAGGGCATAGTGGTACAACCCTTGAATTGAAAGGTTATTTTTGTATTGTGCTAATATAGATATAGTGTCCATGTTATCAATTGTGTTAGTCATGCATGTCTTTATCAAGAAGTGATCATAGCCAGGTAAGGGTTATGATGAAATGTTCATTAAAAGTACTTATAAGTTTTGAAAGTAATGATGTGTTATGTTACCTAGTAAGAGGTAACATATGAAATTGATAGGCTGTATGAGCCATGAGAAATATACGCATTGTTACAATCAAGGTCATGTTGATAAATGACTTGATGTCAATATGTTACTTGGTAACAAGTGTTATGATGATCTAAGGGTTTGAATACCCATATTCTTGAATCAAAATGATGAGATGGTTAGGGATTGATATCCCAGTGCTAACAATATGTGATTTGAACTTGATATAATTAGTACTCTTTCTTTATAGCAATTATTTTAATGGGTTATGTTTGAAAACATGCATGATGCTAAAAGAATGCCATAATGTACTTAAATAATCAAGTATAATGATATCATGTAGAGCCCTGACCATAGATCCATCATTGTCAGAAGTTAAATGATGGTGAAACAGGTTTTCCGAAGGGAACTCCTGGAGAGCATACTTTTGAGTATGTGGGGGTTATGGACGTGAATATCCTTACGTCCTAATGTAGGAATTGATGTGAGATGTACATTTAATCTCTCAATCCTTCATTATATGTTTATGTCGGGATGATGTATCACAAATCTCCCGATGATGTTGTTAATACCGCATCGATGTGAGATAAACATGAAATCCCTCGATGGCGAAGAGAGTACAGCACGCCACTGTAACTCTAATAGCGAAGTTGCCAGAATACCCTGGAAAGCTATTATGGCAGAGACACAAGATGTCCTACATGTTGTTCCTCATACTGACTGAGGAAGATGAGGACATAGGAATTTGATTCTTTTGATGACCTATGTATGGTACCGATTGTGATTTTGTAATGGTCAGTTGGAGTATGAAAGGTGTAACTCATCTCCTCAGGGCATAAATATGTTTGAAAAATGTAACCAGCCGTATAGCATAACTGCTTAGGTTGAACTACGAGAAATAATGATTAATGATACATTATTTATAATGCTCTAGTTGAATAAATAGTATACACGTTCTTCATATTCCTTATTGATATATGTCTTGTCATTCAATTAAGTTATAACTGAAATGATTGCTAAAAGAATGTTTCTTACTTAGCTTATACAATGTTTTACCTACTGATGAATAATTATAGTGTTACTGCTCAATGTTATTCCTTCATTGCAATAACAATGCTTCTAGCGGAGAGTTATAACTCTTGCTGGGACAATTATTCAATTGTCTCACCCCCGTGGGATTTGACTTTTTAGGTAGATGTCGAGGACGAAGGAACACATCAATGGGTGAGCAACAACAACAGCAGCAACAACAACATCAGGGACAACAGTGATCCTCAGGTGGAGACACTGTCTGTCAAGTCTTGTAGATAGAATGTCCTATGTGTCGTTGATTTAGCCCTATTTTAGGGCTTAATCATGTGTATTTTTGCTCTTCAATCACATCTATACCTATTAGATTGCATGTCATTCCTCCTAATATGCTTATTTGTATAAAATGCACTTATGGACATTATTTGCATGTTTTTCAGGCATTTGGACCACTCTTGATGGAAGAGAGAGAGAAGGGGCGATCCTAGGGTTCCTCTGTACTTGGAGAGGCCCAAAGTGAAGTCTGATGCTCCCTCGACCTACCCCTAGTGGCCAAAGATCAATTGAAGCAAAGAAGTCCAAGAAAAGCCAAAGATCCAAGTTAAAGTGCTGATCCAAGACCCAGCATGTCCGTGGTACCACAAAACGGCCGTGCTAGGTCACTTTGAAATCGACATGTTCAACTTCCAAATCAAGTAGAAGGCAGCACGGCCGTGCAGCACAAAATGGCCGTGCCTGTGACAGACACCACAGCCGTGCACTACAAAATGGCAGTGGCACAACAGAGCACCACGGGTGTGCCAGCCACCACGGCCGTGGCACACCACCTCCACCACGGCCGTGTTGACCCACCACGACTGTGGCCGTTTTGACAAAAACCCTGTAACTTTGCCATTTTAATTCCCACGACCATGCCCATCCACCACGGCCGTGGCCTACCCTACCCACCACGGTCGTGGTACCCCACCACAGCCGTGCTACTCACAGAATCCACTTAGTTTTCCACTATTTTTCCCATTTTGCCCCTAACTTAACCCTAGACCCCCTAGATCCCTATATAAGCCCTAGTGGCGGCTGAGGGTCAGGGGTTGGCTGCTTAGAGTCCCATTTTCGCCCCCTTGTCACCTCCACTCCATTCCACTTCACCTCCACCTCAAATCCACTCCATTTCACCATTTCCACCACATAACCCCCCATATCTAAGCCTTCCATCCACTTCCCACCACCATTCTTGTTATGACCCACATTTCATTTTAACAGTAAGTACCTTGGTTAGTGCATAATTGAACTAGTTATGTTGAGATGAGTACTTGCTTTCGTTAATAGTGTTTTGAGCTTGAAGCTAGTGTTAATGTATTCTTAGCTTGTTTTCTTGTCCTGAGGTTGAGGACAAGTTTATGTTTAATCCGTTGCCAAAGAAATCACGCGAAACCGACCTACGAGTAAAAAGATATAAGCTTTTTAGTGTGCAGGGACCTATGTGTAATTTTGGAAAGTTTTTGGGCAATTTGCATCCGCCCCCTTGGGCGTCCTTCCTTATCCTTTCCTTCAGTTTTCCCTTTTTAACTCTGTTAGCCAACTCTGGAAATGAAGTATTTCATTTCGTTTCCATTGTTTCTACCGTTCGTTGGCAGTGAGTGAGAGAGAGGATCTGAGAGCGGGAGAGAAGGAAGATCTCAGCTCCCAGCAGCCAGCTCCTCGCCATCGACGCCGACTCCTAGCCGCCCGAACTTAGTAGCTTCTTCTTCGTCTTCTTCACCTTCTTCTTCCTCCTGCAGCCGCGAAGAGGCCGACCATGGAAATGGTCTAGGGAGCGAACAGTGCTTCCCCTCCGTTCTTTCTTCTTGCCAACTACTTGCTAGGTCATTCCGAAGCTATAGGAGTGATTCGGGTAAGAATCGTCCACCGAATCGACCCCGAGCTCCTCTTTTACTTCTGCAATTTCCGTCTCTGCACAGGTTGCACGGCGTGCAAATTAATTTGCACGGCGTGCAAAGTTACAGAAAGCGGAACGCGTTTCTGCCCAGGTTGCACGGCGTGCAAATCAGTTTGCACGGCGTGCAACGTTACAGAAAGCTGATATCGGAGATTTCTGTTTCTGCACAGGTTGCACGGCGTGCAGACCAGTTGCACGGCGTGCAGATCGGTGACACAGCGTGCAAATCAGTTTGCACGGCGTGCAAAGTTTCAGAAAAGTAGAACAAAAGTGCACTGAAGGTGCACGGCGTGCAGCCCAGGTGCACGGCGTGCACGCTGCTGTAAAGGGCAGAATTAGGCGTGGTTGTGGACGATTTTCGGTGTATACGAACACATCGAAGTGGGTGAGTAGTAGTTCATTTAGAAATCATTATTTAACTCAATTTAAATGCTTAAGTACTTCTGTATCAGTTAGTATAACTTTTAAACAGTGTAGTACATACAATAGAGTATGTTAGATTCATTGGAACTTGAAATACTTGATATGCTTAATGAAAATGATGAAATTTCATGTATTATAGTTGCAATGTATTTTTTGATTTAAAAGTAGATGTTTAGCATTGAAACTGGATAAATGATACTGAATCATGTTTAAGGATGACAAAGGATATACATGTGTTTCAAGTGAATATTCAGAATGTGCAATATGCATGAAATGTGATATCCCTGTTTAAGTGTTTATATGTTAATCAGTTAATAGACTTAGGTGCCCTAACACCGTAGAACCCCTTTGAGAGGTCTGCAACCAGGGGGTGAAACTCGTATTGCAACAATAACTGTGCTTGTGTCACGGTGGCACGAGGATAGAGAGAGACAGTGTTGCAACAAGAACCGTGCTTGTGTCACGGTGGCACTGTGGAAAATAGGGGTTATTCAACATTAATCCGTGCTTGTGTCACGGTGATAACCCAGTAAGACTCTCCGCCTGTGTGCTCAGGTTTGAGGAGGAGTCTAGAGTTCACTCTTTTGAGAGTGTAGTGAGGCCTTGTGAGCCTGAGGCCTTGTGAGCCTGAGAGCCCTGCAGCAGACCAGGGCTGGCAGTCAAACTTAGCATTTCCCGGGTGTGTCGCTAAGTCTTGTACGGTGGGATCGTAGTTTTCTATGGATCTTCATATGCAGAGTACACTGCATATGATTAGGGCATAATAAAAATATAAATATGAATCTCATAGGATTGCAGTAAATTTAATATGTTAAGAGATTGAAACTTCTATGTCAATTCTCTATAATTGTTTAATTGTTTAAGATATCTGATGTTGCGTAGAAATGAGATAGTTATCTGTAAATCTGATGTGACATTTGAACTGCCCTGTTAAATATTGCATTTATGCTTTATTTCAACTTTATATAATTGATGAGTTGTTTAGTGATAGCTAAATGAAAGGCTATTCACTGAGCGAGTAGGCTCATACCTCTACTCAAAACATTTTCAGGTCATCATCAGCAGCAGGAATCTGAAGGATCCTTTCATCCTAACGCTTAGTCTGTAGAAGGTATACGTAGTTAGTAGTTAGAGGTCTCTTAGTCCTTTCCCCTCGATCTTTGGGACAAGGTGTGGGTGAGAGAGAATGTGTATAAGATGTAAATTAACTGTTATGTTTACTTTTTGTTAAATAATGTTACATGTTGTAAACTCTGTTATGTTCTTTAGCCAGTTTAAATGAAATGCTTCCGCAATAGTTTATCATGTTTTAGTTTACAACAATGATCCGGATATCATTACGAGGTTTTAAAAAGAAAAAAAGTTCTCCGTGATTTGTTTTTGTGATAATCCCTCTGTCGCGCCCTAATCTCGTGATTAGGGGTTAGTGTGAGATCGGGGTGTGACAACTCTTGGTATCAGAGCCTAGGTTGAGTACATAGTTACTCAGAGTCCAAGTCAGGGGACGATAAGAGACCAATAGGATTAAGGTTTAGGTGTCTTTCTTCTATCTGTAGTTTTCTAACAGGAAATATTCTGTTATATCATTGCAGATGGCAGGAAGAGGCTTTGATCGTGATGATCAGGAAGAGAGTCATGTTGGCCCTGATCCTTTGTACTTGGGTCCAGGTGGTGGTGACCATGTGGATGAAGCGTCCCGTATGTATAGGATGTTTCTGGAGACCAAAGAGAGGTACAAGGCTGATAGGCGAGCTTCTTCTTCTACCAGCAGTAAGGATCTGATGCGATCTTATGAGCTTGTGAAGAAGCTTGGTGGTACAAAATTCAATGGTACTACAGATCTTGCAGAGGCAGATGAGTGGTGGAGACAGATAGAGAAGGTCTTTTGCTTGATGGAGCTTCCAGAAGAAAAGAAGATTAATCACGCCGTTTATCTTCTGACAGGCGATGCAAAGTTGTGGTGGCATGGTGTGGAGGAAAAGAGGAGAGGTACAGAGCTTTCTTGGCAGGATTTCTCTGAAGAGTTTCATCTTAAGTTTTATCCACCTACCTTCCTTAATGAGAAAATCAGGCAGTTACAGAACATTAAGCAGGGGAACATGTCAGTTACTGAGTATGAAGCGCTTTTCACCCGGTTAGCAAACTTCTGTCCGCAACTTGTTCCCGACAACATACAAAGATGCAGAAGGTTTCAAGAAGGGCTAAGGCCAGAGATTCGGCATACAGTTTCTGCTACTAGTAGGAGGAACAGAGAGAACTTTGGTGAGTTTGTTGAGGCTTCTAGACAGGTTGAGGAATCTGTGAATGCTGACAAGGTGCCTGAGTCTAAGAAGAGATCTGCAGATTTCAGTAGAGGATAGTCCAGTAGCGGATACAGAGGTGGAGGTAGAGGTTTCTTTTCTAAACTTGGGCGTGGCTTTAGCTATTTTAATAGACAGAGATCTGAAGATGTTACTTCTTCTAGAGGCAGAGGGAGATACAACCCAGAGAGAAGGGGTAGTGCCTCTAGTGGACAGTCTTCTGGATCGTCAATGTCAGTGACAGGTCCCCAGGGACAAGGGATACCGCTATGTGACAAATGTGGAAAACCACATACTGGTCAGTGTTGGGGTCCAAGTTGTTATGTCTGTGGACAAATAGGACACCTAAAAAGGGAATGTCCTCAGCTTCAACAAGCAGCATCGCAAGCTTTCCAGCCTCAGTACCATGATATTCTGAGTTCTTCTGTGGCTTCTGGTTCTAGAGGTGGTGGAGTGCCTAGTGGCAGGAGTGGTCAGAGAGGACAGCGTGGCAGAGGGAGAGCTTCAACATGTTTCTTCTCTTTGACACCTCAGGAAGGTATAATTTCTTCACAAGTTGTTACAGGAGAGATGCTTTTGTTTAATAGTATACCAGTCTCAGTTTTGATAGATCCGGGTGCTACTCACTCTTTCATACGACGTTCTTTAGTTGGTAAACTTAATCTGTTAACTCAAGAGTTGGTAGATGAGTTAGTGTTGAGGGTTCCACTAGGTGGACCAATAGTTTTGACTGAGTTATGTCCCGGATGCTTGTTATCTTTTAGAGGTTATACCTTTGCTGCTAATCTCATACCCCTGGATGTCAATACTTTTCAAGTCATCTTGGGTATGGATTGTCTTGAGACATATCGAGTGCAACTCGATTGTTGGAAGAAGGAAGCTACCTTTCAGAAAGGTGAATTTTCTTATGTCTTTACTGGAGACAGGAAAGTTCTGCCTACGTGCATTGTATCAGCTGCAGTAGCTGATAAGATGTTACAGAAAGGATGTGAAGCGTTCCTTGCTCATGTGGTTGACACCAGAGCAGAGAAGAGCACCGCCAGTGTTTATGATGTGCCTGTGGTTCGTGAGTTTTCTGATGTTTTTCCAGAAGAGTTACCAGGCTTACCTCCTGTCAGAGACATTGATTTTGAGATTCAGGTATATCCAGGTAGTCATCCGGTAGCACTGCCAGCCTATAGAATGGCACCTGCAGAGTTGAAGGAACTCAAGGTGCAGTTGCAGGAGTTGCTGGATAAGGGTTTTATTAGACCCAGTTCTTCACCGTGGGGTGCTCCAGTCCTGTTTGTTAAGAAAAAGGATGGTACCATGCGTCTCTGTATAGATTACAGGCAATTGAACAAGATCACTATTAAGAACAAGTATCCATTGCCAAGAATAGATGATCTGTTTGATCAGTTGCGTGGAGCGACGATCTTCTCTAAAATAGATTTGAGATCTGGATATCATCAGCTTAGAATAAAGGCTTCTGATATTCCCAAGACAGCTTTCAGAACTAGGTATGGGCATTATGAGTTTTTGGTCATGTCGTTTGGCCTGACCAATGCCCCAGCAGCCTTTATGGATATGATGAATCAGATTTTCAAACTGTTCCTAGATCAGTTTATTGTAGTCTTTATAGATGATATTCTGTTCTATTCTAGAAATGATGAGCAGCATGAGCAACACCTGAGAATGACGTTGCAGTTGTTGAGGCAACATCAGCTGTATGCTAAGTTTAGCAAGTGCGAGTTCTGGTTGGCTGAGGTAGCATTTCTTGGATATGTTATCTCGAGAGATGGAGTTAGTGTTGATCCTAAGAAAGTTGATTCTGTGCTTTAGTGGGAACGGCCTAAGACTCCTACTGAGATTAGAAGTTTCTTGGGATTAGCAGGCTATTACAGAAGATTTATACAGAACTTCAGTGTTCTAGCATCACCTTTGACACGTTTGATGAGGAAGAATACACCGTTTGTTTGGTCTGACAACTGCGAGAAGAGTTTTCAGATCTTGAAGAGGAAGTTGACTTCAGCACTAGTGTTGGTTTTGCCAGAAGCAGAAAAGGGTTATACAGTGTTCTGTGATGCTTCCAGGAGAGGCTTGGGCTGTGTACTGATGCAAGAAGGCAAAGTTGTGGCTTACGCATCTAGACAGCTTAAGAAGAATGAAGAGAATTACCCTACTCATGATCTGGAATTGGCTGCTATAGTTCATGCTCTTAAGACATGGCGTCACTATCTGTATGGTGAGACATGTCAGGTGTTTATAGATCATAAGAGCTTGAAGTATATCTTCACTCAGAAGGATTTGAATCTGAGACAACGCAGATGGCTTGAGCTGATTAAAGATTATGAGGTGACAATCGATTACCATCCTGGTAAAGCGAATGTTGTGGCAGATGCCTTGAGTAGAAAGTCAAGTTCAACAGCAGATGCATTTTCTATGGCATGTTTCAAGAGAGACTTGCTTATAGATATGCGAAGGTTGAACTTAGACTTGAACGTGACTAGACAGAGTGGGTTGATTGCTCAGATGCAGGTCAAACCTACTTTCTATCATCAGATTAAGGAATTGCAACAGAGTGATAATGAGTTGAGGCAGATTATGCAGGATATGTTGGAAGGTAAAAGGTCAGAATTCAGATTTTCTGACGATGGTGTGTTGTATCTTCAAGACAGGTTGTGTGTACCTGGGAACAGTGAGCTGAAAGAGCAAATTCTTGAAGAAGTGCATGCTTCTATGTATGCTATGCATCCAGGTAACACAAAAATGTATAGGAACCTCAAGGAACCGTACTGGTGGTCTGGTATGAAGAAAGATGTAGCTGAATACGTGGTTGGATGTGGAGTGTGTCAGTAGGTTAAAGCTGAGCATCAGAAACCTGCTAGTACTTTACAGTCGCTTCCTATACCTGAATGGAAATGGGAACACATCACGATGGATTTTGTGGTAGGTTTACCCAGGACGTCTAGAGGTTCAGACTCGATATGGGTGATTGTGGATAGACTAACTAAGTCTGCTCACTTTCTTCCTGTCAAGTCAACCTTTGATGTTCCAAAGCTGGCCAAGACTTATGTGGATGAGGTAATCAGATTGTATGGAATTCCAGTTTCCATTATTTCTGAAAGAGATCCTAAGTTTACATCTAGGTTCTGGAATCAGTTACATCGTGCGTTAGGCACAAAGCTGAGGTTTAGTACCGCATTTCACCCGCAGACAGATGGTCAGTCTGAGAGGACCATTCAGACTCTTGAAGACATGCTGTGAGCATGCATGCTACAGTTCAGAGGTAACTGGGAAGAACACTTAAGCCTGATGGAGTTTGCATATAACAACAGCTACCATTCTAGTCTTGGAATGGCCCCATATGAAGCTCTATATGGAAGAAAGTGTAGATCACCAGTTTGCTGGTACGAGGTTGGTGAGAAAGAAATTCTTGGACCTGAGATAGTTGATATAACTACAGAAAAGATATATGTGATCAGGGAGCAGTTGAAGGCTGCTCAGGATAGGCAGAAAAGTTATGTAGAAAGACGACGTCGACCTCTTGAGTTTGAGGTTGGTGACGAGGTTTATCTGAAAGTTTCACTGTGGAAAGGAGTGCTAAGGTTTGGCAAGAGAGGTAAATTGACTCCTAGGTATATGGGCCCATATCCTATCGTTGAGAGGATTGGACCAGTAGCCTACAGGTTGTATTTGCCATCTGAGTTGGCAAATCTTCATGATGTGTTTCATGTGTCTATGCTGAAGAAGTGTCATCCCGGTACAGAAACGATTTTACATCCAGTACCGGTGCAACTTAAGACAGACGTGTCCTACGTGGAAGGACCAGTGCAGATAGTTGATCACCGAATCAAGAATCTTAAGAACCGTGAGTTATCTTTAGTGAAGGTTTTGTGGAGGAATCACAATATAGAGGAAGCTACGTGGGAGCTTGAATCAGAAATGCGTAACAAGTTTCCTTTTCTCTTTTAGGAATTTCGGGACGAAATTCTTATAAGGGAGGGAGATTGTTATGACCCACATTTCATTTTAACAGTAAGTACCTTGGTTAGTGCATAATTGAACTAGTTATGTTGAGATGAGTACTTGCTTTCGTTAATAGTGTTTTGAGCTTGAAGCTAGTGTTAATGTATTCTTAGCTTGTTTTCTTGTCCTGAGGTTGAGGACAAGTTTATGTTTAATCCGTTGCCAAAGAAATCACGCGAAACCGACCTACGAGTAAAAAGATATAAGCTTTTTAGTGTGCAGGGACCTATGTGTAATTTTGGAAAGTTTTTGGGCAATTTGCATCCGGCCCCCTGGGCGTCCTTCCTTATCCTTTCCTTCAGTTTTCCCTTTTTAACTCTGTTAGCCGACTCTGGAAACGAAGTATTTCATTTCGTTTCCATTGTTTCTACCGTTCGTTGGCAGTGAGTGAGAGAGAGGATCTGAGAGCGGGAGAGAAGGAAGATCTCAGCTCCCAGCAGCCAACTCCTTGCCATCGACGTCGACTCCTAGCCACCTGAACTTAGCAGCTTCTTCTTCTTCTTCTTCACCTTCTTCTTCCTCCTGCAGCCGCGAAGAGGCCGGCCATGGAGATGGTCTAGGGAGCGAACGGTGCTTCCCCTCCGTTCTTTCTTCTTGCCAACTGCTTGCTAGGTCATTCCGAAGCTATAGGAGTGATTCGGGTAAGAATCGTCCACCGAATCGACCCCGAGCTCCTCTTTTACTTCTGCAATTTCCGTCTCTGCGCAGGTTGCACGGCGTGCAAAGTTACAGAAAGTGGAACGAGTTTCTGCCCAGGTTGCACGGCGTGCAAATCAGTTTGCACGGCGTGCAATGTTACAGAAAGCTAATATCGGGGATTTTTGTTTCTGCACAGGTAGCACGCCGTGCAGACCAGTTGCACGGCGTGCAGATCGGTGACACGGCGTGCAAAGTTTCAGAAAAGTAGAACAAAAGTGCACTGAAGGTGCACGGCGTGCAGCCCAGGTGCACGGCGTGCACGCTGCTGTAAAGGGCAAAATTAGGCGTGGTTGTGGACGATTTTCGGTGTATACAAACACACCAAAGTGGGTGAGTAGTAGTTCATTTCGAAATCATTATTTAACTCAATTTAAATGCTTAAGTACTTCTGTATCAGTTAGTATAACTTTTAAACAGTGTAGTACATACAATAGAGTATGTTAGATTCATTGGAACTTGAAATACTTGATATGCTTAATGAAAATGATGAAATTTCCTGTATTATAGTTGCAATGTATTTGTTGATTTAAAAGTAGATGTTTAGCATTGAAACTGGATAAATGATACTGAATAATGTTTAAGGATGACAAAGGATATACATGTGTTTCAAGTGAATATTCAGGAATGTGCAATATGCATGAAATGTGATATCCCTGTTTAAATGTTTATATGTTAATCAGTTAATAGACTTAGGTGCCCTAACACCGTAGAACCCCTTTGAGAGGTCTGCAACCAGGGGGTGAAACTCATGTTGCAACAATAACTGTGCTTGTGTCACGGTGGCACGAGGATAGAGAGAGATAGTGTTGCAACAAGAACCGTGCTTGTGTCACGGTGGCACTGTGGAAAATAGGGGTTATTCAACATTAATCCGTGCTTGTGTCAAGGTGATAACCCGGTAAGACTCTCCGCCTGTGTGCTCAGGTTTGAGGAGGAGTCTAGAGTTCACTCTTTTGAGAGTGTAGTGAGGCCTTGTGAGCCTGAGGCCTTGTGAGCCTGAGAGTCCTGCAGTAGACCAGGGCTGGCAGTCAGACTTAGCATTTCCCGGGTGTGTCGCTAAGTCTTGTACGGTGGGATCGTAGTTCGCTACGGATCTTCATATGCAGAGTACACTGCATATGATTAGGGCATAATAAAAATATAAATATGAATCTCATAGGATTGCAGTAAATTTAATATGTTAAGAGATTGAAACTTCTATGTCAATTCTCTATAATTGT
This sequence comes from Alisma plantago-aquatica, assembly GCA_963693085.1. Taxonomy (NCBI): domain Eukaryota; kingdom Viridiplantae; phylum Streptophyta; class Magnoliopsida; order Alismatales; family Alismataceae; genus Alisma; species Alisma plantago-aquatica. The sequence continues at coordinate 488,519,285 of OY856409.1, read as the reverse complement.
TTAATTGTTTAAGATATCTGATGTTGCGTAGAAATGAGATAGTTATCTGTAAATTTGCTGTGACATTTTAACTGCCCTGTTAAATATTGCATTTATGCTTTATTTCAACTTTATATAATTGATGAGTTGTTTAGTGATAGCTAAATGAAAGGCTATTCACTGAGCGAGTAGGCTCATACCTCTACTCAAAACATTTTCAGGTCATCATCAGCAGCAGGAATCTGAAGGATCCTTTCATCCTAACGCTTAGTCTGTAGAAGGTATACGTAGTTAGTAGTTAGAGGTCTCTTAGTCCTTTCCCCTCGATCTTTGGGACAAGGTGTGGGTGAGAGAGAATGTGTATAAGATGTAAATTAACTGTTATGTTTACTTTTTGTTAAACAATGTTACATGTTGTAAACTCTGTTATGTTCTTTAGCCAGTTTAAATGAAATGCTTCCGCAATAGTTTATCATGTTTTAGTTTACAACAATAATCCGGATATCATTACGAGGTTTTAAAAAGAAAAAAAGTTCTCCGTGATTTGTTTTTGTGATAATCCCTCTGTCGCGCCCTAATCTCGTGATTAGGGGTTAGTGTGAGATCGGGGTGTGACAATTCTGCACCTTTCCATCCAAGAAGAAGGAGGAGGACGACCCTACAGCTACTGGAGAGAAGGATTTCAGCCACTACTCCGAGCTCCATGGCTTCTTCTACCTCTTTCTTCTCTCTTTTTGTATTTTTCTTTGTTATGAGTAGCTAGACCCCTTCGGTGGGCTGTTTGGGGGAAATTATGTTACTTTGATACCATGTTGGGGGAAAATGGCATGTAAACATTGTAATTCCATTTGTTAATGATTATATTCTATTTCTATCTCTTTCTCCATGGATTGCTTGTTGGTTTGTGTGTGAAATCACCTAGTAATTTAGGCAAATTGCTTGTATGTGTGAATTTTGGGATTTGCCCCTAGGTCCAATTCTTGGATCCCTAGGTTGCCTCCCATCTTCCTACATCTTAATCAATATCCCTAAACCTAAGTGAGAGATCTAAGTAGCTAGATTAGATAATTCTAGTACAATTAGCATGGAGCCTTCTCAAGGCTAGAATGTGGGGGAATTGGAGTCCAAAACCCTAATTTCACCTCCCCATTACTACCCTCGACCCCTAATTACCCAAGGAATGCCTAATCTAGACTTAATTAGACTCTAATTGAATTGAACCTAATCCCTAACCCAATTGAGCCTCGTAAGGGTAGTAGGGGGTGTTAGGGACTAGTTCCCCTATGCACAACCTAGCATATCCATGGCCAGTTAGTAGCTTAGGTTAATTCATTAGACTCTAACTTGTTGTTTTCTTTGGATGATCTAAATGGAATCATAATGTTCATATGTCACCCCCCAACTTAAGTGATAAGGTCATACCCCTAAACAGCCCACACACCTCTTTACTACTTAAAACCCTACATTTGTGCTTGCTTAGCTTAATTAGTTCTTTCCTTGCTTAGTTAGCTTCTTGCTTTGCTCATGTCTTGTTCATGCTAGTGTAGCTATTTAATTTCTCTTTTGCTTCTCTCTTGCTTTCCGTAGTGTAATTTTCCTTTTCATACCTAGCTTAATCCTTTCTTGCTTGTTTAGCCTTAATCTAGTCTAGGGTTAACGTAGATTTCATTCCTGCCTTTAACTATTTTCTTGTTCATCCTTGGTTAAGAATCGAATCAACCTTTAAACCCTTAACCCTAGTCTCTGCAGTAGGAACCTAGCCAAACTAACCTAGCTCTAGTGACCCCTCTTTTCCCTGTGGATCGACCCTATACTTGCCACCTTCCTATACTACGACACGACCCTGTGCGCTTGCGGGTGTAGTTGTTTTAGTAGAAGTAGGTGTGTTAGTTAGGTTTATAAATTTCGAAAGAAAAAACCCATCACGTGTGTTCCAACCTCGTGGGGCGCATCTAGTCGGGTCAAATCGGCTAGTGTGTTGCACCTCTAGCAGAATCACACCAAGCTTTCTGGCGTCGTTGCCGGGGATTAGAGGCGCTCGGCCTAGCTAGTTGGTTTTTCTTTGACTTTTCCTACTTCCCTCATCATTGCTATTCTTTATTCATTACTCTTTGCATTCTTTGTGTATATTGGTTTGCTAACTTGCTTTCTTTTGTTTGGTTGTGCCTTGTGCATGTGACAAGCCACTAGGAGAAGACAAGATGGAAGGCCAAAATGCACAAACCCATCCATTTCCTCCACCACCCAACCTCCAAGGCTATCCTAAGCCTTACACACCTCCACCACCTCCATTGTCGCAACCTTCCCACCACTTCACTTTCCAACCTCAATTCCCTCCTCCACCACCCTACCTCCAAGGCTATCCTAAGCCTTACACACTACCACCACCTCCATTGCCACAACCCTCCTACCAATTCACCTTCTAACCTCAATTCATTCTACCACCTCCATCACCACAACCCTCCCAACAATTCACCTTCCAACCAGCTCAATGCCCTCCTCCACCTAAAGTCCAACGACCATCAACATCGATGCCACCACCAAAACTATCACATGCTCCCCCTACTTCCCATGAGCAATTGGATATGATTGAGACCCCTCTCTTTGGTGCCTATGAAGACCCGTTCCTCAAGAGAGATAAAACCTATGGCATGAGATTTCTGAGGGTCTTAAGATTGATTAAGATCTATGATGATGATCCCCAAGGAGAGAGAATTGCTAAAAAAGACTTACAGAGCTTGCATGAACCTTGGGAGGAAGATCAATCAAGGAAAGCATTTGAGAGGATTGCTTATGATGGGGGTGAAAACTTTTTGTTTTTGGACCATGGTTGATGGTGAAAGAACAACAAGCCCAGCTGAAGGCATGAAACTTAGCGCTTGTGGGAGGCAACCCACCTAGGATAGGTACATTGGAAGGAGAGTGATGCATGGATGATATTGACAAGGAGGAGAACAAAAATGAAGAGAAAATTGCAAATCAGTAGAGAAGCTATGGAAAGGATATCAGCACGGCCGTGCCACACAACACGGCTGTGTTGCATGCATTCCAAAATGGGTGCGGTGCACACCATGGCCGTGGAGGCTATCCCCTACTCAATGGACACATTGGGATCTCTCTCCCCTTTTGGAATTTATCTACCATGACTCCATGCCCTCTACCCTACCATTCTGAGCTTCTATTTCATGTTGAGGACAACATGGTTTAAAAGTTTGGGGTGGTAGGGCGGTAAGCCCCTGTTTACCCCACTTTCTTCTATGTTCCTTGTTCTAAGTTTTTGCTCAAGTTGACTGAACAGTATAACCATCTCTCATATTTGTGCATCCATACTTTGTGTGCTTGTTTTGCATACCTGCATGCCATGTAGGTTACTTTCTTGTCATTCTTTTTTGCGTAATTTTCAAAAAAATTTGCTCTTTTTGTCAGGCATTGCATATCATGCAAAGTTTTGGTAACTTTTGCATGTTTTAGCTAGGAGTTGCTTGTTTTCTTCTTTAAGTTCAATAATATAGGCTTAGATGTGATTGAAGGCAATTTGGCACCATTTTGGCCAATTTTGCCCAAATTGAGATTTCTTGTCTAAAAAGTGTGTTTTGACCCAATCTCTACTATTTTGAGTAAAAATGATTACCTTTGACAAATGCAAGTGACTTATCATTGTTTATTGCTAAGTGGTATCAATGTTTGACTTTTTACATGTGCATCACCTCTCTTATGGTTGTGATTGATTTCGTTGAATTGTGAAGTTGAGCAAGCTTTGAACGCTTAGTGTTTGTAGAATCACTTGATTGATATATCAATTTCATCTTGTTCATTCATGTGGTGTGATATCTAGGATGAAGTATTGGATGAATTTTCATGCAGGATGTCTTATGTGGAGAATCATACCTATGACCCCTCCTTGACCTGACTTTTCACGCACCATCTTCTTACCCCTCTGCCTCATGAAAGGATGCCAAAGTGCACATATCAGTCGTAGCCACCTCTAAAAGTTTGGGGTGGCCACATCTCCATCTCTCCGCATCACTCTATCCACCATATGCCCTATCTACACCAAGGGCAATAAAAAAAGAAAAAAGAAAAAGAAAAGCAAAAACAAAATAAAAGGATGCTCCTGTTTAAGAACATTCAAATAAAGAAAAGATGAGTGTGTAAAAACACTCCAAAAATCTTACCGCAACCATTTCTTCCATTTTCATACCCATTGAGCTAGGAAACATCAAACTTAACTCATTTTACCCTTTTCTGCAGCCACGTGGGTCATTTGGTGTGATTTGAGATATAAGATTGAATGCATGAATATGAAACAACACTCCTAGTCATTCTTGATTAACGCCACCATGAAACGGTTTACCCGGAACTTAATGGAAGAAATATGGATAACTTGTGTATTCTATGCGCTATATTTTAAGTTCATATGCTTTGTGCTCTTTTCATGATTGGATTGTGAAAGAAGGAGAGGAGAGAGGTGAAATGCATGTACTTAGTCATCTTTGATCCCATTCAGCAACGATCGTCTTTTATATTGCATTTGTCATTTCTTTTTGTGAAAGTTTGTAGAGAGATTGAGTTGGATAATACTTGAGAACAAGTATGTTTCAGTCGTCTCTGTACTCTCAGATCCTAGGAGTCAATAGATGTTTAAAAGTAGATCTGAGATTTTTGGCTTAATGCCTTGAGAATTTTGTACACTGCTCAAATACAGTTTAACAGGGTAGTTGATGCTTGTAATACTCGAGGTGTGATTTATAGAGATGTAATGATGGATCAGTTTGTAAATAACTTATCATGTTTCTTTATGAAAGAGTTTTACTGTTTGAAGATCTCTTTACAAAAGGTTTTAATTTTTTAGTGATTTTCAATAATTCCGCTGCCAATTAATCGCTTCCGCATTCGTTGATCTTGTTTTCCGAGACATGTCGTCACAAATTAAGTGGTATCAGAGCTCAAGGTTTGCTAACTCTACAGAGACATAGGACTTAGGATGTTGAGTCTGTTCTAGTGTCTTCCAGTATATCTGATAGTGTCTTCTACTCATCAGGAGGAGAAGATAAGACTAAGGATGTCTGGACCACACGAAGAACACGTTGCAGAGAGTAGTGTTGTTGTACCCAGAAGAGGTGCAAGAGACCCAGATAGAGAAGAACATGTGCCTGAACCACCCCAGTTCAATCCAACTAACATGGGGAACCCAGCCGTTCAAGCCATGTTTGGGCAGTTCATGACTTCCATGACACATATGACTGATAGGATGCCTATACCTGCACCTAGGGCACCTACCCATTCAAAAGGACAAGGAGTTGGCAAGACGTTTGAATGAATTCGTCGAGTTGGAGCCACAGAGTATGCTAGAACAGCTGACCCAGCAGATGCTGACTTGTGGTTAACTAAACTAGAGAAGGCCTTTAGAATCTTAAACATCCCAGAAGCTGAGAAGGTTAGACATGTTGTGTATCTTCTCAAGGGAAGTGCTGGTCATTGGTGTACCATGGAAGAACAGAAGAGGCCAGGTGTGGAGATTGCATGGGAAGTTTTCCGACGGGAATTTATCAATAGATACTTCCCTAAGATGTTTCTGGATGAGAAAATCTCTCAGTTCGAGAGATTAAGACAAGGACCTATGAACATTAGTGAATACGAGGCTAAGTTCATGGAGCTTTTGTGGTTCTGTCCGCACATGACAGTTATAGATGAAGAAAGGATAAGGCATTTTGAGAAAGGGTTAAACGCTGAGTTGACTACTCCTGTGTCTGCTTTGGAGAATAGAGAAAGGTTTTCTACCTTTGTGGAGTCTGTCAGGAGGGTAGAGAGGTCTGTAGAAGAGAAGAGACAAACCCAGAACAAGAGGATGTATCCCCAGTTCCAAGGATCTTCATCTAAAGGTTTCAAGAAACCTAGGTTTTCTATGCCTACTCCACCACATAGATTCAGTACCTAGACGCAGTGGATGTCAAATAGGGGTAGAGGATGAAGTTTACCGCTAGAAGGAGCTCATAGTTCAGCATCCATGTCAGTTACAGGACCACCCAGACCACAAGAACTGAACAGAAGTTGTTATATATGTGGAAAGATGGGACATTTGATGAAAGATTGCAGAGCTAGAGAAGTGAGTGTGACTCAACCTCAGAGGCAGAGTCAGCAAGGATCGCAAAGGTGGCAGTTTCCAGGAAGTGCTAGAGGACGTAGACAAACGTCCCAAGATGTATCATCGACACCTAGTCATCGAGCACGGAATCAACCACAGGCGATGACAAGATTTTATGCGATGAATCCACCTAATGCAGTGATCAACCCTCAGGTAGTGGCAGGTCAGATGGAATTATTATATTCTGATATGTCTACGTCTTGCGTTGTATCTATTTTAATTGATCCGGGTGCTACGCACTCCTTTATCACTTGAAGAGTGATTCTTGACTGCAATTTGACTATAAGTCATAGAGCAGATAGTTTGTTGCTAGAAACTCCGTTAAGGGGATCTACTATGTTGCAAGATGTATGTTCTCCCTGCATCCTCTTCTTTTCTAAACATCGCATTCAAGTGGATCTTATACCACTTGAGATGCATGGATTTGATATAATCCTTGGTATGGATACCTTAGAAAGGTATAAGGTTGTTTTGGATTGTGAATCCAAGCAAGATGTGTTCGCTGATGATAGTGACACATGGATCTTTCAAGGAGAAAGAAAGATTCTACCCACATATCTTGTGTCATCTATGGTTGCTGAGAAGATGATGAGGAAAGGATGTTATGCATTCTTGGCCCATGTGGTAGATACTACCATGGATAGTCCTAACCCTGTCGAAGTTCCTGTAGTCAGGGAATTTGAAGACGTACTTCCTGAAGAACTTCCAGGTGTGCCACCACCCCGGGAAATTGATTTTGAGATCAATTTAATCCCAAATATGCAACCTATAGCACAAAAACCATATAGGATGGTGCCTGCTGAGATGGAAGAACTCAAGAAACAATTGCAGGAGTTGCTTGAGAAGGGTTTCATCCGACCGAGTACTTTGCCTTGGAGTGCTCCTGCCCTCTTTGTCAAGAAGAAAGATGGGTCAATGTGGTTGTGAATTGATTATAGACAGTGAAATAAAGTAACAATAAAGAATAAGTATCCTTTTCCGAGGATTGATGATCTCTTTGACCAGTTGCGTGGTGCAACTGTCTTCTCAAAGATAGACTTGAGGTCAGAATATCATCAACTACATATTAAGGATAGTGACATACCAAAGTCTGCCTTTAGGACGAGGTATGGTCACTAGGAGTTCACATTTATGTCGTTTGGACTAACTAATGCACTAGCAGCATTTATGGAACTCATGAATAGAATTTTCCGACCTTTTCTGGATCAGTGTGTTGTTATCTTTATAGATGACATCCTGATCTATAGTAGAGATGCTCAGCAGCATGAGTAGCATCTTTGTCAGGCTCCAACTTTGCTAAGAGAGCATAAGTTATATGCTAAGTTCAGCAAGTGTGAGTTCTGGTTTCCAGAAGTATCTTTCCTTGGACACGTGATATTTGCCTCGGGTATTCGTGTTGACCCTAAACAGGAAGAATCTATTCTACTTTGGGAGCAGTCAAAGACACCGACAGAGATCTGTAGTTTCTTAGGATTGACAGGCTATTACCGGAGGTTCATTAAGAACTTCAGTTCTATAGCTTTACCCTTGACAAAGTTGACTAGGAAGGACATTCCTTTTTCCTAGAGTGATAAGTGTCAACAATCTTTCCAGTTTTTGATGGAGAGGTTGACAAGTGCACCTGTACTTGTGTTACCTGAGCAAGGAAAAGGATATATAGTTTTCTATGATGCTTCTAAGAATGGACTTTGATTTGTGTTGATGCAGGATAAACAAGTGATTTCTTTTGCTTCCCGACAGCTTAAGAAACACAAGGAGAATTATTCGACACACAATCTAGAACTAGCTGTTGTGGTTCATGCCTTGAAGATCTGGAGACATTATCTTTATGGAGAGACATTCTAGATTTTCACAGACCATAAGAACCTTAAGTATATCTTTTCTCAGCATGAGCTTAACATGAGGCAACACCACTGGATGGAGTTAATCAATGACTACGACTGTACGATTGATTACCATCCTGGGAAGGCCAATGTGGTTGCAGATGCTTTGAGTAGGAAATCAGCAACACCAACTTTAGATAGAGCAAAATTGAATTCTTTGGTATGCTCTAGGAGGGATATGCTTATCTCCTTAAGGCAAGACAATATACAGTTGACAGTATCATTGTTAGCTGGGTTGTTAGCTGAGATGCACATAAAACATATCTGAGACAACAGATTAAGGAGGCACAGCAATTTGATGCTGCAGTTCAATTGATTAGATCGGAGTATGGTAGTGAGAAATGAGATGGTTTCCATGAATCAGATGACCAAGTAGTCTGTTATCATGGTAGGATGATAGTGCCTGATGTGGATAACTTGAGAAAGTTAGTCCTGGAAAAAGCTCATTCTTCGATGTATTCTATGCATCCAGGAAGCACCAAGATGTATCGAAACTTGAAAGATATGTATTGGTGGCCTGGAATGAAGATGGACGTTGCTGAGTTTGTTATGCGGTGTTCTATGTGTCAGCAAGTAAAAGTTGAACACCAGAAGCCTACAGGAACAATGCAAGCTTTACCCATACCACAGTGGAAGTGGGATCATGTAACCATGGACTTTGTGGTTGGTCTACCCAGGACAGCCAAAGGACATGATTCCATATGGGTAATAGTTGATAGATTGACGAAGACAACACATTTCTTTCCTGTCAAAACAACCTATTCTGCTGAGAAGTTAGCACAGTTATATGTTGATGAGATAGTGCGGCTGCATGGGGTCCCAATTACCATTGTTTCTGATAGAGGTCCCCAGTTTACGAGTTGTTTTTGGGAGCGACTTCATAAAGCTTTAGGCACACAGCTAAGGTTTAGTACAACGTTTCATCCTCAGACTGATGGATAGTCAGAAAGTACTATACAAACTTTGGAGGATTTGCTTAGAGCATGTGTTCTTTAGTTTACAGGGAGTTGGGATCTGCACCTAAGCTTGATAGAGTTTGCCTACAACAATAGCTATCGACATAGCATTGATATGGCACCTTATGAAGCTTTGTATGGTAGACATTGCAGATCACCCCTATGTTGGTATGAAACTGGTGAATACCAACTGTTAGGTCTTGATCTTGTGTAGCAGACAACAGAGAAGATTAAAGTAATACAACAACAGATAAAGACTGCACAGGATAGGCAGAAATCTTACGTTGATAAGCATCATAGACCTTTAGAGTTCCATGTTGGAGACAGAGTGTACCTTAAAGTCTCACCTTGGAAAGTAGTTCTCAGATTTGGAAGGAAAGGGAAGTTAGCTCCTAGGTTTATGGGGCCTTATCCAATCATTGAACGGATTGGAAGAGTAGCTTATAAGCTAGAGTTACCACCAGAGATATAGAAGTTACACCATGTGTTCCACATTTCCATGCTTAGGAAATTTCACCCTGATACAGAATCAGTTCTGTAACCTATGGAAGTAGAATTGAATGATGATATATCTTATGAGGAAGGACATGTGTCAATCCTTGATAAGAGAATTAAAAAGCTGAAAAAGAAAGACATAAGTCTTGTGAAAGTCCTCTGGAATCACTGTCTTATTGAAGAAGCCACGTGGGAACTAGAAGAAGAGATGAGAAGGAAATACCCTGCTCTTTTCTCTTAATATGTTTTGTCGATTTCGGGGATGAAATCCTTGTAAGGGGTGGATAATTTGTAACATCCTTGACCTGGGTTATGAACTAACCCTAGGTGTTTTGCTTAAATATGTGATTAGATGCTTGTGATTATCTTATGATATGTAATTAAAGCTTTTGAGAAACTTATATTTCCATTTCAGTCCTTTTTGTACAATGTTGCAACAGTGTTTTGTTAATCTTGGACTAAAGTGCAAATTACCCAAGTAGAGGGGTTAACTTGCAAATTGTACATGTTAAGATGTTCCTATGATTATGATACATCATAAGAATGAATATGATGTAGTGGTATGGATTCTCCAAGCCTGAGCACCAAGATATAACTTGTAGAGCAATCTTTGTGCTTTAAAACCTAGTTTTGGTGTAAAGTGCAATTTACCCAAAACCTAGGGTGCAACATGTAAAATATACCCTCTAGAGTTTCTCTCATGTTTCTTGACATCAATTAGAGCAAAGAAAATGAGAGGGGTGCCTCATTTGAATGATCAAATAAGAAAGATAACCTTAATATCTACATACCCAAGTTTAAGCAAAATGGCCTTTCATATATATAGCATATTAAGATATATGGTTTCTTTTCCTTTAACCTTGGATAAGAGAGAGGTTTTGCATGTGAAAAGGAGGAAGAAACGTGGCCAAGGGTGGAACGAGCATGAGTGGATGGGTTTAAGAAATAAAAGAAATAACTATCTTTTTCTTTGCCTTGATAATACCCAAAAATATATAAGCACCCTTTTTCCTCAAAGCAAAGGATAGTTCCTTTAGTTCTTTCTCCTCATCTTCTTGCTTTGGACCGACCAAGAGGGAGCTCTGGGATAGAGGAATACAGACAAGTTAAGTTGGTAAGTATGGATCATCACCTAGCTCGAATTCTTGGAGGAAACCCTAATACAAGGTTGGTTTGTTTGTTTTCCTTACACAACTCTTCTTTCTAGCCATCTTCTCCATCCAAATCTTGAAGAACAAACCTTGGACAACCTTTGGAGTTTCATACACCATTAAATCTATGAATCTTGGAGCTCTAGATCAGGTCTAAAGTCGGGTTTTATAACTCTAACCCTTAAGCTTTGTTAATGCATCCTCTTCTCCTACTATATATGCTTATTCTTCTTTTTTAGACACCTTGGTGTGTTCTTGTCCTGATTTCCGTAAAGAACTGCCCCTATTCTTGAGGTAGAAGATGACGACGTTAATATATATGTTAATCCTAAATCTTTCTTTAGCAAACGGTCTCCCAACTTTTGCAAACGGTTTCCCAAACTGTTTGGGAGCAAACGGTTTCAAACTGTTTGAATGCAAACGGTTTCACAAACCGCATAGAAGCAAACAGTTTAAGATGGTTTGGATGCATTGACTAGGCGTTGAACATTTGGAGGTCTGTTGTAAATAATGTGGACTAATCACCTACCAAAAATCATCATCTAATTCCAAGTAAATCACCAATTGAAGGCACATAAACCACCTAAACCCTAATCGAGTTAATTGTTGATTTCAATAATTGAATTAAGTTGAAGTTTGGGTTGAGTGGCCCAAACGGTTTCAAAACATTTGGGGATCACCCAAACGGTCTCAAGACCGTTTGGTGATCACCCAAGACCATTTGGAGGTCTAGGGTCAAGTAGGGTTGAGCAATTGAAGGTTCAAAGATATCAAGTTGTTGAGCAATTAAGTGATGATTTGGTGACCAAATCTAGGGTCCAATCCTTAAGTGAATGACTTGGGTTTTTATGACATAATGGGAAAACGGTCTCAAGACCATTTGGAGAATGTCCAAACAATCCCAAGACCGTTTGGGGGTCACCCAAGACCATTTTTAGGTCTAGGGTTGACTATGGTTAAGTGGTTGAAGATTGAAAGGCAATAAGTTGAAGTGCAATTAATTGTTGACCTAATGATCAATCTAATGAGCTAAACCTTAATTGGTTGAGTTAGTTTTTGGTGTGGACTTGAGAAAATTATCTCAAGGCCGTTTTTAGGTCATACAAACGATCCCAAGACCGTTTGGGGTAAGATCATGACCAAATTGGATGATGGATCAATGGTTTCAAATCAATTAGACTCATGTTGAAACATGTTGAAGGGTGATCGATTCTAAACCCTAATTCAATTGATCCAAGCCCTAATTGGTGATCAATTGAGGGTAAATTGAGGGTCAAATCAGTTGAGGGTTGACCTAATTGACTCAATTGATGAGTGGCTAACAAGTGCATGAATGATTGAGGGGTTCAACATTGGAAACCCTAACTCCATTGAAGTGGTTGAGACACTTTTTGGTCCATGCGGTTTTGAGATGGTTTGGACCAAACGGTCTCAAGACCATTTGGGACCAAACGATTCCAAACCGTTTGGAGCTCATGCGGTTTTAAGAACGGTTGTGTCCATGCGGTTTCAAAGTCAACTTGGCCAAACGGTCTTCATGCCCAAACAGTTTCGAGTGTGCACTTTACCAAACGGTTTCAAAGTCAACAAAACCAAACTGTCAACAACACCAAACAGTTTCAAGGTTTGTTCAAGACCATTTGGGGGTTTAGTGTGCAAGACCGTTTAAGGTCTAAAAAGGTCAAGATCGTTTGATTCCTTAGTGGTCAAGATGGTTTAGTAGTTGATTAACCTAAACCTTATAGATACCTAAAGTGATTAAGGGACCATGTAATTAGTGGATTAATGCATGTTATGATCAATAGTGAACATTACAAAAGTACCCTTGATGGGATAGAGTAACCAATACCCTTTGATCAAAGTGAATCTTAATGACCACAATAGTAATGACCCAACCCATGATGCCAGTGTTGATTTGACTTAGCCTAATCATATGAGATGTAAATATCATCTTATAGAAATAGGAGAGAGAAGACTTTTTATATGAATGAGAATCAAGTAACAAGTTTCCAATATGTATAAATGTATTTAATTAGGGTATGATCCTTTATAGTGAATAATGGAAACCCTAATTATGATGGTTAATGAATCTTAACCTAACTTGAGGGCATTAATGAAAGTAATCCTCATACATGATGATGGTATGATCCTAATTTATTGGAAATGTGAATAGTAAACCCTTATCTAGGGTAATATGATGTAATGTGAATAGTAAACCCTAATCTAGGGTAATGCTATGATATGAATAGTAAACCCTAATTCTGGGTGATGCTTCATATCATGAAGCTCTTTTTGAATTATGAAATGAGGAATCATTATTCCTAATTTAGTTATAGGGGTTGAATAACCCTGATTGGGTTAAAAAGGGAAACCCTAACCCTAGTAAGGGCATAGTTGTACAACCCTTGAATTGAAAGGTTATTTTTATATTGTGCTAATATAGATATAGTGTGCATGTTATCAATTGTGTTAGTCATGCAGGTCTTTATCAAGAAGTGATCATAGCCAGGTAAGGGTTATGATGCCATATTGATTAAAAGTACTTATAAGTTATGAAAGTAATGATGTGCTATGTTATCTAGTAAGAGGTAACATATGAAATTGATATGTTGTATGAGCCATGAGAAATATATGCATTGTTACAATCAAGGTCATGTTGTTAAATGACTTGATGTCAATATGTTACTTGGTAACAAGTGTTATGATGATCTAAGGGTTTGAATACCCATATTCTTGAATCATAATGATGAGATGGTTAGGGATTGATATCCCAGTGTTAACAATATGTGATCTGAACTTGATACAATTAGTACTCTTTCTTTATAGCAATTGTTTTAATGGGTTATGTTTGAAAACATGCCTGATGCTAAAAGAATGCCATAATGTACTTAAATAATCAAGTATAATGATATCATGTAGAGCCCTGACCATAGATCCATCATTGTCAGAAGTTAAATGATGGTGAAATAGGTTTTCCTAAGGGAACTCCTGGAGAGCATACTTTTGAGTATGTGGGGGTTATGGATGCGAATATCCTTACGTCCTAATGTAGGAATTGATGTGATATGTACATTTAATCTCTCAATCCTTCATTATATGTTTATGCCGGGATGATGTATCACAAATCTCCCGATGATGTTGTTAATACCGCATCGATGTGAGATAAACATGAAATCCCTCGATGGTGAAGAGAGTACAACACACCACTGTAACTCTAATAGAAAAGTTTCCAGAATACCCTGGAAAGCTATTATGGAAGAGACACAAGATGTCATGCATGTTGTTCCTCATACTGACTGAGGAAGATGAGGTCATAGGAATCCATCTCTTCTGATGACCTATTTATGGTACCGATTGCGATTTCGTAATGGTCGGTTGGAGTATGAGAGGTGTAACTCATCTCCTTAGGGCATAAATATGTTTGAAAAATGTAATCAGCCGTATAGCATAACTGCTTAGGTTGAACTACGAGAAACAATGATTAATGATACATTGTTTATAATGCTCTAGTTGAATAACTAGTATACATGTTCTTCATATTCCTTATTGATATATGTCTTGTCATTCAATTAAGTTATAATTGAAATGATTGCTAAAAGAATGTTGCTTACTTAGCTTATACAATGTTTTACCTACTGATGAATAATTATAGTGTTACTGCTCAATGTTATTCCTTCATTGCAATAACAATGCTTCTGGCGGAGAGTTATAACTCTCACTGGGACAATTATTCAATTGTCTCACCCCCGTGGGATTCAAATTTTTAGGTAGATTCCGAGGACAAAGGAACCCATCAGTGGGTGAGCAACAACAACAGCAGCAGCAACAACATCAGGGACAACAGTGATCCTCAGGTGGAGGCACTGTCTGTCAAGTCTTGTAGATAGAATGTCCTATGTGTTGTCTCAGTACTCTCAGGTCCTAGGAGTCAATAGATGTTTAAAAGTAGATCTGAAATTTTTGGCTTAATGCCTCGAGAATTTTGTACACTGCTCATGTATAGTTTAACAGGGCAGTTGATTCTTGTAATACTCGATGTGTGATTTACAGAGATGTAATGATGGATCAGTTTTTAAATAACTTATGATGTTTCTTTATGAAAGAGTTTTACTGTTTGAAGATCTCTTTACAAAAGGTTTAAATTTTTAGTGATTTCAATAATTCCACTGCCAATTAATCGCTTCCGCATTCGTTGATCTTGTTTTCTGAGACATGTCGTCACAATTTCCTTCGGCTGTTTGAATGTGGAGGTGCCTTGATCACTGATGTAGGTTGTGATCTAGGGTTTCTCTTGGACCGCTGGATGTGGTTATTTTTCTTCGACCGTTTAGAATCGGTGATGGGCTTGGCCACTGGTCTTGAGGATGGTCTTCGAGCATGATGGATTATTCTCTTTGATTGCATAGATTTGTGACCTAATGCTCTCTTTGACCAAAGGCATTCCATGGACATATGGTTCTTATGTATGGTTATCAAGTGATGTTGGTGATGGATGATCTATGTGTTCCAAGTATATGGGAAGTAGTAGTGTGAGGTTGAAGTGTTATATTGTTGTTTTAGAAACCCTAATGAGATACATACCCACAAGTCTAATTCAAATCTTGATCAGGGTGATAATGCTTGGTTGCTTGAGTGATTAACAAGTAATGATGTTTTCTCTGTCTTATTTATGTAACCCTAACCTTGAAGGTGAAATGAATAACATAGCTTGTGAATGATATGATGTGTTTAATATTACACATGGTAATGATTGTGAGCCTTTATGAGGCATGATGAGATAATGATGATTGTGTAGAAGTTATGATATTGGGGCTTATGACCTGGAAGAGGCTTTATGCCTAGCATGAGGTGATATCCTCCAGTGATGTGATGAGGGATTGAAATCCCGTAGTGATGTGGTGATGATTATGGCCTTCTATGGCAGTGATATCATGTGATGATGTGACAAGTTCTTACTTCATACATTGAATGTCTTCTGGAGTTGTAACATACCTTGATCTTTGTAGAATTTGTTTAGGGTTTGTATGTTGTAACTTTATTGATGATAAAAGATACCTTATTGGATTAAATAACCATGTGAAACTCTAATCATGTAGATTCCCTGTTCCATACATCCATCTTCAGCATCAGTATTTTGCTGGATGGTGAAATGGGTATTCCCAAGGGGAAACCTAGAGTGCATATTTTTGGAGTATGCGAGGGGCGAGTGACTACGTGTCCTTGACATTTTGATCCCAAGTGTTTTGAGAACGAATGTCGTTGGGTTTTGACAATGAGCATGTGATAGGATTGTTGGGTTTTAGGGGAGACAGAGAAGGCAGCGGAAACAAAAAAAATTCTCCCCCAAACCCGGAACAAGGAAACACGTCAACGTCTATATAATAGGAAATGATAGTTTATGGAATCATACCTTGTCCCGAGGCTTTCTCGGCGACAATACCTCGCGCCTTGTGCGGTCTTCAACTCCGGTCTTATATGGTGTATGTGCAGCTCCTGGTCGCACCGGGACTGACGACTCCTGGTCACACCGGACTGTCGGGTTGACAGTTGTCCTCCTGAGCGGCAAAAACCTCCCGCCTCTGAAGTAGTCCACACAGACCACCTGGAAGTCCACACTCCTTGTCCCACAAGGAGTTGGAAGGAGTCGCACCCTACTGTTGACGTACTAGTCGCCAACACACTCTCCTGCTACCAGTTGCAACTGTAGTTGTCTTTCCCTTGTTGCACCTCCATTTGTGGGTAGCACTTGCTCGGGCTCTCTCTCGGTTACCAAAACCAGAGAGAACAACAACTTTGCAAAGCAATTGGTTGCAATGAGTTGTTCTTTGAGAAGCCTCCAATACCCCTATATATATATAGCAGGGTCATGGGACATGATTCTCCATCCCGGGCAATGCGGGACTAAAAGTAGGATTAGAAGGGTTTGAGACTTTCCACAAAACAACCAACTCGCAACCTGAACCGACTGTTTCACAATTGAAACGGTCGGTTGGGGACCTGAACCGATCGATTGACACCTCAACCGATCGATTGGGACCCATGAGCCGGTCAGTTCACTTCTAAACCGATCAGTTTGTGGTCCTGATCAGTTCCCGATCGACTTTCCCTCTTTTGTTTCTAATTGGTATCAAATACCAATCCTAGTTCCAATCAAATTGGGCAAGTGAAACGCAAGGAAAATTCTCACCAATCCGACTTTCCCAACTTGCTTGGTTGCAACAGTTGAACCGATCGTTTCAACACTTGAAGCAATCATTCACCTTGTCCATGAGCCGATCGACTCACAACTTGAGCCGACCTGTTCACCAAGCTGAGCTAATCAGCTCATCACATGAGCCGATCAGTTGGGAGTGCAGATTGTGCAGAATCAGTCAATTGCGATTTCAATCAATCCGATACTCTAATCAATCTGTCCAACACCTTGAACACTATGATTTTGAGCTATCAATCAATTGAGTGTTTAGTTGAACTACTAAACTCCTTTAGTAATCAATCTAAACATTGTTTGTGGACAAAACTCCTCTTCCAGGTTAAATCCTATGTGTGTGACCCTGCAGGTCCATTTCACGTTGGCAGTGAAAGTCCATAACACTTATGACTTCACAAGGAAAGAGAGGTGCCTAGTCACACATCAGTGCTACCCAAGTGAAAGTAGAAAGTTGGAGAACAACTTTCAATCCTACAATCCGTGAATGGTGTTACAGTGAATGTATAATTCCTTTGTCACTGATATCCCGAATGAACTCGAGGCATGGAACAGTCATCCTGTCAACACTCATTCACTTTCTTGATCTCAGAGCAGATTGGAAGAGATATGTATGACATCAATATCACATACCGATTCACACATGCGTGCGCATGCCTATTTCAATCCTACTCATCAAGTGGCCTTGGATATCAAACTCCCTCAGGAGGGACAAACCCCATATCTATCACTCACCCCTCAAAAGCCCCATGTGTCAAAGCCACCCAATCATCACCTTTATAACAACCCATGTTTCAGGACTGCGTTTGATGATGTCAAAGTGTGCCCAATGACATGTGTTGAGTGTAGTGATTTCAGGTCAAAGAATCACACTCACCACCATCACTGTGAGTACTGACTGTGACTACCATGTCATGGTTCCATGTGTCAAACTCACGGTGGGTTTGTCTGATACACTTGTTCTCTAACAAGTACCTATGTGTTTGGTTAGATATCTCTATATCATGACTAATGAGATTCTGTCATCATCCAACACCACAATCTAGTCTTGTGTGTCATTGTTGTCGATCTACCTTCCACAATGACATACGACTAGGGACATAACAAGAATGTAAAAACTCTTAGCATCCGTATGATCTCATCGTTCAGGTCCTGAACCTGAAGGCATACATCATTGAGTAATGTCATTCTCCCAGACATTCAATCTGTTCTATCACTATCTCATATGACTGAACCAGAAAGAATTGGAAGCTTGCCTTTGATGTTTATCAAATCAATCTTAATGTATCCCACCAATCATCCCATGATTGGCTCTCAAGGCATACATACCAATAGACTCCCACTTGCACTGTTAGCCAATCACCCTTGAATCATATTCATAGTGATCTTCAAACATGTCCCACATGTTACTGTGCTCTAGTGCTTAACATAGTGAGTAGTGGCAACACCTTGCCAAAGTCAGTATAAATTGCATGTCTCTCATCTCTTCACTGTACGTCACGCGTATGAGATGGAGGTGTCGTAATATGCGATCTACTATTCCTTTGCTAACCTTTAGCCACATTGCATGATCAAGGATTCCATACTTGTCATCAATGAGCGGAATATAAGTTCATCTCATGAACTTCCAGATCCATATAGTATCCACGGCTATTCTCTAACACATAGATACTCGACATTTCCTTTTAAATGGTTTCATTGGAACACTTCCAATTATCAACAAACTTTCACTTTTATATATCCTATATATATTTTTGCAATTAATTTTCTGTCCTTTCAGAAGTTCGCATCAATGTAACTCTTTACATTGAACTCTTCCTTATCTCCATAGAACCAGCACTTCTCAAGTACTTATCAAGTTCTCATGGTATTCCAGTAACCCTTACTGGAAGTAGACAGACATCCACTCGTCATGTCTCACATATGAGCTTTCAGGATGAGCACATCATATTGCCATGTCCTACATACAAGATGATGAATGTATTTTGTTCTTGCCATGTCGATACATGCAAGATAATGGGATGATTACATACATGATAGATCCATATCTATTCTTAGTGTTTCCATTCTTCATAAGAATTGAACACTTGGCCTTGGGATATTAACTCCATGTAACATGGACAAGTTTTCTCCCACTGAATCTGTGCATACTGAACCCTTCAGTACAGATTGGCAATGTATGCTTTCTCCTTACAGGTCAAGAGGTTTTTGAGAACTATCTCTATAGATCTCTATTCCTATCACATAGGAAACATCTCTATCTTTCTTAAAGATAATTTTCACTTTTGGATTTCCATTATTGAACATTTCCATTTCACATCATTATGTGGAATGTGAACACGCTCCCACTAAATCATAGATCCCATCTTTATCTTTTTCATATCAGTCAAACCCTTTGACTATATCATCAAAGTAAAGATCCAATTCTGAGTTGCTTGTACTCAATCAATCACATTGATTAGTCCATTGTAACTTATAGACTTCATTTGCATTAGTGGATTCATAAACCTTATAGGTTGTGTCACGTACACATCCTTGTTTTATTCCTCATAGGAATGCAGTTTTAGTATCCATATGCTAAATGTCTTAGTCATTAAGCTGCAATCAACAAGCATCATCCTTCTCAAAATGTTATCCATGTGTCTTAACACTTAAGACTCATTTGCACTTATGGAGTTGATCCAATGAGTGCTACCATCAAGGTCATACCTTATGGTTCACATGGATGTCATTTAGGATGTAATGGTCATAAACCATAACTCAAAATTCAGTTCCTCATATTCATCTAGATAGTTGACTCATCACATGAACAACTCATCACATAGATAATTGAGGTGTATCTGTCAAGGATATAAGAACTCACAACTCCTTGTGATTCTTAATGTCCTTTATTAGTGAAGTGTATTCTTTTATTAAGAAGAATTCAGTTATTTGATAATCATTCTCTAACTCCTTAGAGTATGATTCCTTCTTGATTTAGACATCACCATGCCTTAATCATGAGTTCACTATGATACACTATCATAATCACTCATAAGGATCTCAAACATTTAGTCCAAGTATTTCATTCATTGATCTCATCAAGAATTAACACTTTACCAAATTTGTACTTCATCTATGATAATCTTGAACACTTCAAGATATTCATATTGGTATTTCTCTAAGCACCATTTGAAGTATTAGCATTTGCTCCAATAGGTATGCAAATACATCATATGTATCATACCTAATAGGATAATCATTCTCCCACTACCATTAGTGAAGATTGATTAATCATGTCCAAGATATTCATGTCTCTTACTGGTTCTCTAACCAAAAGAGTCTAGATATATCCATCATATGGATACTAGAAATGAATTTCTCAAGATTGATGCTAATTTGATTGTTTGAGTTATCTATAACTTTAGGTATCATTTTATCTTATGCATATCAAATACCACAAGATAAACAAGGCATTGCCACAAAGATCATATCTTTAAAAGATTGAAACATCAACTTTATTAATTACCATCATTGTCACACAATATGCAAAAATAAAGTGTTTCTATCTATTGGCAATATATGAAATAGCAGTTCTCAACTCTATTTCGTGCCCTTTAGGATGAAATAAAATGAAAGGTACTCCTATCTATGACAACAACACTTGCTCCAATGATGGTTACTCCTTTCTTGATCCTTTCATAAAAGCCATCACTTCTTTGCGGATCTTGCATATCATATATGATAGATCCATATCTTGGTATCATATACCTCAGATAAAGAAGCGTTTCATTTCATGTTACCTTAGGTGGAGATCTCCATCCCCTTCTTCATCTTCTTTTGTTCTTCCAGATATAGAGGGAAATTCCCTCATACACCCTTTCCCCATGTGCCTTGAGGTTGAAGACGGCTTGGGCTACTGGCTAGCATCAAAACACTTCTTAGCTTTGCCCTTGCCCTTACCCTTAGGATTTACCCTTCATTGATCATATCAAACATTAGGGTTTGTCTTTCTTCATAATTGCCTCTACTATCCTCAACATGTCCAACAACTCTATCAACGCTTGTCAAAGTTGTTCATGTTGTAGCTTACCATGAATTATATGATTCTCACAACATTTATAGTATCATACCAATAGACAACTCTTGGCTCAGAGGGAATCCTTCTTAGTCAGGTCTTTCCACATACCCAATCACATTGAGTGTGTGAATACCTTACTGGATCTCCTTTTGTCATGATATATTAGGACAGTGTCTTGGAGACATCATATGTCTCATGTTGTCTCTGCAACTCATAGTTCAGAGAACACAACATCAAGCACTCCTCATCAATGTCTTCCTCGGTGTGCTTCCATAAGCATACTTTCAGGCATTGATGTGGTGGGATTGAGTTTATCTGGTCTTGGTATAACTAGGACTTAGAGCTTTCGCTCTTTGATTGAGAACACTTCTCATCATCCTAACCAATCGTGGAATTATTCCCATTTAATTTGTTGGTCTCGATCGCAAATAAAGTGATTTGTTGATTAACCATTTATTTTAACAAAAGGAAATATATGCAATTTTTAGTCCAAAACTCTTTTGACTTATTTGATTGATTTGAAAAGTTACGATATAATTAGGCCTTTAATTAATTATCGCTCCCACTATTTTTGTTAAAATTGATAGCCCTTGCCATCAATTCGGAAGATTGCAACGTACAACCTTCTAGTGGGCAAGATCCTGAAATCCTCTAAGTCATGGACCAGCTAGGGCTGTCACCCACAACTTAGATCTCTCAGGTAGGCAACTCTTGCCAATTGCATCATATGCAACTCTTGATAAGATGTCATATGCAACTCCTTGTAATGGTCATCTCCATGCCTCAAGGTGCTAGATCCTATCTAGGTCACCTTGTTAAGTCTGACCCAAAGCCAACACGATGAATATGCACCCTGCTAGGGCAGACCCACACATTCATCCTTCATGCTTCCATGAGATAGACGGTGCACCACACTAGGGCGTGCCCACACTTGGTCGATCAAGCTTTTCACATGTGTCGCATTTGGAAGGCATCTAAAACTTAATATTTAATGAGGGATTTGGCTTTTATATACATATACATATCCAATCACCACAATATATAGTACGTATCATATACATGTTATATCCCACAGAAAACATGCAAAACGATAAAAGCGATGATTATGGCCATCCTAATGTGATTCCTCGAGCCAAGAGGAATCACGGTCATCTAGGTCTACATCACTTACAACATGTACAAGATGAACTCTGTGCCTTACCTTCTGAGTTGATCAACTCATCATATGAATGATCTGCTCTCTCTGTCCAGTCGTCTGGGTGCCACCAGCTGATCAGTTGGCTCCTCCAACCGATCGGTTCGCCTGGTCGTCATGCATCTCCTTCTGGCTACCACCCGTTCATCTCACTCCTTGAACCGGTCATCAACCGATCGGCTCACTCCTTTAACTGATCGTCTGCACGTCAACTGATCGGTTCACGCCTTGAACTGATCGTCTCAGCTGTCGTCAGATGTCCTCCGTTCTTTGACATAATAGGAAATAAAATCTATCCTAATTTTACATTGCTTAAAAGGGAAACCCTGAGTTACATTCGGGGAGAGAAAAGGTAGGAAAGAATCTCGAATTATTTCGAGTTACATCAGGAATAGGAGAAGGAAGACCGGTGTACAGACCGAGATGCAAGCAACCACATATAACCATACACAGATAGGGTTTATTGGCCATAACCATGCTATACATCCACCACAAAACTCATTTAAGGGCGACGCGTATCGAGTGCATTAATAATACATATCATATATGTAATTGGGATTTGTGGATTTAGGATTGGACATGCATAAAGCCAATTTTATTCGCATCATATTCAATAAATAAAGGCGACAAACCAAAAACGATCATATCGATATTCCTAAAATATAGAGCAGTTAACCTGGCTCTAATACCACTGTTGGGTTTTAGGTGAGACAGAGAAGGCAGCGGAAACAAAAAAAATTTCTCCCCCAAACCCGGAACAAGGAAACGCGTCAATGTCTATACAATAGGAAAGGATGGTTTGTGGAATCATACCTTGTCCCGAGGCTTGCTCGGCGACAATACCTTACGCCTTGCGCAGTCTTCAACTCTGGTCTTGTATGGTGTCTGTGCAGCTCCTGGTCGCACCAGGACTGACGACTCCTGGTCACACTGAACTGTCGGGTTGACAGTTGTCCTCCTGAGCGGCAGAAACCTCCCGCCTCTGAAGTAGTCCACACGGACCACCTGGAACTCCACACTCCTTGTCCCACAAGGAGTTGGAAGGAGTCGCACCTTCCTGTTGACGTACTAGTCACCAACACATTCTCATGCTGCCAGTTGCAACTGCAGTTGTCTTTCCCTTGCTGCACCTCCCTTTGCGGGTAGCACTTGCTTGGGCTCTCTCTCGGTTACCAAAACCAGAGAGAACGACAACTTTGCAGAGCAACTGGTTGCACTGAGTTATTCTTTGAGAAGCCCCCAATACCCCTATATATATAGGAGGGTCATGGGACAGGGTTCTCCATCCCGGGCAATGCGGGACTAAAAGAAAGAGTAGAAGGGTTGGAGATTTTCCACAAAACAACCAACTCACAACCTGAACCGATCGTTTCACAACTAAAACGGTCGGTTGGGGACCTGAACCGGTCAGTTGACACCTCAACAGATCGGTTGGGACCCATGAGCCGGTCGGTTCACTTCTGAACCGATCGGTTTGTGGTCCTAATTAGTTCCTGATCGACTTTCCCTCTTTTGTTTCTAATTGGTATCAAATACCAATCCTTGTTCCAATCAAATTGGGCAAGTGAAACGCAAGGAAAATTCTCACCAATCCGACTTTCCCAACTTGCTCGGTTGCAATAGTTGAACCGATCATTTCAACACTTGAAGCAATCATTCACCCTGTCCATGAGCAGATCGACTCACAACTTGAGCCGACCGGTTCACCAAGCTGAGCCGATCGGTTCATCACATGAGCCGATCAGTTGGGAGTGCAGATTGTTCAAAATCAGTCAATTTCGATTTCAATCAATCTGATACTCTAATCAATCTGTCCAACACCTTGAACACTATGATTTTGAGATATCAATCAATTGAGTGTTTAATTGAACTACTAAACTCCTTTAGTAATCAATCTAAACATTGTTTGTGGACAAAACTCCTCTTCTAGGTTAAATCCTATGTGTGTGACCCTGCAGGTCCATTTCACGTTGGCAGTGAAAGTCCATAACACTTATGACTTCACAAGCAAAGAGTGGTGCCTAGTCACACATCAGTGCTACCCAAGTGAAAGTAGAAAGTTAGAGAACAACTTTCAATCCTACAATCCGTGAATGGTGTTATAGTGAATGTATAATTCCTTTGTCACTGATATCCCGAATGAACTCGAGGCATGGAACAATCATCCTGTCAACGTTCATTCACTTTCTTGATCTCAGAGCAAATTGGAAGAGATATGTATGACATCAATATCACATACTGATTCACACATGCGTGTGCACACCTATTTCAATCCTAGTCATGAAGTGGCCTTGGATATCAAAATCCCTCAGGAGGGACAAATCCCATATCTATCACTCACCCCTCAAAAGCCCCATGTGTCAAAGCCACCCAATCATCACCTTTATAACAACCCATGTTTCAGGACTGCGTTTAATGATGTCAAAGTGTGCCCAATGACATGTGTTGAGTGTAGTGATTTCAGGTCAAAGAATCACACTCACCACCATCACTGTGAGTACTGTCTATGACTACCATGTCATGGTTCCATGTGTCAAACTCACGGTGGGTCTGTCTGGTACACTTGTTCTCTAACAAGTACCTATGTGTTTGGTTTGATATCTCTATATCATGACTAATGAGATTCTTTCATCAACCAACACCACAATCTAGTCTTGTGTGTCCTTTTTGTCTATCTACCTTCCACAATGACATCCGACTAGGGTCATAACAAGAATGTGCAAACTCTTAGCATCTGTATGATCTCATCGTTCATGTCCTAAACCTGAAGGCATACGTCATTGAGTACTGTCATTCTCCTAGACATTCAATCTGTTCTATCACTGTCTCATATGACTGAACCAGAAAGAATTGGAAGCTTTCCTTTGATGTTTATAAAATCAATCTTAATGTATCCCACCAATCATCCCATGATTGGCTCTTAGGGCATACATACCAACAATGATGTGATAAAGGACAGCTACGGATGTACGCTAATGATTGGGTTATGTACCCTATTTTCTAGATCTGTGACCTGTACCAAGGCAGGCTAGGTGTTTTATAAGACCATAGCCTTGACTATGAGTTGTTGTCTCTACATGACTATAGTTGTGACTATAATTTGTTGTTTTTGTAGTTTGACTATATGTCTCTATGATGCAGACTCGGACTGACCAAGTAGTGTAGGAGAAGATTATGGAGTCTGACTCTTCCATTGATCTGGTATGGAAATGATTCTAAATCAGCATTGGTCAATTGGGTTCGGGTGGTATGCCCCAAATCCTTAGGGTATAATAAAATAAATAAATTAGTCGTGTAGTATATTTTCTTAGGGTCAAATATGCTTCACAATGGATGACCCCTTACCTTATCTATTATATTGATTTCTTGAATTATAATGCAGTAAGAGATATCAATTGTCATACATGTTATTTGTATCCCTTCTAAAGTTATAATATAGTCTACTGCTCAATTATAGATACCTAAACTGCTTAAACAATGTTATATACTTTATTCACATCATTGAGTTGAATCTACCTAGAATGTTTGATCTTCTTAGTATAATCTACTTGTGCTTATAATAGTTGTGGTGAAGCGTTATATATCTCATTGGGACGTTTGGTATCACCCGTGGATGTGGTCGTGCACAATGAGGTAGAGATCGTGCGATTGAGGTTGAGTAGTAAGAGGAGCAATAGATATTAAAGGTTGGATATGCAACTAGTTCTTTATAGTAGATTCATATATGTTGTCCTTATACTCTCAAATCCTTGGAAAGTTTTTTGGTTGTTTTATATATCGACACGAGTTTTGACAATATTCCATGGTTATACAGATAAGGTTTGTATATATATGGACATGTTATCATATGTAACAAGTTTAAGATATGTTATGTAAAACAAGTGATCAATTTGTGGACTCAGATGTACATGTTTCATCTTCTATGGTTTTATGGAATTGGTTTCAAGTTTAGTATGTTTTCCGATAACCTGGTTGTTTAGTAGTAAATCTGTGTTTAATTTTGATTAATCTGGTTGTGTGGCATTGGGGTGATGTCACAGAGTGTCTCAAAGAAACGTTCAAAGTAGGATGGAAGGTGGGGGGTTGAGTGGTTGCTCAAGAGTAAGGTGACCCTTTCTGATCCAGTGATTGTGCTTAATCAATTTCTTTTCTCCACTAGAGTGCCCTATTTAGCAAGGTTACTGAACTGAAACCCTTGGCAGCATCCATGACATCCTGGTTTCCTTCTAGGCTTGTGTAAGGAATGGTGGGCAAGGACGAGTCCTAGGCTTGGCTTCTCTGTTTTTGTGACATTCAATGAGAAGATGGGTCTAGTTTTAGGTCATAGTCCAAGACCGTGTTTAGGCAGATGAACTGTATGATTGGGCCAGTTTTACATCGTGGTCCAGGACCCAAAATGATTTTGAAAGTTGAAGTGTGATTAGTTTAAGGTAACAACCCAAGGCCCTTGTTGGGAGGTCCCAACATTGGCGAACAATGTGATGCATTATGTGGGAGTATCCTTTCCTTCATCCTAGTTTTTCGGATAGTCCACTTTGCTAATCTTTAAAAAAGATTGTTTGAGATTGTTACTCTTTGAGATTGTTAATCTTTGGAAAATATTATTTGATATTGTGAATATTTGATATTGTTAATCTTTGGAAAAGATTGTTTGAGATTGTTAATCTTGGAGATAGATAATCTTTGGAAAATATTGTTTGAGATTGTTAATCTTTGAAAAAGATTATTTGAGATTGTTAATCTTTGTAATTGTTATCTTTGAACAATATTGTTTGAGATTTTTACTCTGAGATTGTCAATCTTTAGAAAAGATGATGCCCTGCACATGAAAGAAGTTAGCAAAAATCTCAATTTTATTTCATTGCCAAAGATAAGATATATGCAGAACCAATATATATCCCCCTTTTAGCCCATGAGTTCAGGTCCATTCTATGTTCTCACTCAAGCATGATCTTTATAGGAGGGGTTGGTCATTGTCTTCCCTATGTCTAGATGGCACTCATCGAGGGACAACCCAGGTTTAATATCTAAAGGTACTACTCCCAATACACCATGTGATTGATAGAAGTAATCAGTCATGAGTGCTAGGAGAGTGGGATGTTTTCAAGGCCTTTGGGTGTCTTGCTTATTGCTGCTCTGGTACCTTTAATGGCATCCCGTATCATTTCTGGGGATACAATGTGGGATTGACACTTGTTTCGTGACACGTGGGTTCATAGGTAGGTGTATGAAGTGCAAGTGATGGGTTTTTATCAGTTTTGGAAATAAGTTCATAATGCATGATAGTCACAAATATGTAGATAAAGAAATGACAACAACATAGAAAAGATCAATTTTGGTTTCTAACTTACATATGCTGTCCATCCCTTATACTCTTTTTGTTTGGGTTTTTTTTAAGTGAGGGAAGTGGACACTAAACCCCAAGCGGTAAGTCCGACCAAAAACCCTAATAGACGACTAACAAAATGAAAGATAGGGGGGATCACCTCAATTGGCATGACTATAATTGGCAGATTACAATGATCTGCCACCCCCATTCCCAAACAAAGATAGAGCAGTAGAAAAAATAGGGGCAGTAGAGGTGGATCACCTTGATTTGTGTGCCCAAGATTGGCATATCAGTATGATCCACCACCATGTTCCCTGACAGAGACAAAACAACATGAAAAACCTGAAGATGATCAATCCTTGAAGAACAATAGTGGAAGTCTGATTAAAATCATCTTGGGTATCCCCAACAGAGTTTCTAGTCTATCACACTCGGTCCCAAAAAAAGTAGAAGAAACTAGACAAATGTTGTGGAAATAAAGCTTGATCCTTCTTTGGTAGTGAAATGTTATAAAAAAAGAAAGGTTGCATTCGGAGTTACCACCACTTTTATGCAAAAAATGAGGAAAAGGATGTCTTGATGAAACCACAAAGAATTCTGAGTGATTATGCTAGCTATACAGAAAATATTAGAAAACAAAAGTATTACCACAGATTGAATCTAACGGTCTAGTTATGAGTGAGGAAGGATTAACACCCTCATCCCATTCGGTAAACTAGTAACAAGGAAAATTATTAGACAAAAGTGTGAGCAATCAATATTTTTATTAAAGAAAACAAAATGATAAAAAATGATTTTTTATATTATGGGAGGGCTTTTAGGGATGGAGATGTCTGTGTCTTTCTCGTCATTTCCCTAGAAGTCCTAAGTTTTAGGTGTATTGTGGTCTTAATCACCGCAGAACCTCTGACTGTGGGGATGAATCACTGGTAATTAGGGCTAATGCTTAGGATTTTAGAGGATGACTAGTAGATAGGTGCTTATAGATTCTAAATCATATTTTTCATGACTAGTAAAGGTGGAAGTAATATAAATGGTAGATAACATATCACATGCAACAACAAATTAGGTCAAATGCAGTAGTTATAGATTAGAAATCAGATAGATAGCAAATTTAGCTGTTAGATACAACAATTATATATGTTTATCATTCTATAGAATCTAGTAGGGTAGGTGGTGTTAGAGGAAGGATCCCATGATCACAAGCAATATGAAAATAAAGAGAGATGTAGTCATTTCTTTGGCTTCAAGAGAGACAAAAGGGGCCTAGAATTTGTTGGACATGGGGGTCTATTTATAGTCCAGGATTAGGGTTTGAGATTTTGTGCATAATCTTCTAGAAAAGGCGACATATCACCCTGTGCACCTTGCCTGGCATGCAGATCAAGGTGATCCACCCATGTGGCACCGACGGATGGTATCTGCATGAATGTCCTCCAGATCAAAGAAGGTTTTTTTTTCATTTCCCATTAATTTTGGGAATGTCCGAAAAAAAAAATGGAGAAAAACTGCTCAGAAAGATAATTCAGATTTATCTCTAAGTTTCTAACAATTCAACTAGGTAATTTATGAGAATATAGCCTATTTAAGGTAGAACTGTAGAACAAATTGCACTTTCAGTCTAAAAGAAGATTTTTTGCAGAAGAGACCAAACTGGGTGAAAGTGGGCAAAAGCGAATGTATTCAAGGGGTGGAAAATGTAGAAAAATATAGAAAAAAGTGAAAATGTGGAAAGTGGATAGGATGTGGAACAAATTCCATCATTAGCCAAAGAATTGACATTAATGGTGAATTTATACCGAATGAGAAAAAATGAGGTGTCAACAGTCGCCCTCATCGTCTTCTCCCACTCTTATATTGCAAGAGCCTTCTTGCTATCTTCTTTTGCTGACATCACATCACTTAATTGTGCTTCCTTCATAATGTGTAGGATACTATCCATGCTTACATTGATGGGGACATCTTGATGTTGTTATGCTTCAACTTCTTCTTGATAGTGGATGAGTGTTTTTGTAATTTTCATCTTCTTCATGCTTTCTTTCAAGGTCCAGACTACCTCAACAACTGGAATGCCATCATCAAAATTTTCATCTTCTTCCTAATGTTTTTGGAGAAGCTCTTTTAGTTGATGTTTAGCCTCGTACTTCTTATTAAAGAAATGGAGAGACAAACTGCCAAATACCTTTATTTCTACATGCAATTGTTGTTTATAATTATTAGAAGCTAACACATACTATGGTTGCCAAAATGGGTGACATGTACTTATTACCTCATTAATGATGTCCTATAATGATTTACAACCAACATCATCTTCAATATCTTCTATTTAGGTGAGGAGAAAGAGATGTTCATTGTCATTCTTATGATGTTGAAGAGAAGCTTGTTTTCTTTCATGATTTCTTTAAGATTTGGTACAAAAGTCCACCTAAAGAATGTAGGTGGAAGATCTAATTATCCCCTACTAAAATCCAAATCTAATTAATGCACCTAAAAGTTACAAAAAATGTGATCTGATGTTACTATTGTGACGGCCCTATCTTATAGATTAGAAGAACCAATATTAAATTGTATTGAAGTATAGTCTAATAATTGTTACATACCATTAGAAAGGTGCATATCACCCATTGGCCTTTTGAAAAAATTATGTTATTTGAAATTCAAATAACGAGTCATCAAATATTTCAATACATAACCTGACCAGTTTAGGTTCCCCGTCCAATTAGTGAAATGAGATATTTGAGGTAGTAAACCAGAATGGATCTTGTAGTTGCACAAGAAAACATCTGATTACATATAAAATATACATTCGGGCTATATCTTAATGATCACTTACCCACATGGATGTTGTAAACTAGGTGGACATCCTGATATGTCATTTTTAAAGGTCACCACCGAGGGTTGGCCAATACATTTTCTTTGGATCAAAATTGGTACACAAGAAGTAGAGAACTTCCAGAATGAGAGTCCTCAGCTTCAACTAGAGGAGTCTAGAAAAACATGTTGTACATATTCTTCTTGACTTCTTTGAGTCTGTCTAGTGTATTCATTCTAATGTTTAGGTTGATGATGAAGTTGGTCCTTGTCCTATGCTAGAATCGACTTTCCATCTAAAATAGAAAAGAAACGAGTGATGAATTAGAAGATTTTTTGGAAGAATTGTAGATGGCGACTCACTACTAATGAAACCCCTATTTCAATAGTTTGTCAATTATGTAGCAAGTTAATGCTTGGAGAAGGTGAGAACAAATCCAGAAGACAAGTTTGTGATTGGATAAGGAAAGAAAAGATCGTGTAGAAGGAACCAAATCACTGAGTGGTGAAAATGAGTTTATAGAACTATTCAGTTGGCCAGTGGTAGGTATTTTTGTATAGCTATTAACAAGTAAGCATTAGACTAGAGGAACCAACTAACATTAAAAAATTATGGTACACACCCTTCTTTTATTTTTTTAAACTTTAGAGTATACTTAATTAACACATACACATAATCCTCCTAGAACGTACATGTATTCAAAATTGCAAGACTTTATTTTGAAATTGGCCTAAATAGTAGTTCTCCTCCTCCTTTTTCCTTTTATCTCAATCCTTGTTCATTTTTTCATTGTTCATTTTTCCCCTTCTCCCATCCTTGATCATGTTCTCCTAATCCTTCTTCCATTTCTCCTCATCCTTATTCCTTTTATCATCCTCCGTATTCATTTTTTCCTTTCTACTTCTCCTTTGATCATGTTCTCCTCCTCTTTCTTCCTTTTTTCATGATCCTCATTCTTTTTCTCAAAATTCTTATTTGTTTTCCTATTCTAGCTCTCCTTGTTCTTATTATCCTCCTCTTTGTTCCTTTTCTCCTGCCCCTTGTTCCTTTCTTCATGATAATTGTTACTTTTCTCAAGCTCATTCATTTTTTCTTTTCTCCCCCTCCTCCTTCCTTTTCTCTCAATCCTTGTTCTTTTTCTCTTGACCCTCATTCATTTCTCCTTTTATCCCTCTCCTTTTTCCTACTCTCTTCCTCTTTGTTCCTTGTCTTATGATAATTGTAACTTTTCTCTATCTCATTTGTTTTCTCCTTTCTCCTCCTCCTCCTCCTCCTTATTGTTCTCTTGCCCCTCATTCTATTTCACATGATGCTTATTCATTTTTCTCCTTTCTCATGCTCATTGTTCCTTACACATAAAAATACTTTAAAAAATACACATCACCAATGACACTTAAACATATAAAAACTAGCACAAAATACGCATTGAGCACGAATAATAAGATTATTGATTATACATTGGAACATAAGCAACATAATTTCATTCCAAAAACTTATCATAGTTATATTACAAAAGGTTGATAGTATATGAAATTAATATACCCTTTCTTAGGCTTGGATTGTATAATTCTTGAATTTAACCAAAAAGTACATTTCTATGAATCCAAACTATCGTTATAGCAATCTTCATATGCATTTGGGAAATATAATGTGGATTATTCCGTTGAACAAATGTATTGCACTTAATTTTGTCACTACAATGTTTCCTGGTAACGACCCTACAACTATATATGTCTCGCCGTTCATGAACAATTGGAATATCCCATTTCCATTTTCTCAAGTTTGCAATTCCTTTGGTGATAGTGAGAAAGGATTTCAAGTACTTCACCACTTCCTTGCAAATTCGGTCGTAAATAGTCCATTTTTTGGTTTCTAATTCTCTAGATTGTTCGGAAAGATGAACTACTTCATAGGAAAGTCAAATTGAACAATGAAGAAATGTTTGCAGTGGTAGATCAGAATCATGTATTTCATGTTTAAATTCAACAATTAAAGTAAAATGAGAATATCCACTAGAGATTAGAGAGGATATGACATATGAAGAAATGTTACATAATCAAAAAATATATGATCAAAGGATTGTTGAATTCTAAAGTAGTCTAATTGGAACATGTCACAAAGAATGCTAACATCATGATCCTCATTTATTGTCTCAGAGGACCCCAAGTTGAAAATATCATTTTTTTGCAAATAAAAGTGAGGAAACATAGACCTCAAACTACTAGCACATATAAAATCAGAATGGGAGCAATGTAACTAGAATACAACAATGAATGAAATTTAGAACAAGGACCATGATATGAGGATAAAATGAACAAGGATGGGGAGTAAAGGAAGGATGAGTAGAAAAGGAAAAAAATGTGGAGGAGAAAAGGAACATGGACAATGACAACATGAACAAGGATAGAGACAAAAGGAAGGAGGGGGAGTAAAGTTAGGAGGAGAAAAAAACCACGTACGATGAGAGTAGGAATAACAAATAAGAGAAAAGGAACAAGGAGGGGAGTAAGGGAAGAAGGAGGATGAAAAAGGAACAAGTTTTACATAGGAGAAGGACGTCGAGTATAGGAATAAGTAGGGGGCAAAAAGGAAGAAGGACGACGACAACATGAACAAGGAGGGGTAGAAAAGGAAGAAGGATGATGAGAATAGGAACAAGGAGAAGGAGAAAAGGAAAAAGGACAATGAGAAAAGGAACAAGGTGGGGGAGAAATAGAAGAAGGACGATGAGAAATAGGAACAAGGAGTGGGATAAAAGGAAGAAGGATGAAGAGAAAAGGAACAAGGGGGAGGGGAAAAGAGAAATGATGATGAGATCATGAACAAGGAGGCGGAGAAAAGGAAGAAGGGTGGTGAGAAAAGGAACAAGGAGGGGAGAAAAGGAATAAGGATGATGAGAACAAGAATATCGAGGTGGAGAAAAGGAAGAAGGATGATGAGAAAAGGTACAAGAAGGGAAGAAAAGGAACAAGGATGATGAAAACAAGAACAAGAGGGGGGAGAAAAGGAACAAAGAGGGGAGAAAAGGAACAAGGATGATGAGAACAAGAACAATGAGGGGAAGAAAAGGAATAAGGAGGGGGAGTAGATGAAAGTTAGTGTTGTAAATGAATATAGGAACACCATATAAATCAATATTGGAACATGATTGCACTGATAATGGCACCAAACCAAATAAAAACTAGAACAAAATGATGATTTCAATGGGATGTACACAGAAAGACACCAAAAGATGAAATCTCTTCACCCTTTTGTTTGTCTACTTGATACTCCTACTGCTCATTGCATGAACATATGCCTCTACGATGTCATAAATGATGAATCACTCTTCCATGCAAGAATATATATCTTCCATCGTCAAGCTTATAATTCCATTCTCCGTATAGCATATGTAATCACTACAAAAAGGCAATAAATAATTATACCGACTGATTTGTTGGAAGAAAGGTAAGTTGACACCAAAGATGCATGAGCAAAGTCTGTAATGTTGTTGTGCCATATCTAGTTCAACATATTAACATGCATGAGCTCAATAGTACGTGTCTTGATTTTCATAGGTTCAGACAAATAGCCTTCAGAATGCCACTTCAAGGTTGAACCCTTTGATTTTTGATGATGAGTTTTAGTATACCGACACATCAATTTTTGTTGGCTCCACATCTTGCTATGCTCCTCCTCTTCCCTAGAGACAAAGGAAGACAATATGTGTAACACCCCTCCAAGTACATATATGTCATCTGAAGCAAACCATATGTTGTCCATGACATAGGTCATTTGGCTAGGAAGAATGTCACAAAACATGATATACATAGAAAAAAGATAAATGAAAGATCAGGCATTAATTGGGAGTATAAATTCATACAATGTCCTTTAGAAGAGAAAACTTATAATGTAAACTATCCCATCTTTGAAGTAGAATATAATACATGAAAGGTAGAAGAAATCTAAGGCATAAATATTCTTTGGAAACTTGATGTTCAATCTTCTAAGGTATAGATGGCGCCCCACAAAGATAAGTCTTGGAAACTTCTATTTGAAGCGCTCACTTCAAATTCCTTTTCTCCTTGGACCCTGTATATGCCATGAGGAAGACGTGTCACTATTTGATGACATATTCACTTCAACTCATTGAAAAAGATGGCCCACTCTATTACCTATGTGAAAGACCATACTCACTAGGTGATGTGCGAGATGGAAGGTGTTGTTGTCTAAATTTTACATCTCTTATTAACCCATGAAAATATTGAAACCACAAACACGAGCAGATGCTCTATTGGATGTCCATCTATTTGAATTCTGTGATGATGTCCCCTTTTGTCAGGACACCCTGAACTTGGTTTTGGTAGCCTGATTGGAACTTGAGGATTCGGCTCATATGCTTGCCCATGTAGATGTTTGATCTCCACGGGGGTAACTTAATCATTGGATACCCCTTCAACTTTCACTACCACATCATGGTGTCATTTCAGCTACTAGGTAAGAGACACTCAACTCGATTACTGATGCTCAACCAGACAGAGGAATAATCATCCACCTCCAATTTTCAAAAGATGATGGTTCTCTCATTTCCTTTTGAACACAATGTACTAATGGGAACCAACAACAATAGCAACAACAACATCAACGACGACCTAATTAGAAGCAACATCCAAAACAACAACATCATCCATCGTGACCATGTCCAGAGGAAAAATCTTGCATTTGATATTACTTTCAAGTGATGATGTGGATCCCAGTGAGATACAGAGGGATTTCTCTAGCCCCCACCTGAGTTGAAAACAAGGTTTTTCTATTGATTTCTCCACTAGCAACGTTGAGATGCATCTTAAAGAAACTCGATGCCTAGCACCCGAGGTCAACGACTTCAAGAGTGAAAGTGATCCATCATGGTCTCCAGCAATGAGGAGGGGAGCATGGTAAAGTGATGTTACAACCTAAGACTGATGGTAGTGGCATGCACCCTAGGTAAAAACTAGAGCTTTAAATGGGTAGGGTATTGCCCGTTTAGCCACTAACTAATCCTTGTAGGGTAGGGTAAGGGTTAGCATTTTTTTACCCACCACCCATTTACCCTTTGCCCGTTTTGATCACATCTAAATAGGGTAGGGTAAAGGGAGAAGGTTTACCGTACCCACTTCATCCATTTTCCCAATAGTATAAAGTTGAATTTATAATTTTAAACTTAAGTACATATATTAATTCCTACTAGAAACTCCAACAAGACTCCCCACCACTTCCTTAATTGTACTATTATTTCATTTGAGATAATTTACTAAATGACCGGTAGTGTGTATCACTTTCTACAATCATATATAAAAGAGAAAAATAATTATTAAATAAAAATAATATTCTAAAAAGGTTAGAACTTTTTTGCAAAAAAAATATTAGATTAAACATTAGCATTTTTGGCATATATAACTAGAAAAATGATGATGATTATTATTATTACTACAAACTCCAACATGACTCTCCACCACTTCCTTAATTGCACTATTATTTCATTTGAGATAATTTACTAAATGACAGGTAGCGTGTCTCACTTTTGACAATCATATATAAAAGAGAAAAATAATTATTGAATAAAAATAATACACTAAAAGGTTAGAACTTTTTTGCAAAAAAATATTAGATTAACATTAGCATTTTTGGCATATATAACTAGAAAAATGATGATGATGATGATGATGATGATGATGCACAATCGTCGTTCGATCAAGGAACACGGTGATCCCCGTTGGGATCTGGCGGTGCGGGAAGGCGGTCGTTTAAGTGGGGGGCGCATCAGCGAGGGTCGTTGGATTGGAGACCAGTGTGGACTTCATTAAGATCCAATGGCCCAAGCTTAGAGGCACGTGTGCAAGAGGGTGAGTGGGGACGATCGACATGGATCGTATGATCAGCAGACCATCGTGGACCGAGGAGCATCCAACGATCGAGGAATTTCGGTAATTTCGCTCTCTGACCAAATAATCCAGGAAAAGGGTTTTCTTTGCAAAATCTGTAGAAATTGCTAGGAATGTCTAATGGGAAAACTTTATACATGAAAGTTGTGTAGAAAAATATGAGGAATCTGATAAACATACTTTTAGAACCTGGTTCTACTCCGTTTTGTAAAAGGACCTTAATTTTCAAGTAAAATGTATTAAAAGTTAATGAGAAACCCTATTTGAATATAAAGGGTGAATTTTGGGTGAATTAATAGGTCAAATTGATAAGCTTAACTCTGTTAATGATAAAGGTGGTTTGTTTATCTATTTTGAATGCAAGGTTGCCTAATTTAGAGTTGTAATCCATAAAAGAAGGATAATCTATATGGAAACCCTAATGTGGGATAAAAGGAGAGAAAAATCATATTTATTTAGATTAAGGAAATCAGATGCTTAATAAAGATCCTAAACTTGTTAAGGGTACTAAAATGAGAAATTAGGGGTTTTATGTAGTTTTGATAAATTAAGGATCATAATATTGAAAGAGGAGGTAAAAACCCTAATTCCCAGGGAAAGCCTAAAATTGGAATTGAAATCCTAAGTAATGTGATGAAATTGGATAAATATTAATAAAAGGAAATTGGTACTTTTATTTTAGGATTTCTATTCATCATTGCTTGCTTGATTGGGTTTCCCTACATATTTGAATCTTTCTTGAAATCTGCAATCAAAGGTATGTGGTTACGCTTATGAATATCTCGAGTTAGTTTTCCGAGGTTTTCTGAAGTTTTCATCGCTGACTTGAAATAAACTTTTGGATGAATTTAGTTCATGAAAACTATAATGTGGCTATGACTATCACATATGATATGTGCCTACCAGCTCAGATCTTGGTCCCCTCTGTGGCTTAATAGTTGACCTAGTACATGGCTACCTATGGGGTAGGTCCATCAGGTCATTGGATGACTTAGTACATGGATACCAATGGGCTAGGTCCATCAAGTCAGATTGAGTTAGATATTGGGCTACCTTCGGGTAGTGCCATGCGACTCTATTACCCTATGTATTGGCTACCTGTAAGGTTGGACCATGGGGGTAAGAATCTACCTAAAAGAGAGGTAGCATACAAGTCCACTGCAGGGATTAGCACAGAGTTAGGGGATAGGGAAGGATTGAGTAGTATGGATTAAAATGTAATCTTGTTTGTTAAATGATTAATTGCATGATTACATTGTTAACATAGTTGCACATTATTTGTTTCCCCCATATACCAGCTCCTGTTGACCGATGTTTTGTTTGTCAGCATTTTAGGTACAAGTGAAAAGAATAAATAGTAAAGTGGCATATGTGGAATTAAATGAGAATTACAGTGCAAAGGAGGATTAGTTAGATTAGTATATGTGTGGATAGAAGTTTTGAAATCCCAGTTTTAAAAGGTATGCAAAGTTTTTATTTTTACCATATTTCAATATAGTTGGTAGAATTTAATAATTGTTATTGATTATTTGTCGAACCTTTGATCCTATTAATTGGGATAATGGCTCTGACCTTCTGGTCTACCTTAATTGGGGGTTACCGGGAGGCAGGGTCATTACATTTGGTATCAGAGCATAGGTTCCTCATCTAATCATTAATAATTTTTAAATTTTACAAATTTTGTAGAACCCAAGGGAGTTATTAGAGGATTATGCGAAAGACAGAGGTGTCTAGAAAAGGATCACGACTGGGGGATGGTAATATTTTCCTCCACACCACTAGTCGGAATATGAGGACTCCCGGATCCATGTGACTGCCTGGCCAAAGTCTTAGGGTATGATTCGAAATAAGATACCTTTAGGATTCTCTCATATTTTTCATCCCTTCTCAACTCAAATGCTATTAAGGACCTTAAGGATTAGGGTTTTCACTATTTTCCTCACCCTCTTGAGGTATGGGTAAGGTTGATAAGGATTAAGGAATCCTCCAACAAATTAATGAAAAGCATGTAAATAAGATGTCATGAACATAAGCTTAATAGAATAAGATAAACTAAAGAATAGATACATGCTTAGGTCGTATGACATAAGTTGTCATGCCCTCAGGAGAGACCTGAGGCTAGACCTTCTTGTAAGGAGGATAAGTAAAGAGAGTTAGTCTTGGAGATAGAGATCTACATTACAAGTAGAGACCTGGCACATCCTCTAAGGATGATGTTAACCCTAACCCTAAGTGAAGGTTTGAGAGAGAGATGGCATGATGAGTTAGACCAGGTTTTTGGATGGGCATGCCTTGGATGACGTATGGGCCATGAGAGGTTGGATGACCAAATACCTTTAGCGACCCAACCCTGGGAAGGGTCGTGTGTGTTAGAGTGAAGGATAGCTCCTTCATTGATGAGGTTAGAGAAGAACCTATGGAAACCCTATGAGTTTATATAGGCATAATAGGCACCCAGAATGTGTCAGTATTGCGAGAAATAGGTTGAAACCCTGGCCGAGAGAGTTTGATGGATAGCTTATGTGATAAGCATAAGGGGCTATGGATAACCTTGAGTGAACATAAGTTGAACATAGGTTTCACCATGTAGGGTATGCTTGTGAGCTTGATCCCTCTTGGAGAGAGAGCCTCTCGTAGTAAGGTTGTTTGTAGGCTTGTCTCTAGAGAGAGAGCAGGAAACCAAGCAAGAAGGTTGGAATCCTAGACTCCAAGATATGAGGAAAAGTAGGGAGTTGAGGATGATGCAACCTAAGTGGATGATAGTGTTCTCCACATGCTTCATCCCTAAAGGTTGATGATGTCTTGGTTTCCATGAGAGGAACCAAACCCTAGAGAGAGGATGAGTCTTTTGGTACCTATGTGCCTATGGTATAAGTGTTTACCTTCTGAGAAAGGAAGAAGAAGTTATGTATACCCTGGAGAGGTTTAGTAATAGGTTGTGAGGCCTTATACCTAGTTGGTTTTCCTTGAGGAGGACTCAACTCTGAGGTGTTGCTCTTATAAAAGGATCATGGGAGTAAATGACATACCTTGGACATGCTTGATTCGTGGTTAAGAGATTGAGCATGCAGTTGGATACCCAAAGGAGAACCTAGGGTTCCTAGGCCTAAGAGGGGAAGCAGTGTATTTGATACTCATGATGAGATCTGAGTCTCTATAGCTTCTAGCATGGTACTCCTCATGTGTAGAGGTAAAGGAAACCCCTTAAGTTAAGGGTATGTTTGATGAACCCCTCACAACTAAGTTGATCTAATGTTGAGGAAAGAGAACAAGTATGACCTAGCATGGTTTAATAGGTGGTCTACTTGTGCCTTAGTAGCTGCTGGGATAGGCATGCTCATGTGGATGCAGACCCTAAACATAAGGACGGTTGTGACCTTATTGTCAAGAGTTGTAGTTTCCTCCCATCCTGGGAGAGGGACCCTTTAGTTGGGTGTTTACCAATTTTGTGGGTTTTAAGGAAACCTAAAGAGGTCTCATAGGATCTTGAGAAGCCAAGTGAAAAGTACATGGTATGAGAATGAACCTATAGACCCATAGATAACCATCTCTAAGTGCATGTGGATGTGTTACCATGGAGGTAACCGGTATGGGGCCTGACCAAGGTAGGAAGGTCACCATGACCCCTATGAAAGGATGAAAGTTAGCCTTGAATGTAGAGAGAGATGATGAGGCCTTGGGTAAGGTTTTAAGTTGGACATGTGCTATAATAGAATCCTAAGTCTATCCTAGGGTCAGGTAGGGATAAGACCGATGAAAGAAGGAGTTTCCTAATTCCCTAGTTGCACATGACCATAGGGTCGGGAGGTAACAACTATCATTGTCCGAGGGCCATGGGTTAGGAGATTGATCACCTTCATGAACTCATGGGGCCCAAAGGGCAGATGAGTAGGGCACTCTCTAGATGTATGAGGGAAGAGGGATGACCCCAAAAGTGTCGGCACCCTATAGACCTAGAGGAGATGACAAAGGATTGTGTGTGGACCCAAGTAGGTTCGAGACCAGTTTTCCCATGGATTCAACTTGGATTTAAAGGTGTACCGGCAAGGTGGTATGTACCATCTCTCCTCTTGGAATAGGAAGAACTCTGTATTTGGACTGCAACCAAATGCTTATTTCCTCTTATTATGGGAGTGAGAGATAGGACAGTACGCATGCCATACACCAAGGATAACAGATGATCTGGGTTGGAACATTGCTACGAGGTATGAGGACAGAGATGATAATGTGCCCTTGTGGAGTGAATGATACATGGATAGGTACAAATGATAAGAGTATTAAGGTAATCATCTGGTGAGAATGTTTTATCATGAGCTATGTGGAATTTGCAAGATATGCGAGGTTGAGCTTGATAACCATGAGAATGAGCCCAGAGTTTTCTCGATGAAGATAGATTTAGAGCTGAGATAAGATAATAAGTGGAATATGTGAAGGTGTATGTCATCAACATTACCTAATACGTAAGGATGTGAAGTGGTAATAGATTCTCTGGTTGAGATATAGCTGCCTAGTACAGCTAGAGGCTAGGAGAGGTTGTTAGGATAACCCTAAGTTTGAAAAAGAAGATATCTTTGGCTAACACTCAGATGTAATGAGATCTGTTGAACAAGTTAGTGGTTGTTTGGTTATTCGTCCTTGGTGCAATAAAAGTATGGTTGTAGAACTTCAATTGCACTTCTCTGGAAAGGAAGGTGTTGAAACCCTAATTAGAGTGGTTTAGGGTTTCTGAGGTATCGATCTTGAGGAATCATGACATACAGGAGATCATGATTTTAAGATCACAATACACCGTACCACCAAGATAATAAGTGACAGTAGGAATTTCGATGCCTAAGATGAAGTTGCATGTGGCATGTGGCCATGCATGACAGAAGGTGAAGGATGAGCACCGGTAACCCAGTGCATTGATATAGAGGATAAAGAGTTCCCGAGAGGGAATGGGAGTTCATCACTATGGATGTTGTGATAAGTCTCCCCTAGACCATGGAAGGGAAAAGATGCAATGTGCGTTATGGTAGATCGCCTTACCTAGATGACATGAGAAAGAAAGAGTATTGTCAAGGGATAGATCGGGTTGAACTATATATGAGAGAGATGGTTCAGCTACACCATGAGGTGAGTTTAAAAGTTCTTGAGTATAACCTAAAGGTTCACTTCCATGAGGTGGAAGTAGGTACATGAAGAACTCGATGTTAGTATAGTTTATCACCCCTAACTAAAGATTAGTATGATCCAGACTAGAGGGTCTGATGAGAGCATATGTGCTCATTCAGGGTGATACATAGAGACATTTTTTGTCCTTTGTAAGATGTGATGATAACCACTATAGCTAGTATCGGGACATAAAGAAGTTCTGTAAAGGAGGTTGTGTTAGTCACCACTCCATTAAGATGATGTTGGTGAATGGACCTCGCAAAGGTCAAAAAAGGACCATAGTGTGTGCAGATGAAGTTGCTTTGATCATGCAATGGCTGAAAGGAGCCAGGGATGATGTGAGTCGTAAGATGATGCAAAGTAGACTGACATGCAGTTCACTGTGGGGGAATATGTGATGTGAAAATCCGAACCCTTTGAGCTACAGTTGAGAAAGCTAAGTCCCCGATACATGGGTCCATTCGAGATGGATTGGTGGAGAAGGTTATGTTTGCCCTGACCCCTCAGGATAGAGTCATGTGTGATGAGTTCCATGTGTCCAATTTAGAGCACTATGTGAGGTACCCAGGCCATGTGCTGAGCAATGAACCTAGTGAGCCCCAAGGGAGGCTGAAATGACCTGAGTCACATGTGCAGTTTATAGACGCCAGGGTGAAAGAACTCAGAGAAAAGAATAGGTGATGATAAAGGTTCTTTGGTAGTGCCATGGGTAGGGTAAATCCATATAGGGGCCAATGATGGACATGGAAAAGTCTTATCCTGAATTGTTTATTTGCTTGATAAAATTTTGAGGACAAAATTCCTATAAGAGGGGAAGGATGTTACAACCCCAATTTTTGGGTTCATTTGGTGAGAAATGTAATTTCTCATATTAAAGATATTTGAACAAATAATGATATAATTTGTTTCAAATAAATGGATTTTGTGTGAAATGGCCTTGATTGTTTGATAGTGGGCTTTATTGGCCATTGAGCCCAATTGAAAAGAAAAGAGAAATTAAAAAGAAAAGGATTTGATAAATAAAAGGGGAATGTGAGAAATATACTTTTAAAAGAAGATAAAGGCAAACCAATATTCCCCAATATGGGAATTCGTGCCTTTAGGATTTCTTGAGGTCCAAGGGACCCAAAATAACAAGATAATGACAAATGAAAAATGATTAATAATTAATTTGGAGTAATTAAAGGGATAACTTGGGAGAGAAGGAAGACTTCTCATCCATTGCAATTTGTTTCCCAAAATTCGTAAATAGTTAGATAATGTCAAGAGGAACCTTCCCTTAAAATTTGAATTAAAAAGGAACTACGAATTGGGAGTTCTGGATTTTCCAAGTTATCATTGAATTTGGAATATAATTCGAAATAATAGGAAATTTCTTTTCCTTTTGATCTAACGCGTGTAATGAGGGCCCTTGGATTTAGATCCAGCAGGCACTGTTCATAGTCCAAGTCCCAATGGAATGAGGACTTCAGCCAGGATAGGGGGAAACTTCTCCCCTTGATTCTGACCAACCTGATGCATGTGCACTCATGGGGAGAGACCCATTGAGTTCGGGAGGAAGAAAGGAAGCTTCCTGACCCTGGTTTGTTGGGGTTTTAACTTAACTTCACGAAACACCCAATTGGGCTAGAACTCCAGTTGTGACAAGGATTGGGAACCCTAATAGGGACCTCCCATGGCCTATATAAAGGGGACCCCTCGATCCCTCACCTCTTTGCGATCGTGAACGGCTCCTCTACGAGACCTATCGCTCTCTCCTTTGCTCAATTGATCTTACTCCGGCGAGACTCCGTCGTTGCGCCGCCACATTGCTCGAGCAAGGAACAGGAGGAGGACGACACACAGTCATCATTCAATCAAGGAACACAGTGATCCCCGATGGGATCTGACGGTGCGGGAAGGCGGTCGTTTAAGTGGGGGCGCATCAGCGAGGATCGTTGGATTCGAGACCAGCGTGGACTTCATTAAGATCCAACGGCCCAGGCTTAGAGGCACGTGCACAAGAGGGTGAGTGGGGATGATCGACGTGGATCGTCTGATCAGTGGACCATCATGGACCGAGGAGCATCCAACGATCGAGGAATTTTGGTAATTTCGCTCTCTGACCAAATAATCTAAGAAAAGGGTTTTCTTTGCAAAATTTGTAGAAATTGCTAGGAATGTCTAATGGAAAAACTTTATACATGAAAGTTGTGTAGAAAAGTACGAGGAATCTGATAAACATACTTTAAGAACCTGGTTCTACTCCGTTTTGCAAAAGTACCTTAATTTGCTAGTAAAATGTATTAAAAGTTAATGAGAAACCCTATTTGAATATAAAGGGTGAATTAATAGGTCAAATTGATAAGCTTAATTCTGTTAATGATAAAGGTGGTTTGTTTATCTATTTTGAATGCAAGGTTGCCTAATTTAGAGTTGTAATCCATAAAAGAAGGATAATCTATATGGAAACCCTAATGTGGAATAAAAGGAGAGAAAACTCATATTTATTTAGATTAAGGAAATCAGATGCTTAATAAAGATCCTAAACTTGTTAAGGGTACTAAAATGAGAAATTAAGGGTTTTATGTAGTTTTGATAAATTAAGGATCATAATATTGAAATAGGAGGTGAAAACCCTAATTCCCAAGGAAAGCCTAAAATTGGAATTGAAATCCTAAGTAACGTGATGAAATTGGATAAATATTAATAAAAGGAAATTGGTACTTTTATTTCAAGATTTCTATTCATCATTGCTTGCTTGATTGGTTTTCCCTGCATATTTGAATCTTTCTTGAAATCTGCAATCAAAGGTATGTGGTTACGCTTATGAATGTCTCGAGTTAGTTTACCAAGGTTTTCCGAAGTTTTCATCGATGACTTGAAATAAACTGTTGGATGAATTTAGTTCATGCAAACTATAATGTGGCTATGACTATCACATAATATATGTGCCTACCAGCTCATATCCCGGTCCCCTCTGTGGCTTAATAGTTGACCTAGTACATTGCTACCTATGGGGTAGGTCCATCAGGTCATTGGATAACTTAGTACATGGCTACCAATGGGGTAGGTCCATCAAGTCACATTGAGTTAGATATTAGGCTACCTTCGGGTAGTGCCATGCGACTCTATTACCCTATGTATTGGCTATCTATAAGGTAGGACCATGGGGGTAAGAATCTACCTAAAAGAGAGGTAGCATACAAGTCCAATGCAAGGATAGCACAGAGTTAGGGGATAGGTAAGGATTGAGTAGTATGGCGTAAAATGTAATCTTGGTTGTTAAATGATTAATTGCATGATTACGTTGTTAACATAGTTGCACATTATTTGTTTCCCCCACATACCATCTACTGCTGATTGACGTTTTGTTTGTCGACATTTCAGGTACAAGTGAAAAGAACAAACAGTATAGTGGCATATGTGGAATTAAATGAGAATTAAAGTGCAAAGGAGGATTAGTTAGATTAGTATCTGTGTGGATAGAAGTTTTGAAATCCCAGTTTTAAAAGATATGCAAAGTTTTTATTTTTACCATATTTCAATATAGTTGGTAGAATTTAATAATTGTTATTGATTATTTGTCGAACCTTTGATCCTGTTAATTGAGAGAATGGCTCTGACCTTCTGGTCTCCCTTAATTGGGGGTTATCGGGAGGCGGGGTCGTTACATTTCTTGATGCCATCTCATCTCTAAAGTTGTTT
This sequence comes from Alisma plantago-aquatica, assembly GCA_963693085.1. NCBI lineage: Eukaryota > Viridiplantae > Streptophyta > Magnoliopsida > Alismatales > Alismataceae > Alisma > Alisma plantago-aquatica. The sequence continues at coordinate 488,474,331 of OY856409.1, read as the reverse complement.
TATCGCACATGTAGAATCATTTTAACCTTGGTATTAGTGGAAAGTGCCATAGCATCTTTTTAGGGGGAAAAATTACTAACTTAAACTTTTCCTTTTAGCAGTCTTATGTTTGTTGGTTTTGTCAATGGAATCATATTTCCACCTACAAGATCCACACTTTGAACACATGTCCTCATTCTTTTGATCCTTACAAATAAGTATGTAATGTTTTTGGCATACATATATCTTCTTATAGTCAAGTCCTAAGTCATTAATATACTTTCTTGCTTCATAAAAAGATTTAAGCAATCGACAACCCTTAAATGCATTAGATAGCAAGGTAACCAAATTGTTATAGAGATTAATACCCATTTCATGAAACCCCTTTAGTTGTAGTAATGTCATTGTGAATGACAATCTTCAGTATCCTTCACAACCAACATAAAGTGGTTCCTTTGCATCTTTCATCAACTTATAAAATTTAGAAAGCTCATGACTCAACTCATCAACATTGTAATTGTCATCTATTTCATCAAATGTTGGAACATAGCTATCAGGAAATCCTAGCCCATCCCTTATCATTTCCTCTACATCATTAGCTTCATCCTCATCACCATTAGACATATCATCAACATCATCATTATCATTAGGATTAATCAAATTAACTGATTCACCATGAGAAACCCAACATGTATATGACTCAGTTATGCCATACACTATTAGATCAGCTAACACCTCATCCTTTTTCTTGCAACTTTCGTTGTTACATCTGATGCATGGGCAAGGTATTAATCCATAAACTTCTACATTTCTAGATGCAAATTGAATAAATTTTGTGACACCATTTTTATATTCCATTGATAATCTGTTCTTATTTTTCATCCAGCTCTTATCTATTCCATCCATTAAATCCTACAAAGATACAAGCCGGTATTGTTAACTAGGTTTTTATAAAAAAATATGAAAATTTATATCATATGATTCCTTCCCTAAACGTAACATAATTACCAACCCCAATTAGCATAACACTAAGATAATATCTAATAGCACATGAAAGCATTTATTGTACAAAATAAACAAGTATTCAAAAGGAAGGTAGAATTAGAAATTACATTGGAACTTGCTTTTGTATTTACATTCAAATAGAAATGTAAAGATTTAAAAAAAAACTCACTCAATTCCCTAGGTTGAATAGAGTTTTCATGATAAATCATGCAACATTCAAATTGATTAATAAACCTATATTGAGGGAGATTTTATATTAGACAACAACTTCTGTACACAACAACTCTTATGGAAAAAATGATCTTCCATTTTGGACTTCCTTTCTACCTACAAAATGTTCTTGGATATGTAAAAAGGACACTTAAAAAGATGAGAAATGTATTAAATAGTTTATGCCAATTGAGCTTCTAATAGGAGTTGAATTTTGAATTGTAATCTAGTTTCCATGGTGTGGAGTGGTAGGGACTAAGAACTTGGATCATTACATTAGGGATTCATTTCTATGGGATGTTAGCATTCTTAGGAAAACAAATTTGAAAGCATGTCTTTCTTAATATATAGATGTTGAACTATGAACCAGCTGCAAGTTGTTGGCTTTATATATGCAGGATTGAGTCTCATATAAAAGACTAATTATATACATAATAATAATAATAAATATATACAAATTAAAAGAAATTAATCAATCATGAATGTATTAAACTATAAATCAGCAACTTTTCAAATTTTATTCAGAATGCCCGAAAATGCCTAGGCGGGCGTGTAGGCTTCCTAGATGTGTATGAAGTTGAAAAGTCTGCTAAAACATGTTTGTGAAGTGTAAAATGTGTAGCTTAAGGTTTAGTACTCACAGATGATTAATTTTAGATGGATTGAAAACTTAAACCATAATACTTTAGTTATAATAAAAAAAGAAAAGTACAACATGTGTGTGTTATGATTTATATTTTTTAAAACTATTGTGTTCAAATATATTGTTGTGTGTGAGAGAGAGAAACAATGTTTAGATTTTAGTGTGAACTCCTATCTATAGTACATGATTCAAATTTATTTTGATCTCATTCAATTCTCTTTTACTGGTAGCATAATTTTAAACCCACACGATCAGGAATTTTATTTTAGCATCATTCAATTTTTTCCTTTCTAATTTAGTCTCATTTAGAATGAATACATAGTGGGTTTGAGAAAAACTGTTTTGATGGAGGACAATGGAAGGGTGAATCTAGAGAACAAAAAGAAACTAGTCCTATGTCTAGTTAAACTAGATACAAGGATGTCAAGTTCCCTAGTTTATTTGCCCAACAATATCTAGCAACAAATATTGTTTGTGGGGTTTTGTAAGGTCTACATTCCCTGGTTTTGCTTTTTTTTTTATGAACATTCCCTGGTTTTTCTTATGTATGCATAAACTCTGTATTATGCACCATATATTGTTTACTTAGGAACCTCAAGAACTTTGTTATAGATGGTAAATGTATTTTATTTTCAACAATCAGAACTCACTAGTCATGTATGCTAATTTAGCTAAAATAGTATCCTGAGATTGACATCTATATAATAATTCAAACCACTTAAGGTGAACAGTAAAAAGATAGTAATTATGGTAGATAACAAAGAAAAAAGAGAAGGTATGTTGTTATTTGTAGAAGAGAGTGAAATATTGATGTACATTCAGATTTGAGAAGAAAAGCAAGGGAAATAGGAGGTTCTTGGTGGTGGTGGTGGTGGACAAATAAAACATAGATATTGGAGATCGAAGAAGAGGAAGACGAGAGGTTGCCAACGAGCAGAGAGAGAGGAGAGGCCAAAGTCTTTAGGTGGATAAAGCGGAGTAATTACCTAGGTGGTGATGTGACAAGGGGAAGACATGTGCATCAGGGGTGGAGAGGAAGTTTATGTGCAATAGGATATTTCCCCTTCTGAATTTATGATGTGAGGTGTCCTAGTGTGTCCAAGTCATGTCCATGACATGTCCAACTCTTGATAAAAAGTTGGGAGACTTGGATACGTATGAGAAGTGTCCACCATGTGTCAACGTGTGTCTGTGGCATGTCCATGTTGGACATGGACACAGGAGCCTCCGGGAAGTGTCCATGCTTCCTAGTGTATTTTCTATGACATCTCTTTTTTTTTACATTTTTTATTTTTTCCAATAAATTATATTATAACTTATAATGGCTAAAATACTCTTTTAAATTTGATTCCTATTAAACCCAACATTAATAATATCCTATTTTGAATATAATTTGTATCAAACCCAAACCGTCTATATATAGATGTTGAATTGTTAACCATCTACAAGTTGCTGGATTTATACAAGGAAGATTGACTCTCATATGAAAGACTAATTATACACATAATGTTACTAATAATAAATATATACATATTTGAAGAAATCAATCAATTATGGATATAATAAATCACAAATCAACCACTTCTAAGTTTTCTTCAGAATGCTTAGAAATGCCTAGGCGAGCACCAAGGCTCCCTAGGCGTCCCCATGGAAAACTAGGCACCCAGCTGCCTTACCAACTTAGTTTCCAAGGAAAGTGAAGGGCAATGAATGGAAGCTTGAGAGGAGAAAATTAAAGTAGTGAATGCCATAGTATCACAAGTAAAAATAGTTATGATTAGTTTACATGTTGCTATTACATTGCCTCTAATACGGGTAGTCGTCGAGAAAAAATCTCAAGTATAATGTAATCTACTAAAGGAAATAAGGAATATTACATGGAAATATGGATTGATGTTGCCAAATTATAAAAATCTACAATTGAAGCAGATCTACCAAATCAAAAAACATGACACTAACAAAATGGCAGGTGGTTTGGGAGAATGGCAATTGAATGCACATAACAACACCCTTGGTTTAAGTAACATGTCTACTTCTTTTACAGGAGTACACCTGACATCCTATAAATTTAAATTTTAGATGATTCAGAATAAATGAATAAGGTCGACTTTGTTTAATAAGGAAAATGCACTTCCCCTTCATCAAACTCAGTTCTTGGCAAATGAATTTGCAAACTCTGCTAAAACAAGTGTGTGTGTAATGCATAGCTCAAAGTTAGTCTTCACAGATGACTAATTTTTCCAATATTATTGTAAATTATCGATGGGCTAAATCCAAAAATAAACTATAGTTGAAATAAAAAAGTACATGATTGTGTTATAATTTCTAGTCAATAAAACTACTATGTCTACCTACTCGCATACTTAATCTTGACACAAAAAAGAACATTGGTACTAACAAAAAGATATATTCCAGTTTAGATTGCAACCTCTATCATTGCATTTCTTTTTATTGATAGTATAATTAAGATAGTTATCAAGTCTCTCGACTAGGCTATGCCTAGGGGTGCCTAAGCTCTAAGTGGGCAGTCTTAAACCAGGCCCATGGCCTTTAAGATGACAATAAGTAGATGCCCAAGGCCTTTAGGGACAAATTAAGATAGTTAAAGATCGAATTAGCATAGACTAGTCTGAATTTGATCAAAAATAGATCAAGTTTAGTTATTTTATGGAAAAAATAGGTCCGCTTCAGGCCAAATCAGATCTAATTTTGGGAGATTAGGTTTGATTTGGGGCAAATAGGTATGATTTAGGGAAAACATGTCATATTTGGAGGAGCTAGGTCTAATTTCTTGAAACTATGGCTCATTTAAGTCAATGCATGACAAACTAGGGGAAGTTCTGTATGATTAGGTCATGTTATGCCAAAATCGGTCTTAGTTAGGTCAAATTATGGTAGACTAAGTTAGATTAGGTCCAATTGAGGTAGTATAGGAGTAACTTTGGTCATAATAAGCATGATGTAGGTTAAGCTATGATTGATTAAAAATGCCTAGAAATGTATATGAAAAATCATTTATATATATGTAAAATATAAATAAATATGAAGAATGCATAGGTCCCCTAGTCTTCCCTCAAATAGGATAGACTGCCTAGGCAGTGAGACAAGTATGATCAATCATAAAAAAATTGTGATAATACATGTATACTAGGAGACAAGCATGATAACTAAGATTTTTTTAAAATTTGCCAAAATGTGTATAATAGGATCTAGTTTGTGCTAACATGGGATGTATTTTGTTAGAATATAACATGTATAAGATAACATATCGATAGTCATTTAAATATAATAGAACATTATAAAAAATGCTAAACAATCATTAAATGTCATTTGTTAACAGAGAATCTAGATTCCAATTGAGTAACATTACAAAAAAAACAATTTAGAAGTCTAAGTATCAGGTTTATATGTAAAATTTATCAAATAGAAAAACCTTGAAATCCAAAGTCTAAATTATTAACTGAAAAATATCAATCTTGCAAGGACGGTTTGGGATCTTGGATTTATGTAGCATTATATTCTAATAGCTTAACATTTTTATTAAAAGTCTTGTCTACATATCTAGCTACAATACTTGAAGTGGCCAAAATTTTATTAGACAAGCATGTTGTTTGCAACTTATGTTATAAAATATATTGAAAACATTCAATTGAATTCATAAAAAAAACCATATTAACTTAAGATGATGCTTGGCAAAATGACTGTAATCAACAAAATAAGTAGAACATGGTCATCTATAAAATGAATTTTTCTTTTGAAAGGTTACATTAGCATTTTTTGTTGTTGATGGTTGAAACAAAATTGAATAATAATAGAAACATAAGGCATACAAAGTAGAAATTCTTTTCTAATGTAGGTTGTATGTATTTTCTGGAAATGACATGAGGCATAACTAGTTGTCAAGAAATCCAGGGAGAGGATTAAGATTTTTGAGGCATTGAGGATTTGACATAATTGGCATACAATTTTTTGGGACATTGGTATCTCATGGTTTCCCTCTTTATTATGTTGTTGGTTCTATTTATGGCACTTTTTTTGCTTGCATATACAAATTAACTATTTATAGAAATTAATGTTATTTATGTTGTAGGCCTTGTCCACATTAATTATTTTTATTGCTCCTAACATAATAAGAGTTAACATAAATTCATAAGTGAATTGTAAAATAATTTCATACATATCATATCAATATATTTTTCCTCTCAACTTTCTCAATTGCTAATATTCTCATAATTTGTAATTAAAATGATAGCATTGGATGTAAATTCATATAGATCAAGTCTATCTTTTGTAGACTTTTATGTAATTGGTTAGTTGTTTATATTTTTAGATGAAAACAAAAGTTAAAAAAATGCTTAAATAATTGTATGAAATTGTTTATCATAGTGATTTAGTTCTTCCATACAAGATTTAGAGTGCTTAGTTTCAAATGTCTTCTGGATTTTTCTATGAATACATTTTAGTGTGGTTTAAGGAGAAGTGCATAGTGATAAGTGCATACATGTCCTTAAGGAAAATAATGTTAATATAGATAACCGTCAAGCCATGAATCAGTTGGATGCTTTTAACATCATGGATGACATTGAGAAATGTGAATGATCATTATTTTCATCTATTAAATGGGAATAAAAATAAATTGAAAAGGAACTAAAGAAAAATAATATGAGATGTAATTCGGGATTGGCAAGAACTTCCAACCATGAATTATTCACAAATTGAGCCAACCTCTATGTAAGCAAGGATAAGAATATGATAACCTTGTATTAAAATTATAAGTGACTACATGCTAAATTTCATATTATTAGTAATAAAATATTGGAGGGCCAACCAACTCAACATACATTTTATCCCATGCAAATCCCAGATAATTATAATAGTTTTCAACCGACAAGCAAATAAGAATAATCAAACTGTGATTATATTACTAACAATGGCACATTTAAAAATTATTAGACTTACATAATTTTTTTGTACCAATAAAAAAGAATAAACATAAAAAACTACATTCAGGGCCAAATTATCGGTGTTAGTAGAGATAAATATAAAAATATCAAGATAGGGACATGTTTTGTATTTGGATATTGAATATGTGTACCTTCAAGTAGAATTCAAATAAATTATTTTATCAGGATAGTCTAAGCCCTCTACATGATAGAATGTTTAGTACATGTATAGACAATAAAAATAGAATTTTAGTATTGCCTATCACTCATGTTACAAACATAACATTCGCAACTTTTTCAACCAAAAAAATAGTATCAACCTTTCTCATCCATCCATGACTTGTTTTACAAAAACCATAAATATATATATGAAATGGAATCAACTTAGTTGTCTTTTCCATTCAGGTGTGATCTACTGATGAATACAGATAGAAGCGGTCACTCCAGTTACAGGAAAACTAAAATCACCATCAATTTGTCAAGGGAAAGGGACCAGAGCATCCTTATTGTTTAATGATCAACACTACACGCTAGAACAATTGAATGATTAACACTACACGCTGAATAATCCACATACTATGAGTGATTACTAACCACATACCCGCCTCTGGTAGTGTCTTTCCATGGTTGAATCTTTGAGGAAAATTAGGTGAACTATCTAATATAAAATCTTACGGTGGTGGTGACTAGAGAAAATTGGGGAAAAGATGACAAAGGATATTTGACGGGAGGGCAGAGATGGGCAGTATGCAGAAGGAGAGAGATCAATATAGACAAAGTTGATATGGAGGAGGAAGACGAACATGGCATCAGAAATTAGGAGGGTGAGAGGAACTTTTATAGACAAAGTGAGGAGAAAGGAAAATAGAAGAAGGGAAAGGAATTCTACAGGAGATGGGAGATCGAGAAGACGTGGGTGGACTGGAGAAGGTGTGCGTGAAAGGGATCAAGAGGAGAAATTATGTGTGAGACTGCATGATAAAGTGAAGACCTGTGAAATTTGTAGAGGAGAAGGCACATCAAGGGTGAGGAGATTGGAGGGTTCACATGAGGAAACAACAACGGCCATAGCTCGTGGTTGAAGCGATCAGGAAACGGGGGAGGGGCGCGAGGAAACGGGGGAGGGGTGTGTGGGTGTGATCGCGCCAGAAGAAGATTAGCTTAAGTGGTTTGTTTTTTAGATTAATTATTATAAATTGAGATAATGACTTTGGAGTCCGTTTAGGAACTGGGAGCAGGAGAGACCATGCATCACTACCAACTAAATCTTCTTCAAAAAATGTCATGGAATCAAGTATTTGTTATTGTATAGTAAGCAATATATGAGAAGAGGATTATAAAATGCATCTCTAGGAAAGGTGGATAGGTTCAAGCATAAAGATTCCCGAGCTAGAGAGGTTGGTTTCTCTGACAAAGCTCCTATCTCGAGCAAGAAGTACCCTCTCCACTTTAGAGGTGAAAAAAACTATAGCAGAAGAACATGAAGATGAGGTGTTTAAGGTCTCTAGGTGGGGTTTCACATTGGAAGGCCATGGTTCCTACCTGTAAGAAGGTTGAAGGAAGACGAACAACATAAAAATAGAGAAGGAAAGGAGGAAACTTACTAGTTTTGGTCAAAATCTCTAAGATGGAGCTTTACAAACCCTAAATAGTGCAAATTTGGAACCCTAGGAGCCTTCTTCACCAAGGTAAGCATCCTCTTACCTTGGGACAGAACCTTCATGGACAAACAGAGTAGGAACAATTCTCTAAGTTGGAGGAAACAGAAGGAGAGAAAGAGTTTTCAAATTAGGAGGTGGGAAGGGATAGGTATGGCTTTATAAAGAAGGGGGCAAGTATGATGTGTCTATGGGACTTTCCATGTGTCCTTAGCCTAGGGCTTCATGGCCATGCAAAAGGACATCTCATAGAGGCTTATTGAATATAAAATATTAGTTATAAAAGCCCATGGATACTTATAGGCCATCCCCACCGACCTCTAACCAAAAAAATATCCCCATTGGTTGATAGCTTTTAAAGATAAGCTCATTTATAAAGAGGGTAATCCCTAAAATGCCCTTAGAGAGAACTACCTTCAAACCAAGGTGCAATTAGGTGCCCCATGGTTCAAAATCTAAAAAATGGTAAGGAAATATCTAAGGATTATAATGCATGTGATAATTTGTAAAGAAAACCTCCCAATTGGGTAAATTGCATAAAAGTCCAGAATGTACCTAAAATTGTATAACGTGCACAAACAACATCCAAATTGAACCAAAAACTTAGGCTCATTTTATGATTTCAAAACACATCACAAAGATATATTAAGGTTTAGAACACTTGCTTATGGTAATTAAGCTTGTTCAACACATTAAGTAAGGTTTAAGGCCTTACACTTCTAACACAAATTTATTTATCATTATTCCACTTAAGTGGTGATTTTGCATTTTGGATCCTTAAATAAGCTTTCACTGAGGTATTTGTGCATAAACCCTTCTATTGGTATAATTATTGAACAAATATTCACCAAACCACTACAAATTCCACTAATTCATCAACAAGGACATAAAGGACAGAAATGAAAGGAAAACTTGGGGAAAAGGGTTACATGGAGATTACATCTAAGATTCAGTATGTTACAACCACCATCACTATAAGAAATGATTCTGACTACCAATCATGATTTTCATGTATCACTCCTAAGGTGGAACCGTCTAGACATTGTCCTCTAACAAGTACATGTTTGTTTGGTTTGACATCACAAATCATGACTGGTGAAATTTTGTCATCAACCAATACACACTCTAATCTTATGTATTACTATTGTCTATTTGTATTCCACGGTACTAACTGACTAGGTATATAAGAAGAATGTATGTACTCTTGTCATACATATGATCTTGTTATTTAGGTATTAAACTTGAAGACATATGTCATCAAGTATCATCATTCTTTAGACATTTATTCTATTACAACATTGTATCATAATTAAATAAAACATAATAAATTGGAAGATTGTCTATATTATTAATCAAAATAATTTCGAAGTTACGCCATTACAATCATCATATGATCGCCTCTCTAGACATACATACCAACAAGAACATTAACACAGATAGGTCAGAGGGTTCATGTTGTTGTTTATGAAAAAAATGGAAGGACAAAAAGAGAGTGAGAGATGTTATCCTTAGATACAGGTGTTCCTCCAAAAATCAATAATTCATGTATTTATACATTTTTCTAATTAGATTTCATCAGATTTGAGGTTAAAACTCAAGGTAATCTTTGATTTATAGTAGATTTATTTATTTATACGCTTTCAATTTTTTATCATACTATGTGAGGAGAAATGTGGTGTTATTTTCATGTCCACTGTGAATTTTATACACTCTTATCCTAAATTAATACTCTCCATAACTTTTATTGCATTTGATTATGTTTTATATTTTTATGTAGTTAGTTGGAAACTTCTTTGTACATCTTTTTTTGTCAGCTTAGTAAGGAATGTGATGAGTAGAATACGCTTATGATTGTTTTTTAGTTCTTTTCCCAAAATCACCTCAATATTCATAAAATTTTAGAAAACTCTCTTTAGTTTTTCTAATTCTAACCAAATTATCTCTATGTCAAATTTAAAAATTCCTACTTTGATGTTCATTCCTTCACCTTCTATGACAGAATAGGAGCAGATCCATTCATCAAAATTTCTATAAATTTCTCTCTCACCTCCCACTAATATAATTAGTAATGGGAAAAAATAATATAATCATAATTTGATGTGCAATTGCCATTCAGATTTGATCATCTCAAATAATTTTTAGGATAGTTCGATCCGGTCCGGTCAATTTGGTTTAGGTACGATTTTGTTATGTCTCATGTAGATTGGGATGAGCATATATCAAAGCTGAACTAAATTGGACTGATGACCGAATATGTAAAAGATTATGAGTCATAGATCATACCGATTTTTATGGGGACTAGATCGTTAGAAAAAAAAATTGGACATAGATTGTAACCCAAACTTCTTTTTCCAACTGACTTAGAAGTGATAATTAAATCGTGTTAGTTAACTATAACAATATTATAAAAATGATGTCAAATATGTACACCATTGATGTTTATATGTGCAAATTGTTTATAATTATTAATTAATATAACTACAAATAAAGAGAGAGTGTGTATCTAAATCGTTCATCGATCATGTATGTGGTTAACCACTTCTGGACCGGATCGGATCAAAGATTGAACTTTCAAAATTTATTTATTATAGATAAATCAAACTTGAAACTATCCAGACCCGACAATCTAGGTCTAATTATATGCCTAAAAAAATTTATTCAATATGTTATTGAAAATATATGCTCCCACCTTAGAAAGGCATAACCTACAATTTATAATTTTTCTACTAATATGGTCATCTTTAGGGGTGGAAATCGGGTAGGGGTTGAACGAATTTTATTCCGGATCATATCGGGTCAATATATTTTTTTACTAGACCTCAAATATGCAAAATAGATTTTTAGTTTGAAATTTTGACCCTAACTCGACCCGTGGGTCTGACGCATAAATCCAGTACCAAAAATATAATTTTAAAAAATTTATATATTTTTTCTAATCATTTATAATCTCTAAGTATAATTAACAAATCATCTTCTGATAAACTTACAATGTGATTGACAAACACACATAAAGCCTATTACATTTTGTTTGGGAGTTTTGAACACAAAGTAATAAAATAATTAGTATAATGAATCATACAAATCAATACAAATAATTAGTATGTGTTTGAGACAGAGGATCCTCTCTCTCTAGGGTTCGTAGCTCTCCCTTCTCTCTACCCTCCCGGCGGCTAGCGTTGGGGGGAGGAAGCGTCTCTGACGCTTTCCTCCCCCTGGCCTATCATCAGTCAAGGCGAGCGAGTTGTAGGAGCAGTTCTCTGGAGGAAGGAGCGGGCTTGGTGTTCTCGGTGGTTCGGTTTGCGGGGGGATGTGATGCGCGCGGGTCAGATCTGGGATGGCGTTTGGCTACTTCGGCTCTACCAACTCCAGCTTGCTCAAGTGTGGCGGATGGAGAGAAGCTACTCTGCTCTAGATTTGAAGATCGCTTGCTGCTCCATCTCACTAATGACGATGGGTTTCTCTTCCCCTCCTCACTGGCTCCCCTTCATCCTACCTCTGAGTGATGCTGGTTCTTCCTCGGCAACGGCGGGTCTCCTCCGGCGGTGATGGCTTCCTCATTGGGCATCTGGTTCTCTCTGGACCGCTCGGTGTTGAGGCCTCACTGGCTAGCCGGGAGTCCCTTGACTCCCTTTCTGACCTCGCCCTTCTATCCCCGTACCGGATGTGCAACGGTGGCTGATTCGATTCGACAGAGTCTGCTTCGCTCTTCCAATCGGTGGCGACTCCTTCTTGGCGGCCCATCAAGTCCTGGTTTCTCCCTGTCCTTCGGCGGCGATCCCTTCTTGGCGGCCATCAAGTCCTGGGTTCTCTGACAAGAGAATAGGGCACCTTCTCTATCATCTCGCTGGGTGGCTCACTACTGGACAGTGGGTGGACGAGGAGGTGTGGCGCCTTGGAAGGCCGACGAGATGCCATGTGGTGGCTGGTCCCTGCTACATCTCGGCGTCCAGATGTGTCATCTGCTGTTTGTGGCTTTGTCTGCTTGGGTGTGCATAGCCGGTCCTATTAGCCAACATTGTTGCTGCTTGTTCGCAGGATGTCCGCAACGTGTTCGACGGATTTCCCTATGGCGCCCCAAGCTGATCGAAGCTCGCACAGTGGTGGCTCTGCTATAGCAGATTTGGAACACCTTCAAGGTGTTTGATGTAAAGTCTTGAGGCTTTCAGGTGCATCATGAGGGGTTTGATCAAAGAGGGATAGGTTCTTCCTCTCTTCTTCTTTGCCCGTTCTGTTGCTGCGTGCAGGGAACACCTTTGGGTGTTTTTGTTTGTTACAGTACAAACAACTTCTACCGATATTCAAGGACCTGGTGTTTGGTCCTACTTGGATTCAAAGACCCGTTTTGCTGCTGACTGGAGGAATGGGGTTACAGATCTATCTGTTCTTCACAAATTTGTGGGTGCTCATTATTGCCAGTGAAGGCCTAGTAGGTGGACTAATCCAGGATCCCATTGTGCAGTGCAACGTTTTGATGGATTCTTGTGTGACTTTCACTGCCTTGTGATGTATATTTTAGGTTTGATTGAGAAGCAACTGAGCCTTAGCAACTAGTATTGTTGATGTTCTTCTGCAACTCTTGACTCAGCCTCCAGAAGTCAAAGACGTCACTCTTTGAAGGTGGGCATAATGCTAGTGATCAGTGTTGGTGGCATGGTTACTGACCTCTTCAGTTGTCGGCTGGAGTCAGTTGGTTGTTGGTTGTCTGTGTTTTCTCTTTTTTTTCTTGGTCTTTCAGGAGGTCCATTTCTGGACTCTCTAGGTTTGTTTCGGATGTTTATCATCCCAATTTTGTAGGGACGCAGATCTCTGTACTTAAAATTTGGTTTTAATTAATAGCAACCGGACTTTTTACCGACCAAAAAAAACTATATAAAACTATGTAGAATTGTCAGAATAAACTTCATGAATCATACAAATCAATACAAAACAGTTTAGAATTGTCAAAATAAACTTTGATGGATTAATAATTTAATAGGTCAGGGAAAGTCTTAACATATAATATTTATAATTTTATTTGAAAATATAATTCTAAATTTTGAATGAACCGGGATAATCCGGGTCCAAAGTCAAAACTCGGAGCTAACCCTGAATTAATTTTGAGTTCTTTAGATTCGGGTCGATTTCGGACCGGATAAAAAAAAATTAGCCCTAAACCTACTTAAAATTTAAAATTTAAAATTTGGATCGAATTATTTGGGTCGGGCCTTGTTTTTCCAACCCTAGCCATCGGTCTGATTTCAAAAATAAATGTTCATTCGTACAGATTCAAATGAATAGAGATTGATGAGGAGTTACCGCGATCAGACATAATACAGTTGTAGCCGATCAATGACCACATCCTACACGAACTGTCCCAAAATTTATTTGATGCGGCCAATCAAAATATAAGTATATTATTTTTCATCACTAATTGCATATAATGGGAGGTGAGAGAATAAAGATGTATATATGTCATAAAATAAAGGAGATCAGCTGATATTCCGTCACGGCAGGTGACGAAATGGACACGAGAAGGGGGCATTTTGGAATTTGGATACAAAGAGGGAGTGGCTGTAATTAGAGAAACTAGAGGCGGCGTTTTGAAATTTTGTGAAAACTCATGGCAATTTTGGAAAAAAAACTCATTTGTTCAGAAAAATATAGATACGAACTGTGTAAATGGAAAGGTGAGTTGGAATATTGATGGCATTATGTACGTACGTTATGATCTGATACACAAAAGACGACGTTGATGTGTGCTATACACCACATATACGGCGTTGTACTTTTCTTTTTCCAGTAAAGCTCACACGTATCCCACACGAGTGGTATCTCTTGATACATAACTTTTCACACCTATCACACACGAGTGATATCCCCTGATAATATTTTTCCACACGTATCGCACACGCTGTAGCCACCCGTATGCTTGTATTCCTTCAAGGGCACTTGCGTCTTCCTCCGTGGGTGGTCATGGTGGCGTAGCAGGGGCAGGTCTCATAGTTGCCGGACGTTCCAGGAGGCACACACTGGCATCGGGTGCAGCAGGTTCCGCAGGCCCTGTGGCACAAGTTGGGCCTGGAGTTTAGACTGCAACGCACGGCGCAGGCGCCCGGACAGTCTGCAATATATATAGAGAGAGATTATACGAAAGAGTACAAGAAAGATTACTGAACTATATTTACAAGATAATTCAAATAACACCGTGATTTTAACAGCTGATTATAGAAAACATGGCGGCATATGCGAACTTGATTTAGAGATCATACTTATGCTGGCATATGCACCGACTGCCTCGGCCGATTGGAGTTCCTGCAATTGCATGATCAGCAGGCAAGAGATCATCAATTTGAAGAAACGAACATCCTAACATATAAATAGAGGAAAGCCTTTGACAGGTACAGATATGAATTAAATATGTTCAACTACGAAGTACAGAACGTGAATCCAAGCAGGGGAACGATACGAGCAGAAGATCAACTATTTACAGTAGCTGTGACAGCAGCCTGAACAGGGCTGCTGACGAGATAGGAGGTGAGGAACATGAGGACGAGCAAGGGAACGACAGGAGCATGCATCATCGGCCGACCCATTTGAAACAAAGTTTCAGAGCTCAAAGTCTGAGCTAGCAGATAACTGGTGGCGGGTCTCTTCGGCTGTCGATTGCATTGGAATAGAATCAAACAGGCAGCCTGGTACTTATAGCCATCTGATGTTCATGAAGACTCCAGTTTGAATCCTGGGATGCGATATTCCTAAGCGACTAGATAGCAGCAGGTAACGCCGATCCGGCCCGTCGGTTATGGGTCACAGCTGCTAGCTGGTTTCCAATAAATTGTTTGAATGGCAGTTATGGCATAGAATGGATCGGAGTTGGTAACAAGAGAGATATGTATGTGCAGACAGCGATGGAAGACTATGATGAAGTGAAGGCAGGTGTAAAGCGAAAGATTCTTGCTCATCACTTCGTTTGACGAGATACAATAAACAAGAGCTAGCCCTCTTTATTCATTGAAATACGCTAGGTGGACACTATTTTGAAACTTAAAATGGAACTTCATTTATTCTCCACTACATATTTGAGGGTGTAACAAATAAGATATATATTTTGTTTGTTATATTCTCAGATATGTAGTGGAGAATGAGTGGGTTCCATTATGGGTTTCAAAATGGATCTAGATAGCAAATCCCTTATTCATTTGACACCACACACTTGTTTATTTTCCTTACTTTTTTTTAAACTATATATTATAAAGGAAAAAAAACTAATTTAACATACTTTTACAAAAATATTTACCAATATAGCACACTTTGCGAAATATTTCCCAAAATAGCACACTTTGTGTGGAACCCGTCACTTAAAGTGACATTTTTGTATCAAATTTGAAAAATACCAAAAATATTGGTGTGTTTATTGTTTAATAAAAAAATTGAAAAAATAAAATAAAAAATAGTGAAAAGCGCCACTGGAGCTTTTAACTTGATACACAATTGAATACAAATATGTTAACGCCACCTTAGGTGGCACTTTTGTTTTTTTTTTCAATTTTTTTATTTTTAAAAGAAACACGTCAATAGTTGTGGCACTTTTCAATTCTGGAAACAAAAAGCTCCACGTAAAGTGACGTTTTTAGACCAAAGTGTGTTATTTTAGGAAATATTTTGCAAACATTGCTACATTGGTAAATATTTTTACAAAACTATGCTATATTGGTTTTTTTTCCTAATATAAAATGGGTAACCATTTTGATGGAGTAGGTACCAACAATGCGGATTAGATTAATTAACACAATATTGATAGAAGTCAATCAAGTGAAATGATAGGTTAGGCAAGTAATGTAGCCACTTCTAATATGTAGTTTGGAAATTGTGTAGTGGTAACGAGCAGATTATCCCATAGGGAACAGGCCTTTGGTTTGCAGCTAATTACCTCGCTGGTCTGGTTCTTTATGATTCAACCATCACTCTTCCGTAGGAAGTGAGTTCACAAAGCGAGTCACTTGTGTTGTGTTAATGCATTAACGACTCCAGAAATTCATTCTCACATTGCAAGCGCACGGCCTCTTATAAGACCCACATTGAGCTAAGTGAGCACTATCACTAATAAATGTACATCCAACTGTATACCATGCATGCAAGATGTGTCGACGACCGAAGACGTTGAAGTGTTGGACCAACTTGGAAAAAGGACATAAAAAGGATTTAAACTCGTATTTTGCTTCTATGTGTACCATTTTGTCAGACCTCGTTGATTTGAGCTCAAACATGTATACCTCCTTTCGTTTTTTGGGGCCGAAGAACATTATACATGCGAAAAGCCACCTCCACCAGCATGAGATATAACTGAGATTCGTTTTCAGCGAAAGCTCCGCTCCACCTAAAATACATCAGAACTTACGATAATTGATTAAGAACCGAGGAAGGCACGGCAACCGAGCCGGATCCAACCGGTAAGTGTCTAAACGACAAGAGAGAATGTCTTATCACACACGCGTGTGGGCGGTGGCCCGGCTTAGGTATCCCCGTCTCCTATCTAATCCATCGGAGAAGTGTTCCTGTCACTCTGAGCGTACCAACGACGCAGCTATAAGAAAGAGGTTTGTTATACATACCACAAACTGAATCAGAAATGAAAATCATTGTGTCATTATTATGCATAACAATAAAAATAGATGAGGAAATCTTCTGTTTTTGTTGTGCGCATACAAAATAACAAAAGGGGTTCTATTTTTGTTCCAGCTTCTTTCGTATATATCATTTCTCTATATGAAATAAGAAGGCGGTATTGACAAGGAAAATGATATGTAGAGCAGTTGGGGACGGACTATGTTTTCTGTTACCATAGTATGTCCCAGCCGCTATCCCGTTGCATATCAGCTCTCGTATATTTTTTTTCTAGATAAGCATTCAATTTATATTGATAATGGCTCATGCATATAGCAGGTACATGTAGTTGGTACATAGATTCAAGATAAAAATATAAAGAACTAAACACCAGGGGTGTGATCCCAAGTGTCCAGATTAGAGAGTGAATAGTATCATTACATTATGTCATCAAAATGGGCGGGGTATCCTAATGTGAGATAACATCCCCGTGGTCTACTTGATAATGCAAGATGTGTAGATGACCTTAGTTTTCTCCACCACCTTCGATAGGGTGGTCTATCTGCCCTCATATACTTATCAGTTAACAAGATGCATGTATGACTATTAGTAGAGGGGATCACATCTTCACTCTATCCCCTTCAATCCTAATTGTGTATGTACCAACCTAGATAACATGTATTGACATACTGTTTAGGAATGTGTCGTTGTGATTAGCAGGGACAGAAACAGAGGTGAAATTAGGGACATATAATTTTAACTCATTAGTAGATTGGGTGACTTGGATGGGTTGTGATAGAAAGAAACAGAGACCAGTATCGGGACAGATGTTATAGCTTTTGCGATGTTAATGGGCATGCACTCGGTTCAAAACACATGTTGATCGGGAAATGTAGAAGAAAGAGAGGGAGTAGTGAGAGATAGAGTGGGGAGAGGGAGTGGATGTAGGAGAGAGATAAAAAGAAGAAATTTATTTACAAATAACTTCTAAGTCATAATGATTGTTTGTAAAATAAAAATAATTGTGTTTCTTACAAAAATATGTGACGATAAGTCCAATATTGACATGTTTTTGAAAAATATAATAGATAAACTAAAAGAGGAGAGAGGGAATGGTTAGAATAAGATAAAAAAGAGGAGAGATGAATTTACATTGCTCAGAACAATTTGTAATGAATTCTATGAAAAAATAAAAACCATTAAATTCTTTTAAAAAAATATTCAACAAGACAAATGTCAACATATTTTTTATAAATATATATGTAATCAAAAAGATATGTGTTGTCTCTCAAGCATTTGTTATTCTGGTTCAGTGTGTTGTTATCTCTGGTCTGTTGTGTTATTATCTATAATTTAATTTTTTCTCTCTTCCTCATTTCACTCATCATAAAGAGATGTGTTGTTATGATTAGTGTGATTTGTTGTTATCTCTAGTCTAGTTTGTTGTTATCTCTGGTCTAGTGTCTAGTAATATAGATGAGGATAAAAATTATGAGTAGGAAGAAAGTAGTGCCATTATTTTTTTAATCTTGATGTTATCTTTGGTCCAGTTTATTATTATCTCTAGTTTAATTCATTGTTATCTCATATCCAATTGTTGGTGTCTCTGGTCTAGTGTTTTGTTTTTCTCTCCTCCTCATTTCACTCAATGTAAAGAGATGTGTTGGTATCATTGGTCCCGTTTATTGTTATCTATCGTCCAATTTGTTATTGTAGTGTTTTATTTTTCACTAGTACAGAAACTACCTCTAGTGTTGGTTAAAATATACCTACAATGTCGGTTAAAAAGTGAAACATAAATGGGTGACACTAGATTTATAGGCCTAAGACATCAGTTCCTTGGGGATGCGAAAATTGACGACCAAGACATTTAGTCTCAGCTTCTATGATAAAACAAACTGACACATCAAGTGTCATAGCCGTAATTAGGGAAAAAACCTTGACGTTTTTTATCCATACTAAGTCACATTTTTAAATACAAAAGGTCACTTTGTCGTTGGGTTTTAAAAGAAACTGACACCTTTCCTACCCCATAGCCATCCATTTTGGAAAAGACCTCGACCTCGTTTATCCATACAAAGTCAGATTTGTAAATGTAAAAGGTCTTTTTGTCATTGGGTTTAAAAGGAAACCGACACCTTTATTGTGACATAGTTGTCAGTTACATATATAAAAACCAACAATTAAGATATATAGTGATAGTTTGTTCACAAAAATTGATGATTGTGATCGTGTTGCCAAGAATGGTAGTGTTGTCCGACACAGATGTTCTGATTAATCCTATAATGACGGTTTTTGTCCTAAACTAACGTCGAAGTCTTTAGCAATTAGTTTCTTAGAATATATGACGACCTACTTTTATTTTTTTAATAACAATATGCAGACCTACAATCCGGCCATTCAATAGCATGCAGAACCTACACTTGTAGGTTGACAACATGTGTGAGTTTAGATAAACAACAGGACAACAAACAACCTACAAAAATATTCGATACCCATTCTCATCACATGTTCAAACATAATTTCATTTCAACATTCATTCACACACATGATACTTCATTCACACATGATACTTCATTTACATATGCATCAACCCATTCTCGTGACATGAAGAAACACAATTCTCATTGTACTCATTCATCTTCACATTCACACACATTATATATTCATACATATGTACCAATAATTTGGTCGTATTAAATTTAAAGTTGTAAGAAGTCATAAGCACATGTACATAGAAATAATAACTTCTAAGTTTAGAAAAGTCATTCTTTAATCCCAATCAAATTAAAAGCTAACATTCCTAATGAAGACTTCTTCTCGTTGTTATCGTATCTCATCTAGATAGGGCTTTCGTATGTCATCTAGATTTTCCCCTATATCGAAGTTCATTTTAAACACCTACAAAGATATAATAACATATATGATTCAAAAGTTTGATATTTTCATATCATCATCACTTAAGCCTCAATCCCAACTATGTTGGGGTCGGCTACGTGGATCCTTTATTTCCATTCAGCTCTATCATGGGTCATATTCTGGTTCAGATGTAGAGATTCAAAATCTCTCCTTATAAGCTCATCCCATGTTCATGTAGGCCTTCCTAATTTTTATTTATTGTGCTTGACTCAATAGCATTTATTTGTATAGGCACATTAGTCGATCTGTGTTGCACATGTTCATACCATCTGAGTCAGCCCTCGCACAACTTATCCTCAATGTTCGCCACCCCCACTTTATTCCTGATATAGTCATTTCTTAGGCGATATTTTCTTGTCTTTCCACACATCCATCTCAGCATACACATTTTAGTAGTATTCATCTTGTTTAGACCTTGTTTCTTCACCGCCCAACATTCACTCCCATAGAGCATGGCTAGTCGTATAGTTATTCTATAAAACTTACTTTTTAACCTAAGAGGGATCTTCCGATCACATAATACTCCACTTGCACTCCTCCATTTCAACCATGATGTAGTGATCATGTGACAAATGTCATTTTGGACATCCCCATCTATTTGAATTACAACCCAAGTAATGAATTATCACATTTTGTAATATCTACTCCGTCTAACTTGGCTCCATCATTCACACTACAAGATTGGCTAAAATGACAACGCATATACTCAGTTTTGCTCCTGGTAATCATCAATTTATTTGATTCCAATGCCTTTCTCCAATGTTCAATTTTATCATTCAATCCATCTTTAGTTTCGTCAATCAAATAACATTCACCAAGGAATATCATCCTGAACATTCTTTGTCAACTCATCCATAACAAGAACAAACAGATATAGGCTGAGTGTGGATGTTGGTGTACCCCAACCATGATAGGAAAAGTTGGTGTCTGTCCTCCATGAGTCTTCACACTTGCAGTAGAGCTATCATACATGTCTTTGATCAAGTCAATGTATTAGATTAGCACACCCTTATTCTTCAAAACCATCCACAAAACTTCTCTGGATACTCGATCATAAGCCTTTTTCAAATCAATAAACACCATATGAAGGTCTCTTTTGCTTTCTCTATACTTCTCCATAGGCCTCCTTATCAGAAAACTAGCATCTGTTGTTGATCTTCCATGCATGAAACCAAATTGGTTGTTTGATATCGGTGTTATAGATCTTAGTCTCTTCTCAATAATCATCTCCCAAAGTTTCATTGTATGACTCATCAACTTGATACCTATATAGTTTGTGCATCTCTAAACATCACCTTTGTTCTTGTAGATGAGGACTATAGTAGGTCTTCATGATCTTGTTAAAGAACTTTGTTAACGACATAACTCCTTCATTCCCCATACCCTTCCATACATCAATGGAAATATCGTCTGGTCTGCATGTCTTTCTCATTTTCATCTTTTTCAAAGTATTCTTGACCTCAAATGGTGAAACTCATTGTGTGTAAATGATATCTCTTGTATTCATGTCACATGAGTCTCTAACATTATTTGCAATAACTCCATTGAAAAGCTCATGGAAGTACTTTCTCCATTGGTTCTTGATATCATCGCCCTTCACCAACACTCTTCCATTTTCATTCTTGATGTATTTTTCTTGGCTCAAGTCTCTTCCTTTCCTTTCTCTTATACGAGCCATTTATATATATATATATATATATATATATATATATATATATATATATATATATATATATATATATATATATATATATCTTTTTTCCCTTGTATTGTGTCCAATTTCTTATAAATATCATTAAAGTAAGTTTGGTTGGGTGTAGTAGGATGTAGTTGTGTGAGTTTGCAATGTAAACATGTCCATCCAACACTCACTTTGTCATTCGACTACACCCTACCAAACAAGCCCTTATTGGAAATGTCAAAAGAAAAAAAAAATGGAAAAAATCTCATTCAGCGCCCACAGATTTTCTTATATAGTATTGATGAGTCTCATTTTACCATAAAATTTTAGAAAGAAAATATAAAAATATATTATACAAACATAGAGACTGATTTGTAATTTTAAAAAATAATAAAAAATTTATTATATAGTATATATTGTGATACATCACATTTAAGACGTGGCACCACAATTTTTGTCAAGTAATGCCCCTCAACCCACCATTTCTTAATAAACAATTAAAATAACAAAATAGGTGACAATTATTATATAGATTAGAAATTCAAAAAGAAAAAAATATATGAACTGCGTGTCAAGCAGACACCTTATCTGGAAAAGTAAACACACAGGCATATCTGTTGTTTATTAGAAATGTCAAAAGAAAAAAATCCAAACAAACACATAAAAAATGAGCACACAAATACATCATCTACCTTTTTTTTTATAGATATAAAGATATATGTGGTTGGAAATTGTAAAATGATAATGACCAGACTATCCCATAGGGAGCAGGCCTTTGCCTTGCATGTGATTACCTCGCCGGTTTGGGTCTTAAGATTCAACCATCACTCACTCATAGGAAGTGAGTTCATCCAAATCTGATGATATATACCCAGTTTGCTCGCATGAATTAACGGCACCAGAAAATGATTCTCACATCGCAATCGCACGGCCTCCTACAAGGCCCACATTGACTTGAGTGAGCACTGTCATCAATAAATGTTATACAACTGTATACAATACATGCAAGATGGGTAGTGGTTCGAAGATGATGAAGGCTTGGACCAACTCCAAAAGCGACTCAAATGGTTTCGTCTTTATTATATTATTTTTTATTGAGAGGATGGCACACACTGTTTTATCACAATTGGAAAAAAGAATCGTTCATTGTTGTTACGAACATTCCTTTCGGACACTTGACATATGCAGACACGTATGATCTATATTACTCAAAATTAAATCTTAGAATACGTCCTTTTTTTCTCGTTTTATCGGACTGCACATCATATTACAGCAATTTCAATCAACATTTAAGGTATACAGAGATTCGTATATAGCGAAACCTTCATTTCCACATATAAAATACACCCGAGCTTCCGATAAGGAGGAATAGGGGCACGGCGACCAAGTCGGATCCAGCTGGCAGGTGCGTAAACGACAAGACTGAATGTGTTGTCACGCTCACGCGTGTGTGGGCGGTCCCCCTGACCCCAGGTATCTCCGTTCCCTGTCTAATCCACCAGCAAGTGTTCCCGTCACTGTCAAGTGCGCGTACCGACGACGCAGCTATCCGGAAGAAGAAGGCGGTGCAGATAGAAAGCCTATGCCATAAGTGGGAGCAGTTCCGAGTCTTCTTCTCCAGTTGCTCTGCATCAATATCTGTTGTTCTTCCCTGTTGAATATACCGACGCAATTACTCTTTCTTAGCTGTCATGCACTTTATTTGGGCCTCTTATCATAGTCGGTCAAAAGTTACCACCAAATTCGTAAGTGGTTATTAATCAGGCAGTTAATGAGTTAATACGTGCACTCAATACGTCTTTCCTTTTTCTAAGTGGAATACCCGTATGTTGAATGTGTGCCACACATTTGACTGGGTTCATAATTGGTATTGAACATCCTGTTCAACAAAGGAGTCATAAAACACGCAATAAGCAGTGTATTATAACTAGTGTTAACATATTTTTTAACGATCAAATATAAGGCATTGCGAATACAAACGTCAAGTTTGAAAATTTTCAGGAGAGCTTAAGACAACAGTATTAGAAAATTTAACATACCACGTACTTCTTTCAAACTATTTTTGGAGAAATAAGGCTCCATTTCCGAGTAAATGAGTTAAGAACCATGTAGTCCTTGGATAATCATCCGACAAGTTGGGTCTCATGCACAAGTTCATTGTCCACCAAGTCAGACAGTCATACAGCAGCAAAACCGATGGTAGTCACGAAATACTGCAACCCAACATGACAAGTTTGGTAGATGTGGCACAATTGTCGAATTATGGGGATGCTAACTTCTTGGGAATGCCTTCCCAATGAAAGTGGGGTGCCCCATGATAGTTAGATTCCTAAGCACGTTAATAGGATGACAAGCGTGGGGGTGATAAGGAACTATGTCAAGAAAGACGAACTATGCAACTGGCACAACGAGGAGCGCCACACCTGCTACCCAAACAAAAGCTTGTTAGAGAAAAAGAACTCTGATGTCAAGGAGATCTTATACTGACCATTTTTTCATGCTCCGCAATACCTCCACCTTAAAAAAAAAATAAAAATACCAAAAAAATTACAAAAAAAATACAAGAAGTGGGTCAAAGCTGCGCTTTCCAGAGCCGAGCTTGATTGCTACTTCTCCGAGAATAGCACACATCTACGACGAAAGCAAGATAAAGTACACAAATGCTCTTGTTGTGGACTACATGCTGGAGGAGCAACAATCCTTTCTCATTGTATACAAGACGGAAATGATCAATCTCAACTTAGGCCTCGAATAATGCAAAGTAAAAATTGAGCCCTCTCCAATGCAACTACATTGATATTTTCTTGGAGCTAGTTAGGCATACTAGGTTTGGATGAGATAACATATCCTCCCAATCATCCCTGCCATATGCCAAATCAAGTAGAAAGTTGGATGATTATGACCAAAATGGAGCATCTACATGTCATAGAAGAGGTTTAAAAGTAGTACAATGATGGTTTATTAGAGCTGGTCAAATATCCTATATGGCTCACCAACGTTGTAATAGTATCAAATAAATATATCAAAGTAAGCATGTGCATGGAGTATTGCAACCTCAATGAGGTATTTCCCAAAGACCGATTCCCACTATCACACTGACGTACCAGTCAATAACACAATTGGCTACAACCTCGCTACCTTCATGGATGGATTCACCAAGTATAACCAAATAAAGATAGCTAATGGTTACAAGGAGAAGATGACCTACATACATATTGGGAAGTATTCTTCTATTGAGTCATTCTGGCCTCAAACATGTTAGAGCCACCTATCAAATGGTGATGGTCTTCCTCTTTCACGACATTATTCACTAAGAGGTGGAAATCGATGTGAAATATATAATTTGCAAAAAAGAAAGATCATAAAGATCACATCACCACCTATAAAGTTGTTCCAAAATCAGTGAAGATTATCAATGTGTCTCAATCCTACAAAATGTACCTTTGGAATCACATGTAGTGACCACTTGGGTTACATTGTTAGTCAAAGAGAAATTGTTGTCTACCCTAGAAAGGCTTGTTCCATCAGGGAAATGCCTTTACCGAAGATAGAAAATGATATCTGAATGCCCAAGTATCCCCTCCATTCTTTGACTATATATTTGTGAAACATGAATGGGTGAAAATCTCTACAGTGAAGATTGGGGTTTTAGTCATGCTTTTTCTTTATAGGCCAAACAAAATGGATGCAAGATGCCAATGGTCAGGTCAGGATAAGGGACAAAAGAAAACCAAACTCGCCCCCCACACAAATGAGAAAAACTATGAAAAAGCTTCGGGTACGGGGTGGATAAGTCAAGAGTCACCAAATATTGGACAAGGCATCATGTTACACGTGGCAAGGTGTTAGGTGGGGCAGAAACTACCTAACACGACTAAAACATGTTTGAGTCTTGATATCTTTTGACCCGACCCAAAATGACCCGAACCTGAGAAAACCAAAAATATTTGTGTGTCACGTTAGGGAGTCAGGTCTTATAAGGTTTGGGGGACCTAGTATCAAGGAGCTATGTTGAGAAGAGAAATAGGGGAAAACGTTGCGGTCGGTGCTCGTTGGAGAGATTGGGTGGACCAAACCCTACATTATTTAGGGTCCCATTCTCTTCACATTATTACCAAAAGAGTTTCATTATATATCATGCATGAATTTTTATATTTTATTTATTTATTTGATTATGTCCATTAAATCAATATTTATTTAAATAAAGACACATTATTTATAAAAACTGGGATCAAATACCATTGTTTCCATAAGATCTTGAGTTAGTGCAACAACAATCTATGCAAATATGTTGTCGATCATCATATATGACAAGTTCGGTAGATGTGGCACAATTGTCGAATTATGGGGATGCTAACTTCTTGGGAATGCCTTCCCAATGAAAGTGGGGTGCCCCATGATAGTTAGATTCCTAAGCACGTTAATAGGATGACAAG
Organism: Alisma plantago-aquatica; assembly: GCA_963693085.1. Taxonomy (NCBI): domain Eukaryota; kingdom Viridiplantae; phylum Streptophyta; class Magnoliopsida; order Alismatales; family Alismataceae; genus Alisma; species Alisma plantago-aquatica. The sequence goes on along the minus strand of OY856409.1, from coordinate 488,448,274 downwards.
TGTGGGGGTGATAAGGAACTATGTCAAGAAAGACAAACTATGCAACTAGCACAACGAGGAGCGGGCTGTTATAAATTGAAGCCACACCTGCTATCCAAACAAAAGCTTGTTAGAGAAAGGAACTCTGACGTCAAGGAGATCTTATAATGACCATTTTTTCATGCTCCGCAATACCTCCACCTTAAAAAAATGAAAATACCAAAAAAATTACAAAAAAAATACAAGAAGTGGGGTCAAAGCTGTGCTTTCCAGAGCCGAGCTTGATTGCTACTTCTCCGAGAATAGCACACATCTACGACGAAAGAAAGATAAAGTACAAAAATGCTCTTATTGTGGACTACATGCTGGAGGAGAAATAACCCTTTCTCATTGTATACAAGACAGAAATGATCGATCTCAACTTAGGCCTCGAATAATGCAAAGTAAAAATTGAGCCCTCTCCAATGCAACTACATTGATATTTTCTTGGAGCTAGTTAGGCATACTAGGTTTGGATGAGATATTTTAAGTACATCTCCTCCCATTCATCCCTGCCATACGCCCAATCAAGTAGAAAGTTGGATGATTACGACCAAAATGGAGCATCTACATGTCATAGAAGAGGTTTAAAAGTAGTACAATGATGGTTTATTAGAGTTGGTCAAATATCCTATATGGCTCATCAACGTTGTAATAGTATCAAATAAATATATCAAAGTAAGCATGTGCATGGAGTATTGCAACCTTAATGAGGTATTTCCCAAAGACCGATTCCCACTATCACATAGACGTACCAGTCAATAACACAATTGGCTACAACCCCGTTAGCTTCATGGATGGATTCACCAAGTATAGCCAAATAAAGATAGCTAATGGTTACAAGGAGAAGATGACCTACATACTTATTAGGAAGTATTCTTCTATTGAGTCATTCCCTATGGCCTCAAACATGTTAGAGCCACCTATCAAATGGTGATGGTCTTCCTCTTTCACGACATGATTCACTAAGAGGTGGAAATCGATGTGAAATATATAATTTGCAAAAAAGAAAGATCATAAAGATCACATCACCACCTATAAAGTTGTTCCAAAATTGGTGAACATTATCAATGTGTCTCAATCCTACAAAATGTACCTTTGGAATTGCATGTAGTAACCACTTGGGTTACATTGTTAGTCAAATAGAAATTGTTGTCGACCCTAGAAAGGCTTGTTCCATCAGGGAAATGCCTTTACCGAAGATAGAAAATGATATCGGAGGCATGCTCAATTGTCACTACGTCATAATAGACTATATCACTAGGCTTTGGTTCTAAAGCCTACAATGCCCAAGTATCCCCTCCATTCTTTGACTATATATTTGTGAAACATGAATGGGTGAAAATCTCTACAGTGAAGATTGGGGTTTTAGTCATGCTTTTTCTTTATAGGCCAAACAAAATGGATGTAGGACGCCAATGGTCAGGTCAGGATAAGGGACAAAAGAAAACCAGACTCGCCCCCATACAAATGAGGAAAACTATGAAAATGCTTCGGGTACGGGGTGGATAAGTCAAGAGTCACCAAATATTGGACAAGGCATCATGTTACGTGTGGGAAGGTGTTAGGTGGGGCAGAAACTAACTGACACGACTAAAACAGGTTTGAGTCTTGATATCTTTTGACCCGACCCAAAATGACCCGAACCTGAGAAAACCAAAAATATTTGTGTGTCACGTTAGGGGGTCAGGTCTTATAAGGTTTGGGGGACCTACTATCAAGGAGCTATGTTGAGAAGAGAAATAGGGGAAAAAGTTGCGGTCGGTGCTCGTTGGAGAGATTGGGTGGACCAAACCCTACATTATTTAGGGTCCCATTGTCTTCACATTATTACCAAAAGAGTTTCATTATATATCATGCATGAATTTTTATATTTTATTTATTTATCTGATTATGTCCATTAAATCAATATTTATTTAAATAAAGACACATTATTCATTTTTATGGATACAAAAACTTATGTTGTTATTCCAATTCATGTTTAAGCACATTTTGCCATTTATTCAACATATCTTAGCCATTATGTGAATATTAGTTATCAAAGAAGACATATGTGGCTTATATCATGTTATGAGATGCCATTTAATGTACTAGTATTTGTTTTCAAGCCTAAATATGTTATGGATTTCCCTTAAGTTGATCTTCATGTGGCTCTATCCTTGAAGTCGCTCTATACCTACGGGCATCGTGCCCCCAGACATTCATGCAATAAAAAAACACATTATAGTAAGCGGAATTGAGGATTATTATTATAACTAATAACTTGGAAATAAGTAAATACTTGGAAAAAAAGAATAATAAACTTAGGTTCATATATTGTGATCTTAGTGCTTCACTATAGTGTCCTCTACTCTGATGCACCGATTGTGCTCATAAGGCTTGTAGGCTCAACGGATGATCCAATCGGACTCATGATTTGCACATGAGTGCCATAAGTTATGCTCTAATTGAGCTCATGATTTGCACATAAGTGCCAATGTGTTCCATTTGAACTCATAAGGCCAGAGGGCTCAACATTAAAGTGATTGAGGACAAAATAACAACCCATTACATGATTAATCATTAGCTTGACGATTCTTTACTTCAACCGAATTTGATATGATCATGACATAAATTCTTGTAAATAAACATTGAAAGCAAAGGGAGAATTTAATAACATTGATGTGAATAATATTCAATTTGGATTACATGGATATGCTTATAATTTAATTTTATCATCATAATAATCATAAGATGAGGAAAACCAATACTAAATACTAAAAGTGCATGAACCTGCTTACCTCTCTCTTGGAGAAGATCTTAGTTGTTCTTCTTAGGTTAATGAAACTGTACTGACATTCTTGCGGTCAATAAACTATATTTACCCTTGGAGTTAATTTGGGTGGTTTCATCGTAGTTGTTGCCCTGAGGTCATTGATGCTAGAGAAGGGGTTGAATCCACGACATGAACACAGGAAAGGATTCAATGAAATTGTCTATAGAGGATGCTCGAAGGGGAAGAAGCTTCTTGGATGCAGGCTAGATGATCAGACGATGTTTTTTAGATGAGGACCCTCTATAACTTCTGATGGGGGAAGGAGATGGTGAAGAAGGCATTTTTCAATGGGGGAAAACTAGGGTTCATAACCAACATTTAAATAGCTCAAACGGGTTTCCTAATTTGATTGGGAATCCCATCTTCTCTCGAGTTTGGCTCAATCACAAGAAAGGCGAAAGGGTAAAGAAAAGAACCACACAGACTATAGTGTCTAGGCATGAAGGGGATCAAGGAAGGAGAATAATGAATCCCGCTGGATGCTCATCAAATGGTTTAGAAAGATAACAAGATAAACCAAGTCACAAAAATCCACGTGACACGGTGACTTTAGGTAACCCAAAAATTTAAATCATAAACCATATAGTTTAATTTATATAAGGATTATTACTTAGACATCATCATCTCCAATTAAAAGAGCTATCTAGATTTATCCAAAAAAATCTCAAAATTGGTAACCAAACTAAATTGGTCCCAATGAACACATTTATGGAGTTAGATTTATCTTGTAGGTGTTGTCTTATATGAGTTCTACTACCATTAGAGTTTTACTCAAATCTCTTTCTAGTAATCATTATACATCACACTAATTATCAATATTGAGGAATTAGAGTTTGGTTATCATCATCTTACATATACCAAGATTATCTGACATTAGTTTACACAAATTGTGATAACTTACTCATTAGGTTCATTGTCTCCATTTATTCAATATGAGCTTATATCTCAGACATTTATTTACCTTAATTTATGTTCATCATTCAATAATCATCACACTATGTCCATCAGTCACTTTATTTTCCATATAAAACATTCATTCATCTTCACACACACCCAATTGCTAATTAAACACATTTAAGCCACTATGTGTGTGTTAGTGAGCTAGGTGACATAAATTACACCTTGTATGAAACCATTTACATAGTAAACCATGGTTATATTTAACTGGTCCCTTAGTAAACCCTTATTAGGAAAACCCACCTTTAAGGTTTAAATTAGGTATGAAAATTTAGGATGATACAATTATGCCCACCTAAAATAATTTTTTTCCTCAAAATTTCCTCAAACTACTACCCACCTTAGGGCTTCACATATTCTATATATGCTAACTCTCTAATATTATCCTAAAGTCTCATTGGTATGATTAAGATGTCCTACTCATTGTTAACACAATTACATGATAACTTGATTAACTTGGCATGATTTCATATTAAACTAGATTCTTACTTGAGTTGATATAGTCACTCTCCTGAATGCACCCGTGGTGCTCATAAGGCTGGTTAAGGCTCACTTAAGGCTGATTAAGGGCCACATAAATTCAGCTAAGGATCAGGTAAGGTTGGTTAAGGATCACATAAGGCCAATTAAGGCTCATATAAGGTCAGTTAAGGCTCACATAAGGTCGTTTAGGGCTCACATAAGGCCAATTAAGGCTCACATAAGGTTGGTTAAGCCTCACATAACATGATTGAGAGGACCATACTGACATAACATTATTTCTTAATCTTAAACATGATTTTGAAAGTTCCATAATCCATTAGCATGGTAGTGATATTGTAGGGAAATATGGCTACAGGGCAGGCAACGGAAACAAAAATTTTATCTATCATATTTCCCATGACCAGCGGATCGCGTCAATAACTATAATGCAGGAAGGATGGTTTCAAGGATATACTTGGTCTTGGAGTAAGTCTGGCGACAATCCTCATTGTCTTAGATGCACAACTTCTGAATCATGATTGCACTAGGACTCATTTGACTGTTGTGCCTCCTAGTTTGTACCACTGACTGCAGCCACAAACATTGTCTTCATTAGTTCTCCTCTTATCACAAACTATAGGTTGATGTTGTCCTTCTAGTGGTAGACAACGAACTCCCACCTCTATGGTAGTCCACACGGACCGCCTAGAAGTCATGTCATCCAGTTAGAATGATCACGAAGGAGTTGTCTCTCTTTTTGTTATACTAGTCACCAACTTGCTCTCCCACGACAATGATCTCAATTGCTCTTTACCTTGTTGTTCCTCCCTAGTCGGGTAGAACTTGCTCGAGCTCTCGTGGTTACCACAACTAGAGAGGACAATGTTTGTTAGAGCAATTATTTCTCATTTGTTTGTGTTGGCCCTGGGAAGCCCCTAGTACCCCTCTATTTATAAGTGGGGTTTGGGTTTAGGTTCCCAATTGATGCGGGAGTCGAAAGGGACCAGAAGATCTCAAATTTTCACAACAATTCTAGAAATATCACAACTTGCGACAGCCCATACGGTCGTCTGGCATGCCAGGCAGTCATTTGGCACATCCCAAATGGTTGTTTGATTGTTTCCCAGTTGTACATGAATTTAGCAATTCGTTTCTAATTAATCTTCTTCATGATGAACCGCTTCAACCCTTTGTCAATGTATGTGCTCTCACTTCATCTAAGAAGCCTTCCAGATCTATCTGTATAGATCTGTATCCCCAAGATGTAGGATGCTTTTCCCAAGCCTTTCATAGATAATGTATTTCCAAGCCATGTATTTATCATTTGTAAAGTAGGGATGTCAATCCCCATCAATAGTGTGGGCTCCGATCTCCAAAACACGACATAAACTCAGCGGAAGCATTCGATTAATAGCGGAATACAAAAAATCATGAAAAATTAAAACTTTTTGAGACAAGATCTTGAAATCATAAATATTCTTTCATAAAAGCAAGATAAACAGTTTACATCTCTGCTAAATCACTTCTTGAGTGATTATATACAACCAGATACAAAATCTCAAGATTGAAAACCAAAATCTCAATCCAATTAACTCCAAGGACCTGAGAGTACAGAGACAACATAGGACTAACTAACTACATGGCTCAGCAGTTAGTATTTCCACCTGAGATTCACTGCTGCTCCTGGTGCTGCTGTTGTTGATACTGATCACCTGCAGACTGGTTCCTTCGTCCCCGACGACCACCTAAAAAGTTGAAGTCTACGGAGTGAGACAATTTTAAATAATTGTCCTAGCGAGAGTTATAACTCTCCACCAGAAGCTTTATTATAGCAATCAAAGAACAACATAAGAAATAAAAGCTTTTAAGGTAATCAACAGCAGATTGACATTAAGTAGGACAATAGCATTTAAGAAATATGAAAAACATATATACTAGGCAGTGTAATTTCAGTCATTGTATCTCATAGATTTAAACTAAGCAGATATGCTACGTGGTTGATTATGTTTTACAAACATTATTATGCCCTGCGGAGATGAGGTATACCGCTCATACTCCAACCGATCACTTATTAAGTCGCATCGGTATCATACCTAGGTCATCAAAAGAGCTAGATTCTTATGACCTCATCTTCCTCAGTCAGAGTGAGGATAAACATGCAGGACATCTAGTGTCTCTGCTACTATAGCTTACCAGGGTATTCTGGTACTTCGCTATTAGAGTCACAGTGGCATTTTGTACTCTCTTCGTCATCGAAATATTTCTTGTTTATCTCTCATCGATGCGGTATAAAAGATTTCCTCGAGAGATTAGTGTTACATCACCCCGAAATAAACATATAGTGAAGGATTGATAGATTAAGATATACCTACATCAATTCCTATACTAGGATGTAAGGATATACACATCCATTTCCCCCCACATACTCAAAAGTATGTGATCCAGGAGTTCCCTTAGGAAAACCTATTTCACCATCATTTAACTTCTGACAATGATGGATCTATGATCAGGGCTCTACATGGTATGATTATACTTGATTAGTTAGGTACATTTCAGTATTCTTTTAACATCATACATGTTTCCAAGCATTTAAATATTATAATACTACTATACAAGAAGAATATTAAATGTATCAAGTTTAACTCATATCAGTTACCAAAGGATATCAACTCATCATAAGTCATTTAATTAGCATGACCTTGATGTTACTCATGGCTCTTACAGCCTATCATCTCATATGATGCTACTTAAACTTAGGCATCATAGCATATTCACTATTCATTAAGATAATAACATGCTTTCAATGAATATGGTATCATAATCCTTACCTGGATATGATCATCCTCATATAAAAACCTGCATGGTTAATTCAACTAATAATAATAAACAATTCATTTCAAAAGTTATACCTTCATACTCTTACAAGAGCTAGGTTCCCTGATTTTCATCAATTAGGGTTATCCAATCCCTTCCATTATAATTAGAAATAGTGATTCCTCCTTTCATACTTAAATCATGAAGATTCATGCTTAAAAGTATAACCTGGAATTAGGGTTTATTGTACATTTCATCATATTACCCTAGAATTAGGGTTTACTATTCACTTTATAGTGAATTGAGCTCATAGCATCATCATGTATGAGAAACATCATCATTGCTGCCTTCCAATTAGGTTAAGATTCATCAATTATCATAATTAGGGTTTTCATGATCTCACATAGGTGGATCATACCCTAATCATGCACATTCATATACATTGAAGGTATTTTATTTGAGTTTCAACCATAAATGGTACCTTCTCTCTCCTCTTACTAATAGATGGTGATTACATCACTCTAGAATAGGTTAGGTCAAGTCCTCATTGATTAAAATAAGCTAAGTCTCCACTATCATGTCATTAGGGTTTGATCAAAGCAAGGTATCATCTAGTTGAACCCTTCAAGGGCATATTGGTAAAGTACACCATTGATCACAATCATGGGTCAATATATTAATCACTTAACCCCTTAATGTCTCTAAGTATCATTAGGGTTTGGATTAGACCACCATAGAACCAATTTAAACCTTCAAAGTACTAAGAAAACACAACCCTAAAGTCTCCAAATGATTACACACTTTCAACCTCCAAACGGTCTTGAGACCGTTTGGATGTGTTGATCGTTTGCTATAGTTGACTTCAAGACCGCATGACACTCAAGACCGTTTGCCCTTAAACGGTCTTGAGACCGTTTGAGTGCGTTGACCGTTTGAGAGTGTTGACTTCCAAACCGTTTGGATGAAATGACCTTGAAACCACATGAGTTGAAACGATCTTGAGATCGATTGGACCAAACGACCTTGAGATCGTTTGAGTCCAAACGGTCTTGAGACCGTTTGGTCCAAATGGGCTCAAACCGCATGGACCTCAAAGGTGTATCAAAGGTTATAATCAATTATGGTTATCTATGTTGAAGCCTTCAATTGGCCATAACCTTGTTAACCACTTATAAGTTGAGCCAATTAGGGTTAAATCCAACTTAATTAGGGTTTGCAATCGGTTAACCATCAATGTTCAACAATGTGAAACAAATTGAAGTTGAACCCATCAATTGATACTCAATTGGGCCGAAACTTGGCCCAAACGATCTTGAGATCGTTTGGACACCCTCCAAACGGTCTTGAGACCGTTTTCCCAAAGTTTCATCAAAATCTAAGTCGATTTGATAAGGGTTGAACCCTAATTAGGTCTAAAATCAGCACTTTTATTCAATTCATCAACCTATTGTGATTGGACCCTTAATTCATCAAATTACCTTAACCCTAGACCTCCAAACGGTCTTGGGTTGTCACCAAATGGTCTTGAGACCGTTTGAGTGAACCCCCAAACGGTCTTGTGACCGTTTGGGCCCTTCAACCCAAAGTTCACCAAAATCTATCCTTGAAATCAGCAATTCAACCCGATTAGGGTTTAGAAGGTTGAAGTGCCTTCAACTTGTGATTGGTTTGCAATTAGATCATGATTCTTTATAATTTATTAATTCAAAATGTGTACAACAGACCTCTAAACGGTCTTTACTTGGTCAACCCTTACCAAACGGTCTTGGAGACCGTTTGAATCTAAACGGTCTTGCAAGACCGCATGAGATCAAACGGTCTTGAGATCGTTTGATTTCAAACGGTTTGCAAACCGTTTAGACCAAATGGTCCAAGGTTGTTTGGTAAAGTTACCTAGGAATTCACGCCCATCATCTTCAACCTCTATGTAGGTCGGTTACTTCACGGATTGCTTGCAAAAGTGCAAGAAAGAGTGGGGAAGAAGAAAAACTAGGTTCTAACTTGCAAGAACATAGATATGCATAATAAAGCAAAGGTTTAGAGTCATAAAACCCACCTTAAACATTGTTCCTAGAGCTCCAAGCTTCCAAGCTTAAAGCCTTTAATGGCGTCTTGAGCTCCACAGGTCGGCCAAAGAAGTTTCTCCAAGAAAAGGTTGGGAAAGGTCGGCTAGAACAAGAAACCTAAGTGAGATAACCATAAAACCAACCTTATACAAGGAATTCCTCCATGAATCCGAGCTAAAAGATGGTCTCTTCTCACCTTAGAACAGGTTGGACGCCTTCTTGAGCTCCAGAGCTCTGCCTTAGTCAGTTGAGCAAGATGATAAGTGAAGAAGAGAAGGGAATACGTTTACTTGGTTTGCAAAGAAAGAAGCTTATATAGCTTGGGTTAGTTTTCAACATAAGGACCTCTAGTTTTATGGGTTTCTCATCTAGGTCCCTCCTTAACTTCTAAGGCACATTCAATCTATCATAAATTTAAGCAAATCCCATCAAAACTCAAGAGCTAAGGGTAAAGAAAGCCAACATGCAAACTAAGGTACATATATAAAAGGTCTCTTTACTCATACTAGGTAATTCTACTACAAAAGTCATTCTTCTTATCTGATTATCTAATTGAAGCGCCCCTTTCATCATTTCTTCTCTAAATGATGTCAAGAGTCATAAAGGATACTCTAAAAGGTTTATTTTACAAGTTTCACCCCACATTTTTGGTAAATTGCACTTTACTCCAAAATTAGGGTTTTTAAGCACAAAGATTGCTCCACAAGCTGTATCTTGATGCCCAAACTTGGGAAATCCATAATACTTCATCATATCCATTCATATGATGTCTCATCATCAGAGGAACATCTTAACATGTGTAATTTTGCAAGTTAACCCCTCTAATTGGGTAATTTGCACATAGGTCCCTGTATCACAAAACAATACTACAACATTGTTTAAAAAGGACAGAATGAAAATGTATGTTCCTCAGGAACTTAATTACATGCCAAAAGATAATCACAATTATTTAATTACATGATTAAGCAAAACACGTAGGGTTAACTTATAATCCAGGTCAGGGATGTTACAAATTATCCACCCCTTACAAGGATTTCGTCCCCGAAATCGATAAAACATATTAGGAGAAAAGAGTAGGGTATTTCCTTCTCATCTCTTCCTCTAGTTCCCAAGTGGCTTCTTCAACACCACGATGATTCCATAGGACTTTCACAAGACTTATGTCTTTCTTCTTTAGCTTTTTAATTATGTTATCAAGGATTGACATTGATCCTTCCTCATAAGTTATATCATCATTCAATTCTACCTTCATAGGTTGTAGAACTGACTCGGTATCAGGGTGACATTTCCTCAGCATAGAAATGTGAAACACAGGGTGTAACTTCTGCAACTCTTGAGGTAACTCTAGTCTATAGGCTACCTTTCCAACCCGTTTAATGATTGGATAAGGCCCCATAAATCTAGGAGCTAACTTCCCTTTCCTTCCAAAATGAAGGACTCCTTTCCAAGGCGAGACCTTGAGGTACACTTTGTCTCCAACTTGGAACTCTAAGGGTCTACGACGTCTATCGGCGTAAGATTTCTACCTATCCTGTGCAGTCTTAATCTGTTGTATTACTTTAATCTTCTCTGTGGTCTGCTGCACAAGATCAGGACCTAACAATTGATGTTCACCAGTCTCATACCAACATAAGGGTGATCTACAACGTCTACCATACAAAGTTTCATAAGGTGCCATATCAATGCTATGTTGATAGCTATTGTTATAGGCAAACTCTATCAAGCTTAGGTGTAAATCCCAACTCCCGGTAAACTGGAGAACACATGCTCTCAACAAGTCTTCCAAGGTCTGTATAGTCCTTTCTGACTGTCCATCAGTCTGTGGATGAAAGGTTGTACTAAATCTTAACTTGGTGCCTAAAGCTCTGTGTAACTGCTCCCAAAAACGACTTGTAAACTGGGGACCTCTGTCAGAAACTATATTGACTGGAACTCCGTGCAATCGCACTATCTCTTGAACATACAGTTATGATAACCTTTCAGAAGAATAGGTTGTTTTGACAGGTAAGAAATGCAATGTCTTTGTCAACCTATCAACTATTACCCAGATGGAATCATGTCCTTTGCTTGTCCTGGGTAGGCCAACAACAAAGTCCATGGTCACATGGTCCCACTTCCACTGTGGTATGGGTAAAGGTTGCATTGTCCCTGCAGGCTTCTGGTGTTAAGCTTTAACTTGCTGACACACAGGACACCTCAGAACAAACTCAGCAACATCCTTTTTCATCCCAGGCCACCAATACATATCTTTCAAGTTTCGATACATCTTGGTGCTCCCTGGATGCATGGCATACATAGAAGAATGAGATTCTTCCAAGACTAACTTCTTCAAGTTATACACATTCGGTACTATCATCCTCCCATGATAGCATGCCACTTGATCATCTGAGTCATGAAAACCATCTCTCTTTTCATCACCATACTCCGATCTGATCTGCTGAACTGTAGCATCAACTTGTTGTTCTTCCTTAATCTGCTCTCTTAGAGTAGGTTTTATATGCATCTCAGCCAACAATCCGGCTAACAATGATACCTTCAACTGTACATTGTCTTTCCTTAAGGAGATAAGCATATCTCTCCTAGAGCATACTAAAGAGTTTAGTTGTGCCCTATCCATGGTTGATGTTGCTGATTTCCTACTCAAGGCATCTGCAACCACATTGGCCTTCCCTGGATGGTAATCAATTGTACAATCGTAGTCCTTGATTAACTCCATCCAGTGACGTTGCCTCATGTTAAGTTCATGCTGAGAGAAGATATACTTAAGGTTCTTGTGGTCTGTGAAAATCTGGAATGTCTCTCCGTAGAGATAATGTCTCCAGATCTTCAAGGAATGAACCACAACAGCTAACTCCAGATCGTGTGTTGGATAATTCTCCTCGTGTTTCTTAAGTTGTCGGGAAGCAAAAGAAATCACTTGCTTATCCTGCATCAACACGCATCCGAGTCCATTCTTGGAGGCATCACAGAAAACTACATATCCCTTACCTTGCTCAGGTAGCACAAGTACAGGTGCACTTGTCAACCTTTCCTTCAATAGCTGAAAAGATTGCTGGCACTTATCACTCCAGGAAAAAGGAACATCTTTTCGGGTTAACTTGGTCAAGGGTAAGGCTATAGAACTGAAGTTCTTGATGAACCTTCGGTAGTAGCCAGCTAACCCTAAGAAACTATGAATCTCTGTCGGTGTCTTTGGTTGTTCCCACTGTAGAACAAATTCTACCTTTTTAGGGTCAACACGAATACCCAAGGCAGATACCACGTGTCCAAGAAAAGATACTTCTGGCAACTAGAACTCACACTTGCTAAACTTAGCGTATAGCTTATGTTCCCTTAGCAAGGTCAAAGCTTGGCGAAGATGTTGTTCATGCTGCTGAGCATCTCTACTATAGATCAGAATGTCATCTATGAAGACAACAACACACTGATCGAGGAAAGGTCGGAAGATTCTATTCATGAGTTCCATAAATGCAGCTGGTGCATTAGTTAGTCCAAACGACATAACTGTGAACTCATAGTGGCCATACCTTGTCCTAAAGGTAGACTTGGATATGTCACTATCCTTAATACGAAGTTGATGATATCCTGACCTCAAGTCTATCTTCGAGAAGACGGTTGCACCACACAACTGGTCAAAAAGATCATCAATCCTCGGCAGAGGGTAATTGTTCTTTATTGTTACTTTATTGAGTTGTCTATAATCAATGCACAAACACATTGACCCGTCTTTCTTTTTAACAAACAAAACCGGAGCACCCCAGGGTGAAGTACTCGGTCGGATGAAACCCTTCTCAAGTAACTCCTGAAGTTGTTTCTTGAGTTCTGCCATCTCGGTAGGCGCCATCCTATATGGTGTTTGAGCTATAGGTTGTGTATCTGGGACCAAATTGATTTCAAAATCAATTTCCCGAGGTGGTGGTATACCTGGAAGTTCTTCAGGAAACACATCTTCGAATTTCCTGACTACAGGAACTTCAGCAGGGTTAGGACTTTCCATGGTAGTATCTACCACATGGGCCAAGAATTCATAACATCCTTGCCTCATCAGCTTCTCAGCAACCATAGATGACACAAGACAGGTGGGTATAATCTTTCTCTCTCCTTGAAAGATCCATATGTCGCTTTCATCAGCAAACATAGCCTGCTTGGATTCAAAATCCAAGACAACTCTATACCTTTCCAAGGTATCCATCCCAAGGATTATATCAAATCCTTGCATATCAAGTGGTATAAGATCCACTTGAATGCGATGATCAGAAAAGAAGAGGATGCAGGGAGAGCATACCTCCTGCAACACAGCAGACCCTCTCCATGGAGTCTCAAGCAACAAGCTATCTGCCCTATGACTGACCGTCATTTTGCAGTTGTGAATCACTCTTCGAGTGATAAAGGAGTGTGTAGCACCCGGGTCAATCAAAATAGACACAACACATGATGTAGACATATCAGAATATAGAAATTCCATCTGACCTGCCACAACCCGTGGATTGATCACTGCATTAGGTGGGTTCATTGCATAGAACCTTGTTGTCGCCTGAGGTTAAGTTGGTGCTGACGATCCAGCTTGGGACGCTTGTCCACGTCCTCTAGTTGTTCCTTGAAAATATCTTCTCTGTGACCCCTTTTGACTCTGTCTCTAAGGCTGTGTCACACTAACAGGCCTAGACCTGCAGTCCTTCATCATATGTCCCACCTTCCCACAGTTGTAGCAGCTTCTTTCCAGTTGTTGTGGTCTTGGTGGTCCTGTGACTGACATTGATGCTGAACTGCGAGTCTCTTGTAGTGGTAGGCTTCGTCCTCTACCTCTACTCGGTGTCCACTGTGTTTGAGCACTAGATCTGGGTGGTGGAGGTGTAGGTGCAGATAATCTAGGCTTCTTAAAGTCTCTAGATGAAGAACCCTAGAACTACAAATATCTCTTATAGGTTTGCCTCTTCTTGGTTACAGATCTCTCTATCCTTCGGACTGACTCAACGAAGGTAGCGAACCTCTCCCGATTTTCTAGGGCAGACACGGGAGTAGTCAAATCGGCATTCAAACCCTTCTCAAACCTTCTAATCCTTTCTTCTTCTGTGGCATCCATGTGCAGACAGAACCGTAGCAACTCCATGAACTTAGCTTCATACTCTCTAATGTTCATCATGCCTTGCCTCAATCTCTCAAACTGAGAGATCTTCTCGTCCAGGAATGTCTTTAGAAAGTATCTGTTGACAAATCCCCGACGAAAGTCTTCCCATGAGATCTCTACTCCAGGCCTCTTCTGCTCTTCCATGGTCCACCAGTGACTGACACTTCCTTTGAGAAGATAGACAACATGTCTAACCTTCTCAGCTTCAGGGATGTTCAAGATTCTGAAGGCTTTCTCCAACTCAGTTAACCACATATCGACATCTGTGGGGTCAGCTGTCCCAAAGTATTCGGTTGCTCTGACACGACGAAGTCACTCGAACGTCTTATCGATACGTTGTCCTTCAGGATGGACAGGTGCCCTTGGTGCAGGCATGGGCATCCTGTCGGTGATATGTGTCATGGCAGTCATAAACTGCCCGAACATGGTTTGAATAGCTGGGTTACCCATGTCAACTGGGTGAAACTGAGGTGGCTCCCTAGGTGGCTCAGGTACGGGCTGTTCTATTTTTGGGATCCTTGCACCTTCTCGAGGTGCAGCAATGCTACTCTCAACCACGTACTCCTCATGTGGCTCAGACATCCTTATATATCTTCTTCTCCTGAGCAACAGAAGATTCTATTAGATAGGAAAGAAACACTAAGGATAGACTCGACATCCTAAGTCTTATGTCTCTGTAGACTCAGCGAACCTAGAGCTCTGATACCACTAAATTGTGGGCTCCGATCTCCAAACCATGACATAAACTCAGAGGAAGCATTTGATTAATAGAGGAATATGAAAAATCATGAAAAATTAAAACTTTTCGAGACAAGATCTTGAAATCATAAATCTTCTTTCATAAAAGCAAGATAAACAGTTTACATCTCTGCTAAATCACTTCTTGAGTGATTATATACAACCAGATACAAAATCTCAAGATTGAAAACCAAAATCTCAGACCAATTAACTCCAAGGACCTGAGAGTACAGAGACGACATAGGACTAACTAACTACATGGCTCAGCAGTCAGTATTTCCACCTGAGATTCACTGCTGCTCCTGGTGCTGCTGCTGTTGATACTGATCATCTGCAGACTGGTTCCTTCATCCCCGACGACCACCTAAAAAGTTGAAGTCTACAGAGTGAGACAATTTTAAATAATTGTCCCAGCGAGAGTTATAACTCTCCGCCAGAAGCTTTATTATAGCAATCAAAGAACAACATAAGCAATAAAAGCTTTTAAGGTAATCAACAGCAGATTGACATTAAGTAGGACAATAGCATTTAAGAAATATGAAAAACATATATACTAGGCAGTGTAATTTCAGTCATTGTATCTCGTAGATTTAAACTAAGCAGATATGCTACGTGGTTGATTATGTTTTACAAACATTATTATGCCCTGCGGAGATGAGGTATACCGCTCATACTCCAACCGATCACTTATTAAGTCGCATCGGTATCATACCTAGGTCATCAAAAGAGCTGGATTCTTATGACCTCATCTTCCTCAGTCAGAGTGAGGATAAACATGCAGGACATCTAGTGTCTCTGCTACTATAGCTTACCAGGGTATTCTGATACTTCTCTATTAGAGTCACAGTGGCATTCTGTACTCTCTTCATCATCGAAAGATTTCTTGTTTATCTTTCATCGATGCGGTATAAAAGATTTCCTTGGGAGATTAGTGTTACATCACCCCGGCATAAACATATAGTGAAGGATTGATAGATTAAGATATACCTACATCAATTCCTACACTAGGATGTAAGGATATACACATCCATTTCCCCCCACATACTCAAAAGTATGTGATCCAGGAGTTCCCTTAGGAAAACCTGTTTCACTATCATTTAACTTCTGACAATGATGGATCTATGATCAGGGCTCTACATGGTATGATTATACTTGATTAGTTAGGTAAATTTCAGTATTCTTTTAACATCATACATGTTTCCAAGCATTTAAATATTAGAATACTGCTATACAAGAAGAATACTAAATGTATCAAGTTTAACTCATATCAGTTACCAAAGGATATCAACTCATCATAAGTCATTTAATCAACATGACCTTGATGTTAATCATGGCTCTTACAGCCTATCATATCATATGATTCTACTTAAACTTAGGCATCATAGCATATTCACTATTCATTAAGCTAATAACATGCTTTCAATGAATATGGTATCATAATCCTTACCTGGATATGATCATCCTCATATAAGAACCTGAATGGTTAATTCAACTAATAATAATAAACAATTCATTTCAAGAGTTATACCTTCATACTCTTACAATAGCTAGGTTCCCTGATTTTCATCAATTAGGGTTATCCAATCCCTCCCATTATGATTAGAAATAGTGATTCCTCCTTTCATACTTAAATCATGAAGATTCATGCTTAAAAGTATAACCTGGAATTAGGGTTTATTGTACATTTCATCATATTACCCTAGAATTAGGGTTTACTATTTACTTTATAGTGAGTTGATCTCATAGCATCATCATGTATGAGAAACATCATCATTGATGCCTTCAAATTAGGTTAAGATTCATCAATTATCATAATTAGGGTTTTCATGATCTCACATAGGTGGATCATACCCTAATCATGCACATTCATATACATTGAAGGTATTTTATTTGAGTTTCAACCATAAATGGTACCTTCTCTCTCCTCTTACTAATAGATGGTGAGTACATCACTCTAGAATAGGGGGCATATTGGTAAAGTACACCATTGATCACAATCATGGGTCATTATATTAATCACTTAACCCCTTAATGTCTCTAAGTATCATTAGGGTTTGGATTAGACCACCATAGAACCAATTTAAACCTTCAAAGTACTAAGCAAACACAACCCTAAAGTCTCCAAACGTTTACACACTTTCAACCTCCAAACGGTCTTGAGACCGTTTGGATGTGTTGATCGTTTGCTATAGTTGACTTCAAGACCGCATGACACTCAAGACCGTTTGCCCTTAAACGGTCTTGAGACCGTTTGAGTGCGTTGACTATTTGAGAGTGTTGACTTCCAAACCATTTGGATGAAATGACCTTGAAACCGCATGAGTTGAAATGATCTTGAGATCGATTGGACCAAACGACCTTGAGATCGTTTGAGTCCAAACAGTCTTGAGACCGTTTGGTCCAAATGGGCTCAAAACCGCATGGACCTCAAAGGTGTATCAAAGGTTATAATCGATTATGGTTATCTATGTTGAAGCCTTCAATTGTCCATAACCTTGTTAACCACTTATAAATTGAGCCAATTAGGGTTAAATCCAACTTAATTAGGGTTTGCAATCGGTTAACCCTCAATGTTCAACAATGTGAAACAAATTGAAGTTGAACCCATCAATTGATACTCAATTGGGCCCAAACTTGGCCCAAACGGTCTTGAGATCGTTTGGACACCCTCCAAACGGTCTTGAGACCGTTTGCCCAAAGTTTCATCAAAATCTAAGTCGATTTGATAAGGGTTGAACCCTAATTAGGTCTAAAATCAGCACTTTTATTCAATTCATCAACCTATTGTGATTGGACCCTTAATTCATCAAATTACCTTAACCCTAGACCTCCAAACGGTCTTGGGTTGTCACCAAACGGTCTTGAGACCGTTTGAGTGAACCCCCAAATGGTCTTGAGACCGTTTGGACCCTTCAACCCAAAGTTCACCAAAATCTATCCTTGAAATCAGCAATTCAACCCGATTAGGGTTTAGAAGGTTGAAGTGCCTTCAACTTGTGATTGGTTTGCAATTAGATCATGATTCTTTATAATTGATTAATTCAACATGTGTACAACAAAACTCTAAACGATCTTCACTTGGTCAACCCTTACCAAACGGTCTTGGAGACCGTTTGAATCTAAACGGTCTTACAAGACCGCATGAGATCAAACGGTCTTGAGACCGTTTGATTTCAAACGGTTTGCAAACCGTTTAGAGAAAATGGTCCAAGGTCGTTTGGTAAAGTTACCTAGGAATTCACACCCATCATCTTCAACCTCTATGCAGGTCAGTTACTTCACAGATTTCTTGCAAAAGTGCAAGAAAGAGTGGGGAAGAAGAAAAACTAGGTACTAACTTGCAAGAACATAGATATGCATAATAAAGCAAAGGTTTAGAGTTATAAAGACCGCCTTAAACATTGTTCCTAGAGCTCCAAGCTTCCAAACTTCAAGCCTTTAATGGCGTCTTGAGCTCCACAGGTCGACCAAAGAAGTTTCTCCAAGAAAAGGTTGGGAAAGGTCGGCTAGAACAAGAAACCTAAGTGAGATAACCATAAAACCAACCTTATACAAGGAATTCCTCCATGAATCCGAGATAAAAGATGGTCTCTTCTCACCTTAGAACAGGTTGGTCACCTTCTTGATCTCCATAGCTCTTCCTTATTCGGTTGAGCAAGATGATAAGTGAAGAAGAGAAGGGAATATGTTTACTTGGTTTGCAAAGAAAGAAGCTTATATAGCTTGGGTTAGTTTTCAACATAAGGACCTCTAGTTTTATGGGTTTCTCATCTAGGTCCCTTCTTAACTTCTAAGGCACGTTCAATCTATCATAAATTTAAGAAAAGCCCATAAAAACTCAAGAGCTAAGGGTAAAGAAAGCCAACATGCAAACTAAGGTACATATATAAAAGGTCTCTTTACTCATACTAGGTAATTCTACTACAAAAGTCATTCTTCTTATCTGATTATCTAATTGAAGCGCCCCTTTCATCATTTCTTCTCTAAATGATGTCAAGAGTCATAAAGGATACTCTAAAATGTGTATTTTACAAGTTGCACCCCACATTTTGGGTAAATTGCACTTTACTCCAAAATTAGGGTTTTTAAGCACAAAGATTGCTCCACAAGCTGTATCTTGATGCCCAAACTTGGGAAATCCATCATACTTCATCATATCCATTCATATGATGTCTCATCATCAGAGGAACATCTTAACATATGTAATTTTTCAAGTTAGCCCCTCTAATTGGGTAATTTGCACATAGGTCCATGTATCACAAAACAATACTACAACATTGTTTAAAAAGGACAAAATGAAAATGTATGTTCCTCAGGAACTTAATTACATGCCAAAAGATAATCACAACTATTTAATTACATGATTAAGAAAAACACCTAGGGTTAACTTATAACCCAAGTCAGGGATGTTACAAATAGTATGTCATTTACATACAGTATGACAAATGTCACTATGCTCCCACTAACCTTCTTGTACACACAAGGTTCATATTCATTTGAGTAAATCCAAACCCTTTGATTGGCTCATCAAAATGAAGATTCCAGCTTTGAGATGCTTGCTTCAATCCATAGAGTGGCTTTTGTAGCTTACAGACTTTATTTGCAATTTTGGATCTATAAAACCTTAGCATGTTTCATGTAAACATACTCAGCTAGATTCCTATTAAGGAATGCAGTTCTAACATCCATTTTCCAAATCTCATAGTCATGATAAGTTGTAATAGCAAGCATGATCCTGGTGGACTTAACCATGGCCACTAGTGAAAAGGTTTCATCATAGTCAACACCTTGAATTGTTTGAAACCCTTTGCAACTAATCTTCCCTTATAGGTTAGAACTTTTCCATCCATTTTGATCTTTTTCTTGAAGATCCACTTGCACCCTATGAGTTTTACCCCTTCATGTGGATCCACCATTGTCCATACTTTGTTTGTATGTATGGATTCCATCTCAACTCTCATGGCCTCATGACATTTCTTAGACTTTGGTCCCTCTATAGCATCATGATAGGAAATTGGCTCATCATCTATGACCAATTAACCGCCTTCCTAAGTTACAAGATATCTAAATCTTTCAAGTTCAAGGTGTGTCCTATTAGATCTATGAGGTTCATGTGTTACTCGAGAAATTTGAGACTCCATGACACTTTTTGAATCTCTAGGTTCCTCTTGTACATCTAATGGTTCAATGTTTTCTTGTTGGTCCCAAAACTCTTCGAGTTCTACTTGTTTCCCAATGATTCCTTTAGAAATAAATTCATTTTATAGGAATGAAATATCTCTGGCAACAAACACTTTGTTGTCAAATGGATTATACAAGTATTATCCCATAGTCTCTTTGGGATATCCAACAAATTAACATTTTTTTAGATCTAGGGCCAAGCCTTTTAGGAAAAAATTTCTTGGCATAAGCTTCACAACCTCAAATCCTCATAAAAGACATTTTGGGACGCTCCCAAGTCTATATCTCATATGGTGTCTTTTGAACTGACTTAGATGGTACTCGATTCAGTGTAAACGTGGAGGTTTGTAGAGAATACCCCAGAAGATTGTCAGAACCTTAGCTAAACTCATCATCGATCGCACCATATCCAATAATGTGCGATTCCTTCTTTCTGATACACCGTTATGTTGAGGTGTTCTAGGTGGAATCAACTGGGATACAATCCCATGGTCTCTAAGAAGGTCCTCAAACTCTTGGTTTAAGTATTCTTCACCTCGATCAGAACGAAGTGCCTTAATAATTTTACTAAGTTGATTCTATACTTCATTCATAAACTCCTTGAACATTTCAAGAGCTTCTGACTTATGTTTCATTAAATAAACATAGCCATATCTACTGAGCTCATCAGTCGAGGTAATGGAGTATCGATACCCACCTATAGAAGTTGTTCTAAAAGGTCTACATAAATCAGTATGTATGAGTCCTAATAGATCACTAGCCCTCTCATTGTTACCAGTGAAAGGGGTCTTAACCATCTTGCCCAACAAAACAAATTTGCATGTCTCTATTGATTCAAAATCAAAAGAGTCCAGATAACCATCTTTATGGAGTCTGGATATGCGATTCTCATTTATGTGCCCTAGACGACAATGCCAAAGGTATGTTTTGTTTGACTTGTTGAGTTTTAGTCTTTTGGTATGAAAATTATATACATCTATCTTTAGATCTAACATGTAAAGAACATAGGACATTGGGGCACTGTCATAAAAGATCCCATCAATTTAAATAGAACATAGACCATTTTTAATATGAAATTCAAATGCATCATTGTTCAAACAAGATACCGAAATGATGTTTCTATTAATATCAAGTACATAATAGAAATTCTTTAACTCTATTACAAGCTCCATAGGCATAGATAACTATAGGTTCTAACTGTGCTGGCTGCAACTCTTGCACCATTAGCAACTCGCAGTTCCACCTCGCCTTTTCCCAAAGGCCTACTTCCTTTCAGATCCTGCATATGAGAACATATGTGAGATCCACATCTATTATCTAATACCCATGATGATGAAGTAGATATGTTTATCTCTATAACATATATACCTGAAGTGGAGATCACCATCCCCATCTTCTGCTTCTTAAAACCCTTCCAGTTTAAAGGATGAGATACTCTTGCACTTTTCTTTCTCCTTATATTGAGTGTTGAAGACGTGGATTTAGGCTTGACCTTAGAACTCTTCTCAGTCTTGCTTTGATCCTCGGAATCAACCTCATTGATCATCATTATGGGCTTGTCCTTCTTCAATTTTGCTTCAGCATGAATTAACATGGCAAGCAAGTCTGACATATGTCCAACTGTATTACTCACATGGTAACATGAAATAAAGTGGCTATATGATTCATGCATAGTACTTAGAATCATATCAATGGACAACTCTTGGCTCAAAGTGAATCCCAGTTCTTCAAGATGATACACATGTCCAATCATATTGAGCACATGTTCCTCTAATGAGGTTCCCTATATCATCTTTGACTCAAGCTACACCTTTAGGATAGCGTCCCTTTCTTGCTTGTCAAGACTAATTGTTACCTTCTTAAGATGTTTCACCATCTCAAGAACACTCATGTACTCATATTTCTCCTGAAACTCATAGTTCATGGAGCTAAGCATAGGGTACTTTATCAGTAAGGCATCATTGGCATGCTTCTAGTAAGCATCCACTTGCACCCTAGGTGCATCAGGAGGAGGTATTTTAGGCATTGGTTTGTCAAGGACGTAGATATTGAACTCTTCATTGATAACCCTTCTCAAAGTAAAAAAACAGTTGTGGAAATTTCTCTTGTCAAGTTTGTCCTTTTTCAGGACCAATCACAAATCGGATTTGGTGGTCATTTGATTCTACAAGAGAAAATTTTCATTTCTCAAAAACCACTTTTGATTTGATTTGATTTGAAAATTTTGATGATATTAATTAGGTATTTAATTATCATTTCTCCCACCATTTTATTTGAATCGATAGCCCTCAATATCAATTTGAAATAGTGTAGCAGACAATATTCTAATGGACCAAGATCCATATTTCATAGAGTCATGAGTCGGCTTTATTTATCACCCACAACCTGACTATTTAGGTAGGTCATCATGCAAATTACATCACATTCAACTCTTGGATAGATGATATGTGCAACTCTTTGCCATGATCATATGCATGCCTCTGGGTTTGGGCTCTCCAAGTCATTAGTTAAGCCTGACCCAATAGCCAATACGATAGATTCACACCATGCTTTATGCAAATCTACATATCTACCATCACACTTCCACAAGATGGATGATGTGCCATGCTTTGTGCAAATCTACGCTTGGTCATTCAAGTTTTTCATGTGTATCGCTAATGGAAGGCATCTAATGCTTAATATTTTAATTGAGGAAGTTTGTGTAAATACATATGCTTTATCCAATAACCACATATATAGTATGTATCATATACATGTTATATCCTACAATGAAAACATGCAATAAACCAAAGTGATAGTTATGGTTGACCTAATGTAATCCCTTAGAGACACAAGGAATTATGGTCATCTAGGTCTACATCACATGCAGAAACATGTTGTTGATGAAGATCTATACTTGCCAATCTGGGTTGATTGGTTCAACCCTTGAATTGATTGGCTCACCTCATGACCAGTTGTTAGGTCATCTCACCAGTCGTCAGGTCCTTATGTCCACCATTGACTGGTACCTCCAGCGGATCGGTCAGGTCCACCAGGTGATTGGTCCAGCTTGTCTATCATGTCCTCCAAGGTCTTTCAGTCGATTAAATTGTTTTTGGGACATCTTCATCTTCATATAATACAAAGTAAATTATACTACTTTTACATGATTATATGGAAACCTCAAGTTACATTCGAGGGTAGCAAGGGTAGGAAACAATTAACTATACATTGGGAGGATAAGATAGAGCCTTGATACACAAACTGAGATAAATTGGATAAACCAACCACACAATCATGCACAAAATAAAGGAGTTATTGGTGATAACCATGATACACATACACCATCAAAACCTCTTCTAGGGTGATGCATGTAAATTGCATATATATATATATATATTAGTTTTGGGATTATTGTGGTATTGGATTTGATAATATATTATTCACATCACATGCAATAATAAAACAGAAAAATCAAAATCTAATCATATCGATTATCCCATAATATAGTAAATTGGCGTTGGCTTTGATACCACAGTAGGGAATATGGCTACAGAGTAGGCCACAAAAACAAAATTTTTATCGGCCATATTCTCCATGACCAACAGATCGTGTCAATAACTATAATGTAGGAAAGATGGTTTCAAGGATCTACCTGGTCCTGGAGCAAGTCAAGCAACAATCTTGGTTGTCGTAGATGTGTAACTTCTGAATCATGGTTGCACTGGGACTCGTCTGACTGTTGCGCCTCCTAGTCTATACCACAGACTACAGCCACAAACCTCGTCTTCTTCAACAACTCCTCTTATCACAAACTGTTAATTGACGTTTTCATTCTAGTAGCAGAAAATGGCCTCCCACCTCTATGGTAGTCCACATAGACCACCTAGAACTCTTGTTATTCTACTAGAACAATTAGGAAGGATTCATCCCTCCCATTGGTATACTAGTCACCAACTTTCTCTCCCACAAAAATGATCTCAATTATTCTTTCCCTTATTGTTCCTCCCTAGTCGAGTAGAACTTGCTCGGGCTCTAGTGGTTACTACCATAGTTTTGAAACCCGACCCAACCAGTTGAACGGGTTGGACCTCCACCCAACAAGTTTTGCGGGTCGGTTGGGGCTAAACCCCATTTTTGGCCAATATCTAGAGTTGACTCACTGACCCATCTGGTTCAACTGCCAACCTAGTAACCTGGCCCTCGGGTCAAAGACCTGAGCTAGTTTTGTGGGTTTTATTTTTCCTTCCATGAATGACCATTTGACTGATTTTAAAATCCTTTCATGCAACCCCAACTATTCCATACATTGATGTATTCACTTATTTGTATTCGTCACTTGTTGTAAGCATTGAAAGACCATTTGTTTGCTTTTTTATGAGTTAATACTTGGTTTTATATGTTTGATGTTTCATAATTCATCATCTCATGTTTCATATAGTAGATTATGTACATATATCTATACACACTTACATAGTAATATATGTATGGATATACATTTTATTGCAACATACATGCATATACATGCATGTATATAATAACATTATGTATATGGTGTCATGATGTTGTCATTGGGTCAATCGGGTCGACCTAGTAGTTGAACCAGAGACCCATGACCCATGAGCTTTGAAGGGTCGACCTCTGGGTCAGGTTTGAAAACCTTGGTTACCAAAACTAGAGAGGACAATGTTTTTTAGAGCAACTGTTTCTCAATTGTCTGTGTTGTGCTATGGAAATCCCCTAGTACCCCTCTATTTATAGGCGAGGTTTAGGTCCAGGTTCCAGTCGATGCGAGAGTGGAAGGGATCGGAAGATCTCAAATTTTTGTAACAATTCTAAAAATCTCTCAACCTGTGATATCCCATACAGTCGTCTGACATGCTAGACGGTAATTTTGGAACAACACATACGGTCGTTTGGCTATTTCCCAGTTGTACACGAATTTAGCAATTAATTTCCAGTTAATATCCCATATTAATTTCCTTACACAACAAGTAATGTGCAACTCAAATGAATTAGGAAATATCTAGAATCTTCCCTGGGCCGAACCAGACCATCTTTCCCATGTGAGATGGCCATCTTGGTTCAAATTGACAGTCGTATGGTGACCCCAATCGAGTCGGTCCATTTGGTCGGTTCACTTCCTTAGCCAATTCGAACTCATAATAGGCCTAACTCCCCAGACGCCCGTCTCAACAATTTAGATGACCGTTTGGCACTTCCAGACAACTGCCTCAACACTTGAGATGGGTGTTTGGTAGTGTTGTCATCCTATTTGTTTTGTGAATCAAATATCTAAACACTTTAGTACTTAATTCAATTGCCATTTGACATCTGAACTCCTCTTCTTGGTCGAGACCTATGTGTGTGACCCTATAGGTACCATATTACATTGGCAGTGAATGTACATAACAACTTATGACATCACAAGAAATGAGTGGTGCCTAGTTGCACATCAATCCTTCCCAAGTAAATGGAAAGTTGGGGAAAAACTTCAACCTGCAATCTATGTATGGTGTTACATTGTTTGTATAGTTCCTTTGTCAATGATGTCCAGATTGAACTAGAGGCATGGAGCAATCACCCTCATTATTATTCAATCTTGTTTCTCAAACCAAGAGAAGACTAGCTGAGATATATGTAAGCTTAATATCACATATTGACTCACATGTGCATGTCCACACATTTCTCAGTCTCGCTAATCAAGAGGCCTAGGACATAACACTCTAGTAGGAGGGACAAATCCCATATCTATCACTCACAGTCAAACCCCATGTGTCAAAGTCACCCATTCATCACCGTTATAACAATCCATGTTTCAGGACTGCGTTTGATGATGTCAAAGTGTACCCAATGACATGTGATGAGTGCAATGATTCAAGGTCTCAGAACTCCAATCATCACCATCATTGTGAGACCTGACTATGACTTTCATGATGATGGCTTTCATGTGTTAGTCTCATGGTGGGTATGTCCCATAAATTTTCTTTAACATGTAGATGTGTGCTTGTTTTAATATCGTCATATCATGACTAATGAGATTTAGTCATCAACCAACTCACACTTTGATCTTATGTGTTATTTTTATATATCAACCTTCCACAATAACAATCAATCAGGGACATAATGAGAATATGTATATGTACTCTTAACATCTGTATGATCTCATCCACAAGGGTAGTAAATTGAATACAATTGAGTAATATCATTCTCTATACATTTATAATGTTACATCATTATCTCATAACTGAATTAAATAGAATAAATTGTAGGTTTGCCTTTTATTAATAATCAAACATTTTACATGATATGCCATTACGATCATCACATGATTGGCTCTCTGGGCATACAAACCCAACAGATACATGGTGAAAACATAATCATTAAATAGTAAAAAACATTGTTTATTAGCATGTGCATGATTTTCTCACTTATTTATGTCAAATTATATTCCCTTTATATGCATGATATGTCTTACTATGTATATGATTAGGTTTAGTTAGGTGACTATATGTCTCAAATTTTTAATGTCCACTCTTGTTTTCTTTGTCAGCTTTGGATACATGTTGGCCGATCATATATCTAGAGGTGACATATCTTATCACACTTATCTTAACACCTACCTCATGCACATGCCCCATACCACACACACTTGAAAGTACAAGACAAGCATGGTTATGCACATAACATTCTCTCTACAAAAGCCCATAAGCTTGTGTCCCATACCACAAATGTGTGGGAAAGAGAGAGAGAGAGCATGTTATATACAATTGTAGCATTAACATAAAGTTCAATAACATCTAGGCACATAATCCTAATCCTTATTTAAAGTTATATCTCCTACCTAGACCTTTACTTTAATTTCTAATATCTTTCACTTACTTATTTCTATACCTAGGGATTTGAACATATTAATCAGAATTATGCTTGGTATCTATCTACTTATTTTCTATGGTACCATATCGTAACACCCTCCAACTACATATATGTCAAAGGAAGCAAATCATATGTTGTCCACAACATAGGTAACTTGGTTTGGAGGAATGTCAGAAAACATTATATACATAGCAACAAGATAAATGAAAGACCAATCATTGATTGAGAGTATAGATCCATACAATGTCCTTTGAAAGAGAAAACTTATAATGCAAGCTATCTCATCTTTGAATTAGAATATAATACATAAAAGGTAGAATAAATCTAGGTCATAAGTCCTCTTTGGAAATTTGATATTGGATCTTCTACAGTGTAGATAGTGCCCCACCAAGATAAGTCCTGGAAATTTATACTTTGAAGAACTCACTTCAAATTCCTTTTCTCCTTGATCTATCTCTGAAGTTGATCTTCGTTTGGATCTATCCTTTAAGTTTCTATAAATCTGTGGGCATTGTGCCCCAGTCATTCATGTAGTGAAAACCACATTAGAGTAAGAAACATTGAGAATTGTTATAATAACATTATAACTTCGCAATAAGGAAATACTTGAAACTAATTTGAACAACAAACTTAGATTCAAATATCATGATCTTAGTGGTTCATTATAATTCCCTATACTATGATGCACCAATTGTACTCATAAGGCCCATAGGATCAACTAATGTTCCAATTGAACTCATGATTTCCACCTAGGTACCATTGCTTATGCTCCCATTCAGCTCATGATTTGCACATAAGTGTGTCTATGTTCCATTTGAACTCATGAAGCCTAAGGGCTCAGAATTAACATGATGAGGACAAAATATTACAACACATTACATGATTAACCATTAACTTGACAACTCCTTACATTAACATAATTTCATATGATCATGACATAAATTCTTGAAAATAAACCTTGAAAGCATAGGAAGTGTTTTAACAACATTAATGTGAATAATATTCAATTTTGAGTACATGGATATGCTTATAAGTTAACTTGCTAATCATAATAATCATAAGGCAGTGAAAACCAATACTAAATATTGAAACTGCATGAACCCACTTACCTCTCTCTTGTAGAAGATATTATGTGTTCTTCTTAGGTTGATGAAACCATAGTCACGCTCTTGGGGTCTATAAACACTAGTCACACTTAGAGTTAATTTGGATGGTTTCTCTAGAGTTTCTTCCTTGAGGTCATTGATGTCAGAGAAGGGTTTGACTCCACAACATGAGCTTGGAAAAGGGTTCTATCAAATTAACTATAGAGGAGGCTCTCCAAGAGGGGGAAGAAGCTTCCTGGGTGTAGGTTAGATGATAAAAAAATGTTTTGTCTCCATGAGGACCATCTGTAACTTCTAGAGGGGAAAGGAGATGGCCTTGAAAAAGGTGTTTTTTTATGGGGGTAAACTAGGGTTCACAACCTAGGTTTAAATAGCTTATATGGTTCTCCCAATTCCATTGGCAATCTCAACTTCTCTCGAGTTTGGCTCAATTGTAAGAAAGGTGGAAGGGAAAAGACAAGAACCATGCAGACCATAGATTCTAGGCATAGAGAAGCTCAAGGAAGGAGAAGAATGAATCCCCATTGGATGCTCATGGGACATTTCAGAAAGAGCATGAGATAAATCAAGTCACAAAAATCTGCATGATATAGTGACTTTAGCTAACCCGAAAAAATCAAACGGTTGACTAAAAAACTGTAATTTTAGATTGGAAACCATATAGTTTGATTTACATAAGATTACTATTTAGACATTATCTTCTCCAATTAAAAAGATCTATCTAGATTTATCCAAAAAGCCATAAAATTGGTACCCAAGCTAAATTGGACCCAAGGAACATGTTTTTGGAGTTAGATTTATCTTTTAGAATTGTCTTCTATGAGTTCCACTACCATTAGGGTTTAAGTCAAATATCTTTCTAGTAATCATTAATATCACACTAGTTATGAGTATTTAAGAATTAGACTTTGATTATCATCATCTCACTTATACCAATTGTACCAGACATTAATTTACACTAATTATGATAATTTACTCATAAAATTCATTGTCTCCATTAATTCAATTTGAACTTATATCCCACACATCTATTTACCTTCACTTATTCTCATCATTCAATAATCCTCACACTATGTCCAGTAGTCACATTATTGTCCATATAAAACATTCATTCATCTTCATACACACCCAATTGCTAACTATACACATTCTTTAAGCCACTATGTGTGTGTTAGTGAGCGAGGTGCCATTTTATCATAGTAAACCATAGTTATATTTAATTGATCCATCAATGGACTCTTATTACGAAAAACCACCTCTAGAGCGATAAGTCTTGTAGAGGAGCCGTTCACGATCGCAAAGAGGTGAGGGATCGAGGGGTCCACTTTATATAGGCCATGGGAGGTCCCTGTTAGGGTTCCCAATCCTTGTCGCAACCGGAGTTCTATTCCAATTGGGTGTTTTGCGAAGTTAAGTTAAAACCCCAACAAACCAGGGTTGGGAAGATTCCTTTCTTCCTCCCGAACTCAATGGGTCTTTCCCCATGAGTGCACATGCGTCAGGTTGGTCGGAATCAAGGGGAGAAGCTTTCCCTTGTCACGGCTGAAGTCCTCGTCCCACTGGGACTTGGACGATGAACAGTGCCCGTTGGATCTAAATCCAAGGGCCCTCATAGACGCGTTAGATCAAAAGGAAAAGAAATTTCCTATTATTTCGAATTATATTCCAAATTCAATGATAACCTGGAAAATCCATAACTCCCAATTCGTAGTTCCTTTTTAATTCAAATTTTAAGGGAAGGTTCCTCTTGACATTATCTAACTAGTTACAAAATTTGGGAAACAAATTGCAATGGATGAGAAGTCTTCCTTCTCTCCCAAGTTATCCCTTTAATTACTCCAAATTAATTATTAATCCTTTTTCCTTTGTCATTATCTTATTATTTTGGGTCCCTTGTACCTTAAGAAATCCTAAAGGCACGAATTACCATATTGGGGAATATTTGTTTGCCTTTATCTTCTTTTAAAAGTCTATTTCTCA
This sequence comes from Alisma plantago-aquatica, assembly GCA_963693085.1. Classification (NCBI taxonomy): domain Eukaryota; kingdom Viridiplantae; phylum Streptophyta; class Magnoliopsida; order Alismatales; family Alismataceae; genus Alisma; species Alisma plantago-aquatica. The sequence continues at coordinate 488,418,154 of OY856409.1, read as the reverse complement.
CATTCCCCTTTTATTTATCAAATCCTTTTCTTTTTAATTTCACTTTTCTTTTCAATTGGGCTCAATGGAGAATAAAGCCCACTATCAAAAAATCAAGGCCATTTCACACAAAATCCATTTATTCGAAACAAATTATATTATTATTTGTTCAAATATATTTAATATGAGAAATTACATTTCTCACCAAATGAACCCAAAAATTGGGGTTGTAATAAGAAAAGTGCACAAATGATGGTAGAATAAGACACCCAACTGATGCTGAAGAGTGGAAGAGATTTGATGAGATATATCTTTTTTTTTCTTCTGGTGACCCACGCAATGTCAGGCTTGGATTGGCATCTCATGGCTTTAATACATATGGTAACATGAGTCCTTCTTATAGCATATGACTTGTTATCGTCATCCCGTATAACTTACCTCACTGAATTTGTATGAGGGAAGACTATCTAATTTTATCCATGATAATTTCTGGTAAGAAAACTCCTACGTATATGATCGATGTTTATTTAAAACCATTGATAGAGGAGCTACAAGAATTATGGGGTGTAGGTGTCAAAACTTATGATGTTGTTTCAAAAAAAAGTTTTAAAATGCATGTAGCTCTATTGTGGAAAATCAACAATCTCCTGCTTATGGGTATTTATCAGGATGGTCCACCAAATGCGAGTTAGCTTATCCCTCTTGTCACAAGGATACTTGGTCTCTTAGGTTGAAACATGGGGGGGATTCTATTATATTGGGCATCATAGATTCTTACCACAAAATCATAGATGATGGCAAAATAAACATACATTTGATGGGAAGAAAGAAAAATGACCTCATCCTCAAGAGCTATGAGGATAAGATGCTTTGAGTCAACTAAATGACATCTTTGTAACAAAACTTGGAAAGTGAAAGAAGAAAAATTCAAAAGAAAGGCATACTCATGCTTGGAAGAAAAAACATTTTCTTTGAACTTCCTTATTGGAAGAGTCTTCGGATACGCCATAATCTTGATGTCATGCACATCGAGAAGAATATTTTTGATAGCTTAATTGGAACGATCATGGATATTGATGAGAAGACTAAGGATAATTCCAAAGCTTGTAAAGATTTAAGATCTATGCAAATAAGGCAAGACGTTCTTCCAAAAATTGTGAACGGAAAATTAGAAGTCCCAGTTCCATCCTTTACTTTATCAATTGAGGAAAAAAATATCTTTGTGAATTATTGAAGGATATTAAGTTTCTAGATGGATTATGCTCAAATATATCTAGATGTGTGAATGTTGAGGAGCGTTGAATTTTTGGTATGAAATCTCATAATTTTCATGTATTTCTACAAAAACTCCTTCCTATTGCAACACGTGGAATCTTTCCAAAGGTTGTATCTGAGACAATAACTGATCTTAGCATATTTTTTTAACGAGTTGTGCTCAAAAGTTCTAGGAGAGAAGATCTACAGAGGTTGAAAAATCATATGGCCATTACATTATGTAAAATGGAGCAAATATTTTACTTTTTTTCTTCGATGTAATGGTGCACCTACCCGTTCACCTAGCAAAGCAAGCAATTCTTGGAGGTCCCGTGCAATATAGATGAATGTATCCAATTGAAAGGTGATTCTATTCTATATTTTTCTTATATTTTTTATTTAGTTTGTATGCTCTAAATTTACATTGCTTGTGTAGGTTTCTTCAAACTTTGATGTCATATGTGTGGAATAAAAATCGACCAGAAGGTTCAATAGCTGAGATGTATATCACTAATACGTGTTTGGTGTTCTGATCAAGATATATGAAGGAGAATGAGACTAGATATAATCATCGGCGAGACACCAATCTCTTCAAATTTTCTAGTTTTGAAATATATCAGGAAAACGTTATTAGTAGGCACCACCACTAGTGTTAGTGTTAAAGAATAGTAGCAAGTGCATAAATATGTTGTTGAAAACTCAGACACAATATTACCATATATAAGGTGACTCATATTTTTTTAACAACACTTTACATTTCCTAATGTTAAGTATCTAATTTTATAATAATATTTTTAGTGAGCACAAACAACTAATTTAAGATATGGGTGTTCACATATCGATGTGGTAAATGAAAAATTCTTTTTGGATTGGTTGGAGAGTCGGGTGAGTATTTGAATTACTCTAACAAATTTACAACTAAGATGGTATTTTGTGCTTAATATGTATGTCTATTATGATAGGTGGTTCACTTACACAAACAAGGCAAAGTGGATGATGAACTTCTAAGTTTAGCTCGTGGTCCTGATAAAGAGGTGTTATCTTTCACAGGCATAGACATTAATGGATTCATATTTCATACTCAAGATCGTGACAATAGGTTGACAATACAAAATAGTGGTTTCCATGTTAAAGTATGTCAACTAATGAACCATTTTCTTGATCGTGACAATAGGTTGACAATACAAAATAGTGGTTTCCATGTTAAAGTATGTCAAATAATGAACCATTTTCCTATTATGGTGTTTTTGATGAAATTTTAGAGCTGAGCAACACAGGTGGAAGGTGGGCTCACATTTTTAGGTGTGAGTGGTGGGACATGCATAATCAAGGAAGAGCGTTTGAGAGGGACACATATGGCTTTGTTAGTTTAAATACAAAATACAAGTTGAAAACTAATGAGCCATTTATGCTAGCATCTCAAGCTGAATAATGCTTTAATGTCACTAATCTTTCTAGGAGTAACTGGATTGTCATTGTTGAATCTCCACCACATGACTTGTACAATGTGACATAATTCCATGAAGGAGATGCGGATGTTATTGGTGACGAAAGTGCATTTCAAGAAAATACATCCAATCTACATACAGATGCCTCATTCTCATTAGATGCATTTGATGTTCACCATTAGAAGAGGCATGATGTTGTAAAGACTTTGTCGATGAAAGCTACAAGAAAACAAGGATGGATAGAAAAAGATGTACATCATATATGGGAAACAATTAACTAATTTCTTTTTTGTTCATTTGTATTTTCGTCATACACTTTGATGGATGTTACTTATTAGTTTGTAATCCTTGATGGATGACATTTCTTCTTTTGCATCTACATGTCAGATTTTTTTTCTATTAGCAACTAATTGCAAATATTTTACATGTGCTTTTTCCTCATTATGATGTTCACTTGTATGTCACATATTAACATTTTTTGGATAATATTATGAGATATCTGCAGGAAATATGGTCAATAAATCTAGTACACATGACCAATTTGCAGGTAACTATGACAAGCTAATGGCTAACCACTATAGCAAGACACAAAGTAAGAAATTATCTGATGTGTTGTAAAAATGTTTCAACTGAATGCCATGCATAGCTTGCTAATCTCTTAATATGTAGAGTTAACCAAGCCAGGAGATATGGAGCACCATGGTACATGTTGTATTGATCTTATATAATTCAAAGTTGATAAAAATGTTCCAAATTAATGCCATGTGAAGCTTGATAAATTCTACCACTAACTAAACACATCTTTGTAAGTGGTAGGTTCAATCAGAATGGTTGTATCGAGTAGAAATATATCACACCAAGACCTAGGTATTGGTGTTAGTGAATGATTCACAAAATCAATATTTTCTTAGATATTTTTTTACATGTACTTATCCTTGTAACTCTATTTTGCAGCTTTATCCTATCAACACATAGGGGAAAAGCCCAGTCAAAATCCTCATGATAAGAATGCAAATGCCATGAATAATGTATTTCTACAACAAATTCAAAACTATGGGGTCTTTTTGAAACAAAGGATGAATGAAAATTTGACCCATGAGATGGTACAGACGCATTCACATATTTTGATGGCTAGTTCAAAAAATCTACCCAAGAAAAATCTAGGTTATTATTTTTATATTAAGCACTACATAATACCCTATATACATAATATTGTAACATTATATTCATGAATTGTAGTGAAACTTAGCAACACAACTTGTAAACCATATCAACTTAAAAATTCTGGTGTTGTGAATGATAAAAGTGGTGCTCCAAACAATGAGGGTGTTTCTCAACTTGACAAACAACCAAAAGCTCCTCCTAAGGAACAATCTAAAAACAATCAAGGTAATACTGACATTTCATTTTCTCGTATACGTGTATACTTAACTTATATTGTTGTATATGTTGATATAGTATGATATATGCATGTTTAATATGCAGAGGGGGGTTCACCATAGATAATATTCCTAAAATCTACATGAATGGTGACGATGTTTCAGTAAGGCAGACAAACACCGGAAAAAGGGTGTTGAAACCTAAAAATCTTAATAACTATTCTGAGAAGGTTGCTGAACCGATTCAAAATCTGAACAATAAGGACCCTGGTGAGGACTAGACCTTGATTATACATAAGTAGCCTAAAATAGATTATACATACACAATGAGGTAAAATTATTTTTATGATTTTAGTTGAGGTTAGCAACAAACCCACCACTCCTCATCAAGCTGGACATTATGGTGTTGTGAAAGAAAAAAGATGGGAACAAAACAACGATTGCGTTTCTCAAAATGACAAGCTAGGTGAAGCTCCACCTAATGCACAAACTAGAAAGAATCAAGGTAATATTAAAAAAAAAAGTTGTTCACGCGTCTCTACTTATTTATGTATACATTTATATGTGTGTGTGTGTGTCTACTAATATAGTTTCTAACATTTTGTGATTTAATATGAAGAGGTGAGTTTGACTACATATAATGTTCTTGATGATTATGATCATGCTTTAGCAAAGAGGACAAATGCCAGAAAAAGGGTGTTGAGGCCTCAAAATTTTAATAACTATTCTGAGCAGGTTGCTGAACCGATTCAAAATATGAGCAACAAGGACCCTGGTGAGGACTAGACCTTGATTATACATAAGTAACCTAAAATAGGTTATACATACATAATGCGGAAACATTATTTTTATGATTTTAGTTGAGGTTAGAAACAAAGCTACCAATCCTCATCAACATGAACCTTATGTTGTTATGGAAGAAAATAGAGGGGCACAAAACAACAGTTGTGTTTCTCTAAATGGAAATCAAGGTGAAGATCCACCTAATGCAAAAACTAAAAAAATCAAGGCAATATTAATTTTTTTAGTTGTTCACATGTGTCTCTACTTATTTATATATACAATTATACACACACACAAAATCATGTGTGTGTCTACTGATATAGTTTCTAAATGTGGTGATTCAATATGACGAGGGGGGTTGACTGAAGATAATGTTCTTGATGGTTACGATGATGGTTTAGCAAGGAGGACAAACACTAGAGAAAGTGTGTTGAGGCCTCAAAAAATTAATAACTGTTCTGAGCAGGTTGCTGAACCGATTCAAAATCTGAGCAACAAGGACCCTTGTGAGGACTAGATCTTGATTATGCATAAGTAGCCTAAAATAGGTAATACATACACAATGAGGTCACATTATTTTTATAATTTCAGTTGAGGTTAGAAACAAACCCACCAATCCTGATCAACCTGAATATTATGGTGTTGTGAAAGAAAAAAGACGGGCACAAAACAACAGTTGCGTTTCTCAAAATGACAAGCAAGGTGAAGCTCCACCTAATGCACAAACTAGAAAGAACCAAGGTAATATTAAAAAAATTTAGTTGTTCACGTGTCTCTACTTATTTATGTATATATTTATACACACATATATGTGTGTGTCTACTGATATAGTTTCTAACATGTTGTGATTCAATATGAAGATGTGGGGCTAACTGCAGATAAAGTTCTTGATGATTTTGATGATGCTTTAGCAAGGAGGACAAACAATATAAAAAGGGTATTGGGGCCTCAAAATTTTAATAACTGTTCTGAGCATGTTGCTGAACCGGTCTGAGTTCTGAGAAACAAGGACCCTGGTGAGGACTAGACCTTGATTATACATAACTAAGCTAAAATAGGGTATACATACATTATGCAACAACATTACTTTTATGATTTCAGTTGAGGTTAGAAACAAACCTACAAATCCTCATTAACCTGAATGTTATGGTGCTGAGAAAGAAAATAGAGGGGCACAAAACAATAGTTGTGTTTCTAAAAATGACAAGCAAGGTGAAGCTCCACCTAATGCACAAACTAGAAAAAATCAAGGTAATATTTAAAAATTTTAGTTGTTCACATTTCTCTACTTATTTATGTATACATTAACACACACACACACACACACACACACACATATATATATATGTGTGTGTGTGTGTATACTAATATAGTTTCTAACATGTTTTGATTCAATATGAATAGGTGGGGTTGACTGTAGATAAAGTTCTTGATGATTTTGATGATGCTTTAGCAAGGAGGACAAACACTAGAAAAAGGATGTTGACGCCTCACAATTTTAATAACTATTCTGAGCAGGTTGCTGAACTGATTTGAAATCTGAGAAACAAGGACCCTGGTGAGGACTAGACCTTGATTATACATAAGTAAGCTAAAATAGGGTATACATACATAATGCAACAACATTATTTTTATGATTTCAGTTGTGGTTAGCAACAAACCTACCATAATCCTCATCAACTTGAACGTTATGGTGTTATGAAAGAAAATAGAGTGGCACAAAACAATGGTTGTGTTTCTGTAAATGACACGCAAGGTGAAGCTCCACCTAATGCTCAAACTAGAAAAACCAAGGTAATTTTTTTAGTTGTTTACATGTGGCTCTACTTATTTATATATACATTTATATAGACACAAAAAATGTGTCTATTGATTTCTAACATGTCATGATTCAATATGATGAGGGCGGGGTTGACTGTAGATAATGTTCTCAATGGTTACTATGTTGGTTTAGTAAGGAGGACAAACACTAGAAAAAGATTGTTGAGGCCTCAAAATATCAATAGCTATTCTGAACAAGTTGCTGAATTAATTCAAAATCTGAGCAACAAGTATCCTAGTGAGGGCTACACCTAGCGCACATGTGACTATTACAAAATAATCTATATGTACACATGCTTATAACATAATTTATGTGATTTGTAGTTAAAATTAGCAGTACTAGGAAGAGGGTCCTGAGACCGCAAGATGTCGATTACTACTATGAATGTGCTGTTGCAACAATTCAAAATCAGACCAACAAAAATCTTGGTGAGGATGAGACCTTAGTTATACATTAGTAATCAAATGTCCCTTGTATCTAATTTTTATTTTGCATTATTTTTATGAAATGTAGGTAATCTCGGCTCCAAAACTTGTAACCCACATCAAGCTAAAAATTCTAGTGGTGCAAAAGAAATAAGAGGGGCACAAAGTGGTTCCGATATTTATTTATATAATATGTTGCACAAACCTTATTCAATTGTGCATGATAGAAATGATCATGGTAGATTTTAAATTAAAGTTTTCATATAAGTGTTTATTGTCCTTATATATTTAGTTAAGTGATACAATTTCTAGCATTTGATAGATCAACATGAAGAGGATGATTTCATCATAGAAACACATCCTAAAGGTTCTTTCAATGGTATTGATGATGTTACAACACAACAGGCTAACACCAGTAATATGGTTTGGAGACTTCATATTATGAACTTTCTCTTACAACCAACTGATGATCATATTCAAGTTACATAAGAGACATATATGAATCAGGGTAACACATTTTGAATTCTATTTTTATTATAATTAAAATACTCATATTTTTTTATCATATCTTAGATCAACCAAAGAGAAAAAAGGTTTGAGGTAAAACAAAAAATTTAAGCTTGAGGACCTTTAGAAATCTAGGAGGGGATAGAATAAAGATAGACTTTAATTCTAAAGGAAATGTGATAGGTAGAATTCAAAACCGACTTCTAGCTAGTCGAATTGGAGTTATTGTTCATAGTTCTATAAATGCTCCTCTTAGTTATTCAAGGTGGAATCGCGTTCCCACTGAAAAGAAGGAGAAGATGCTCAAATTGATTTAGGTTTATCCAATTTCTATGTATTAGTATTCTTGAATAACAAAAGCTTCATTTCTAATATTTACATTACCATTTTGTAGGATGATTTTATCATCCACAATGCTGATCTATTACCCGAAGAAAATGAATTAAGGACACACTCAATATACCAATCAATGGGAAAGGCATGTCGTGATTTTAAGAAAGAATTGTTTGATCTTTATGAAACATACGCCATTGGTGAAGAAGCTCTAAAAAACTATCCTTCAAATTTAACAAATCCGATTGGGAGTTTCTTATCAAAAGATATAAAAAAAGTGACTACTTCTGGGTAAACACACAATAAATTCATGAGACTATGTATTTTTTGACTTTCTTTATGATTGGGAGTTTCTTGTAATAAAATTTTAACTATTTTTTTTGATTACATTGATCCACTTTTATGCTTGTTCTAAAGGTTTCTAGTGCTCGTAACAAGACGAGTCGTTCACAACAATCAATGCTTCACTGTACTGGGAGGACGCGATTTAATGTCATTGAGCATGAAGAGGTATGTGATTTACATTATTGTTCCTATTTTTTTATAGTCTAAAGTTATAGGATAGATTTAGTAATTTATTTTAATCATGCTATGTCTGAAAAAAATAATGGAGTTGAGTCAAGTCGACTAAGGATGTTTGAATTGACTTGAACAAGAAAAGATAAGAAGCTTGTGGGTGTTTTTGCAAAAGAAAATATGGTAACTATATTTGTTAGATTTTTCTAGGAACACTTATCGACTTATTATCAATGACTTTTATTAAGGACTCTATGAACAAGGTAATTTTTCATCCAGGAACAAATCACAGAGTTGTTGTCTCAACGTGAACAAGGAATAGTTGACATGAGTGATGAGGAGATATGCTTGAGGGTCTTTGGGCCTGAAAGACCAGGTCATATACGAATACGTGAAAGTTCAATTGTAGGTAATATTCGGTATAGAAATCTTACTCATGCCAAAGCGATTGAGAAATATAAGCAAGAAACAAATGAAGCACGTGCTAGAGCTGAGCAAGAAGAAAACGTTGCCGCTGATGCCAGAGCTAAAGCTGAAATTGCTAATCAGAAAGTTGAGAAGGCTCAAACTTACATCAGAAGGTTATTCAATGTACTTAAGTCTAGTAGGAATGAAGATCTTACGGATCTTGAGGATCTTGATGATGAGGTATTACATAAATGTATTAAAATTTTCAAATCATCGATTTTATTAACAACATTGTACAATTACAAGGTTTGGAGTATGATGGGAGTCCATGAAGCTCATGATTTAATGGATTCAACTCTAACTTTCAAAATGCATGCATGAAGCCTCATAGACGATTTTTATATTCTTTTAAGTCAATGGCACGGATAAATAGGGACATGTTTTCATTTTAGATTGTTATATGAGTAAACTCACTATTTATGTTGATACAAAGACATTGATATGTAGTTATTTTATGTTTTTTCCTGGTGTATTTTTTTTCAAATTGTATGTAGTTTTTGTTCTTTTAGAAATCATTATTTTATATGTGACAGTAAATTGGTTCACAACACTTTATTTTCATTTTTTCTTGTGAAATTCATTCCCCGAACCAGTTGTCTGGTTTCTAGTTTCATGAATTCTTTGTCATGAATGTTTTTATATCTCAAATGCCAAGATGGTAATGTATCTCATATTAACTGTGACAGTAAATTGGTTTTTGCTATCCTAGAAGTTATATCAAACAAGGAGATTCTATTTGTGATTCTTTATCTCGTTTGTTTCCTTTAATCATCTTTTTTGGATTTTTTTAACTTTTTGGATTCTTTGGAGAATAAATGTCTGTGGAGAATAGATGCATTGATTCTCTGTCATAACTGAGGGATTGATTGCAAACTAAGATTGAGAGAGAGGATGAACCTATGGACAACCTTTGGTATTTTGATACATTGACTATCTCATTCAGAATCACCTATTAGCTTGATGTGTTTCTCCCTATTTCACTGGATTTTAAAGAGTTTGTGTGTTCTCATTTTGTTTCATTTGATCATCATCAGATACAATAATAAACCTTATTGTGTATTTATATACGTATATTGACTACTTCGACACTGAGTAAGAAGTTGCCGAAGGTAAGCTTGGTTTTTTTGTGATCGTAAATAATAAATTTCTTGTACTCTTTATTTTTATTTGCAGCCAAGAAAATCATTTTGGATCTAGTGCTTGGTATAAGTCTTATGTGTAGTATGATTATAGTTTTCTGGATTAATTTAAATGAGATTTGAGATGTGATCATAGGGTTAATGAGTGCTCTCACTAAAATAGTGGATTTAGCTCATTCTAGCTATAGGTTATTAATAGTTTACATGTAGATTCACGTAGACAAGTTCCATAACACTACAAGTGGCTTTACATGATTATAGTATAGACAAAAATTGCTTAGCAGGTCTCTTTAGATGCTCTCTAAAAAGCATTCAGGATATTTAATGTTTGTTATCAAGGAAAAAGTGATAATTCATCACAAAAGATTAGAAATTTAGCGTCATTTCCGTCTAAAAATTGGCAAACACTTCTACTTTCAATCACCTAATTTCCTACTACATGTTCACATTTCATCCTTCCTATCAATTTAAGGAAAACAACCACTCACCTTAAAATAAGATAGACTCAGTTTTTTTCTAGATAATCTTTTCTAACCATATGTATTGTCATTGCTTACCCATTGACATGCATACAGTCAGGATACTTGGTCTAGCTTCTAGACACACCTCTATGACTTGGATGGGAGCATACCCTTTATTCCAAAGAATGAAACTCTAACGCCATGTAAAAAGACAAAAACCATAGTCAAGCAAACTGGGTAATTATAACATGTATTGTAAATGTTTGTCTAAGACTCCATGCGTGCAAATACTATCATGTCCATACCTAGAAATTTGTAACCAGCCAAGAAGGAGACGAACCTCCATAACAATACTAAGTATTATCTTACAGATGTCTATATGTGCACTACTCATCTTAATGACGAATTCTCTCTAGGAATGTTGCCTAATTTTGACAAACTAGCTGCTTTAGTCACGACGTTTGACTTAGAACTATGACTTGAACGGTGTGTGTCATTTTACTCTATGTATTGTACGTTTTAGCATCCAGTTCAATGCTTATTTATGTCTGCTATACTTTTGTAGTAGTTAATGTAGATATATACACCTAAACTCGTCTTGTTCTCGCAGTTATCAACATTTACCACACTAAAAATTTGGATTACTACGATTGATATCAATTTTTTTGGCACAATGTTATGTGTTAGAAAAAAAAAATTGATCTCTGGTCTGGTCGTTCTGCTCAAGAAAAATATAGGCTAAGGCTGCAAAAAGGTGTGAAGCTTCCAACAAATCCCCATCTGACTTTTGAATTATGGAAGTCTTAGAATTAGAAGGCAGTAATTTGCTGGAAATGAGTAGCTATCATGTCAGATTAGTACTCTTGTTTAGAATGGTGGTTGGAACATAACATTGAGTATATCAAAGCATGTGCTTCGAATGTTATTTTTCACAAATGTATATTTACTATTGCTAACTTGGCTTTTTTCTTTCAACTTTACTATCTTCGATATCATTAGAATTATGACTACAGTTATATGGAGAAAATTTGTACATAAAACCTTTCTTCTTTTGATCTATACTGAATTTTCTATAGTTGTTTGATTATTTGGATGGATTTTCTTAAGAAAACAAATATCCACATGACTGCAATGGTAAATTAATAAATTCTTGCTCACATGTAGATTCTGGTCCAACCTAGTATACAATTTATATAGGCATACTTATCCACTAATATCATGTCTAATCAGTAAACCACTTTGTGATAAGGGTTTAATACCTAAAGGTATCTGCTCGTTGCTTGTGCTCGTTGGACTGGCGGCTAACCTATGAGGTGCAATAGGTATAAGCACATGAACTGATGGTTAGTATTGATCATTACTTATTTTTCTAATTCAATTACTGCTGGAGAAGGGCAAAAAAAGCCTTCAATAGGCTAGTTAAATATCTAATAACACCACTGGTTTCAGGGAACAATCTGGCATGGCTATGCAAGGCGGAGTACCCCCAGTACGTGAAGATCTACCTCTGCCTTGTGGTGGAGGCGGCAGTCATCACAATCGACAACCCGGAAGGTACTGACATCATCAACAACTAGCTCTTTTAAAACTAGTCACTTTTACTGATTGATCCTACTATGTCTTCATTTGCAGTAACCGGGGTGGCTTTCACAATCAACATACTCTTCAACATGCCATTGTGGATTGTTGTGCTGCTCATAGGGTCGATCAAGCATATTCTTGAATTGCAGAGGTACGATGCTCAGAAGATTGAGCTCTTGATCTCGATGACATGGTGGTCATGATGGCTGTCTGCTACTTGAGATCTATCACTAAACTTGTTAATTCCGTTTCTGTTGTGGCGGAAAAATAGAGTAATGTAGAAACACCGTGAAAGATAAGTAACTACAACAACATCGGTAAGAGAAGAAGTCCAAGCAACACTAGAAGGGCCATAATTCTGGCAGGTGCGCCAATAGTGAAAGTCCTTCTTCATTCTTCTATAGACGTTGGACTTCTCGCCTTGCCGTCGGGTTTTGATCACTGCCTTGCTGCAGTTGTCGAGGACTAGTTTTGGATCACCGAGTCGCCGCTCCACGCCCCACCGTCACCACCGCCGCGTGATATCCGGATGCCGGGGATGGTGCTTCGGGAATATCTTTGTATCGACGTCGAGCAGCGACACAGATCCACCGTCAGCTACGAGACTTGATCGTCTTCTCCATACGAGTTTAAAGAACTGAATCCCCTTGCTAATTCGACCGCTGGAGCAAGGAAGCCAAGATGTCCGCCACCACAGAGACTGAAATTCCCAGCGGTGGCAGTGCCGATGCCTTGCTCTTTCTCATCGACCCCGGCTGTTGTTGTGCATATTGGGTTGACGTTAGGTTCCCATGTTCTGATCTACACTATAAAGCCTTCCAAATTTCTTTTGGCATGAGTTGGCAATGCAACATCAAAAAAGAGTTCAAACTCCCTCGTGCATGCTGATTTGATAAAGAAAGGCATGAGGGTCCACCAACGCTCTCATCACAATCGTGTTTCTAGCGCCAAACGCTTCATGGATTTTCTATCTGCTTCAAATGTGACTTCCTCTGTCCCTGGGCTAGCTCCCTGCAACAGCATTAGCAAAAGACGCACCCAAGAAAAGTTGAGTATGAGATACACCCAAGCTGATCAACACAAGGACACACAAATCATCAAGGTAAATTGTTCACTAACATAACTAGCTACTGCGCCGTCGTCTACATCCTTCAATGTCGTTTTCATTTATAGATTGCATTTCTTCATTAATTTGCTTGCTGCAAATTTGCATGTCACCTTATATTGCTATCGCGGTATTACTTCTGACTCTGCTACTGATGTTGCAGCTTACTACCACTGCCAAGGCGCCCTCATCCATTGCAGCTGGTGGTGGTAGGCTGTCCGTCACACATTTAGTAATTCCTTAAGGAATGTGCTAACACTAGCTCCATCGACGAAGGCCTGATGTGGGAGTGGGATCCATGTGGAAAAGAAGTAGAGCTCAATGATGCCTCCACTCATTCAGTCGTCGACGTACGATACTGTGCTGTGATGCTACAGGACGTCCTTCCTTTCTTCACACATGGATGGATAGGGTGTGAGGAGGAAAGACAGGTCAGCTACAAGTTTCAGTCCCTGAAAATCAACTTGCTCACTCAGCTCCAACCACTTTTTATAGGAAGGAAAACGGCATGAGAAATGTAGAAGCCCTTGATGAATCAAACTACAGACACAAAAAAGACTGCAATTGGTAGTAAACTTCACTTTGCCCAAGATGACCATGCCGCCAAATAAAGGAAGCACTCTCCCTATGGGAGAAGATGAGGCAACTGTTGTACGTAGCTTTGTAACTGGTAGCACTATAACCGGAGTTGGAAAGTGGACGACCCAGAACTAAGTACAGGAGTACGTACTATTAGCTTTTGTTCTCTAGGGGTGAACTGTTTGTGCGGTTCATTCTCAGCGTTCAAGAGCAGTTCTCTATAGTATAATATTATCACGTTACGATGGTGTGAACTGAAAAGCATGTATTTTTAATGTCTAAGTGTAACAATATTATGTAAAAGCAAACAGTTGTATTGAAATCTTTCAAAAAATGAGTGAATTGTTAATTTATCTGTTAGTTTGGTTTGAATCAGATCGTGTATATATATATACTAGTAAATACACGTGCTTTGCACATGGTATAATTGAAGTTAAATTTATAAGCTAATAGTATTTTTTGACCGCTTTCACATGATTTCTAGTAAAAGGTTATTGTTTCAATAATTGTTTTAGCTAAATATTTTATATTATATGTAGAAAAGGTTAATAGACTTCTATAGATATAATCATTCTTCCACATTTCATTGTCTTTCATGCTAAGATTTCCTATACAAGAAATACTTGCATCGAATAAAATTAACTCATTTTTCCCTTTCCAAAATATTATTATTGTCATGTTATGCCATGTGTGGCCTTCAAAGTTCTTAATAGAAACAAAGATAGTAAAATGGATTTAGTAGGAAACTTATTCTACATATTTGGAATGCTCATCTATTATTCCACTCAATTAAATTTATACATGTTCAATGTTGGTCTATTCCTAATATACATTATTCATAGTTTTAGCTTCTTAATGACATATTTTCATATAGTCATACATTAAATTCTTATAAATGAATCATTCTTGAATAATACTTGATAAGTCGTTGAAAGAGAATTTTCTCTTGTATGGTGCACACTTAATTTGATAATATAGGTCCTATTTCTTATTTATTTATTTTGCAACAATATTATAGGTCTATTTTCTTGAATATTAAAGTCTTTCCAATATTAAATATGTTTGTTGTAGGTATATATGACTTATATTTAGTGAGATTAAAAATTTTGATTTCAAAATGTAATTTGATTTAAAATATGACAATAAACAATTTTGACACAAATTATATGGTACTCGTCAATGATTTTTTTGTTACTATATCAATGTCATACTAACTTATGTGTACATCTACTAATATACCCTTGTAATGGTAAGTGTCCAAGTTTTTTATTTTATAATTGCATATATATTATAGGTTGTTGTTTATATGACACTAAGATTTATATAAGTTTTCAGTAAATAGATATTCAACTCAATGCATCTCTATGCTTTTAAATTTCTTTCTCGAGTAAGTTTTTACACTATTAATATTAGTAACAAACATTAGATGTTGAAGGGAACAATTGAAATTTTGCTGCAATAAAGGTGATGAGAAACATGCATGTAGTAATGTAAAGGTACCATCATCATAAACTTTAAAAGAAAATAGATAGGCCAAGTCTGTATATTGCAGCACAACATTGTCCCACATAGAAGGTGACAAAAAGTACGATAGAAATCAAAGAAAGCTTGTCTTCCCAGAAAAGCTTGATTTAGTCCATATGTCACCATAATCAAATATATTTTTCTACATGGAGTTGTCTCAAATAGCTACCATTTAGGACCCGAGCCTTGGGCAAAGAGAAAGTTCACCCCCAAAAAGTATGCTCACCATTAGATAAAACCACAGAGTAGTTGAGCCTCAAAATATCATAGGACATCAAAGATACTTCAAATATAAAATAATACATTTGAAAAGTAATCATCTACATATGGGAAACGGAAGAGATTGCTTCATTAGGGTATCTACCTGATGTCTATGTGATTATCTTGCATTTCTATTGAAGGAAGTTTTATAACACCATGATCTTTAGTGAAGAGTGAAATTGTTGCACTACAAAGAGTCAAGAACAAAAAATTTGTACATCACCGAGAAAGAAAGTTGGTCCAATGAATTTCATGCTAATGAAAAGAATTAGTTGGGCTAAAGAAAACAAATGTTCGTGGAAGTATTCTTCCTTATTTTCTTCATTTTTGATCCTATGACCAATTTAATGTTGTGAGAGTGAAGACTCAATGTAAAATTACACTTTTTAGCCAGCAACGAGTGTCTTCTTATTAGGAAACAATTGTTTAATAACAAGTAGCTTAGAATATAAAAATATACACATTCTACACCAAAGTATCCACAAGGCTTCTCTCTAATCTTCATAAAGGTAACAACTATTAAGAAAATTAGGAGCAAAAATTAAGAATAATTCTTGTACACACTAAAAACAGTCATTTCCTTTTCTCATGTCTGGCAATATGCTATCAAATTTAAAGTAAGAGTCTTCTTGGTAGTAGCAATATAGCCCAAAATTTCAATTAATATGTGGCGCCATAACATGAAATAAGATAAAATTCTTTCGTACCTTTGTCCTGTGCAGAAACATCCCACACTTGGAGTCCTTACATTGATAGGACCATGTGATCTATATCCAATCTGGTAGAAATATCATCACAGAATCATAGACTCCTTTAAAAAATATCTTCGTCTCTAATGCTAGAAAAAATCCAATGTTGACAATCTTCACTCTTTTCTTGTAAAATACATATTTTACCAATAAATCAAGTCCTCAAATTATCTAATCACCATCGTATTTTATGGATAAAGATGCAACGGGATACTTGTTTCCATCATCAAACCTATAACCGGAATGGCTCACAATCGCTCATGGACATGTCCTTAATAACACAAATGAGGCACATGTTTGGGGTGGCTTGATCGCATAGTTGATCTACAAATGCTGACTAAAATCTTTCAGGAAAACTTATCGTCTTTGTAGTTTATGCAGAGCTTGCATCCAGGATCAGGTGGTCAAGCCCCACTTCAAAGTCATTAATTTTACAATAACCCAGAAGTAGGTATCAAGTCCATTCTTTGATCCACCCAACCTTGGCCCCTATATGGTGAAGCATCGATGCTACAACAAGGCCAACGCCGAGCACTGATCATGTCAGGTTGAAATTAGTCTAAAACGCAGATGTGTAGCTAACTCTCCTGTCACGCACTCGCGCATCACCATGTGGGTGAGCGCACTAAAGTTAGAATAACAAAGTAAGACTGTCTCGACTGCTTAGATCAGATTTAGAAACCCAACCATCGCTCAAGTCACTGATCTATCTGCAAGGCAGCCAAGAAAATATTGTAATTGATGGATGAAATTAAGCCACAACGTACAACACACAACTCTTATCAGTGTACACATGGTTTTTTTGGTAAAACAGAATTACCATGTATGTACATATGGAACATAATACTCCGCTAGTGCTGATTAATTGCTATAATGAAATCGTTAAGATTGAATAAAGTATGTGCGATCCTGTACCTGCAATTGAACAATGATGTACTTTTTGTTATATATTAATTGACGTGCTTTGAATAAGACGTTTAGGCAGAAACCCTTGATCGTACCTCCGTTGCAACCCTAGCAAGAAGTTAGTGGTATCTGTGCAAACCCAACAATTGACTGGCATCGAAGAAGCTGACTTAATGGACATCTTCTGAGAGAATGTGCATTGCAGAATGACTGCCTGAAAGCTGATCTCTAAGTCTGACGATGGAAGAAGAAATCCACAGACTTCTCATGGTAGAGTAATTATGATTTTCTATGAACGCCTCTAACTCCACCTGAGCGGTTTTATCATTGGTGCTCCCCATATGAAACACCTTGATCACCATCTTTAACCACCTGGTTCCGCGGGGCAGAGTTGGGAGTGATGCTGGTTACAAACTGATTTGTAGAAGATGAACAAACACCAACCACCTCATTGCACTTTGAAGGGTTTCTCTAAATGGAAGTTGATGTTTGCCCGGATGAGAGTACAAACAAAGAATTCGGTGGTGACAACGTAGATGGCGAATATGTTAGATGGCGGCAGATTGATTTGTTAGTAGGGTAAAAGAGTCCAATAGGTAGATAAATATGTGCGGTACATTTGTTATTAGGATAAAAGAGTCCAGTCAATTAAGGAAAGGGGGAAGGGTTGGACGGAGACGAGTAGTGACATTTAGATTGATAGAATAGCGGATATATATATTTGCAAATTTGGAATTCGATCACAGTCTATTTTGATATTGTTTTTGCATGATTGGAGGTTGAGGTATTAATTTCCCACGATCATTCCGACATTCGTGTCATGCTGGGTGTGATAATATTGTGTCGCAACATTATATCCACCCCGACAATCATATAATGTTGGTTCTAATGCCGTTCCGACATTTTAATAAATGCCTAAAAAATATTTATGTGGCATACTTTTCCATGGCATATTTATGGCTTTTTAAACAACGCTAGAAAAAAAATCTGGCATAATTTTGGTTCAAAGACGACATTTTTGTATGCCGTCAAATCCAATATTTGTTGTAGTGTTACATGCTTAAAACTCATGCTTCTATGTTTAAAATCAATGATCTACATCTCTATTTTCCATGTTCTTTTAGGGTTTTAGTTTCTTGTTGTTTTACCTTCTCTAAAAGATCTAGTTTGGTTAGCTATGCCTCTCCAATCCTGATATTGGGTCAAATGATATTTTTTTTCCTCTCTCTCTCTCCCCGTCTCTCGAAGATTTCTGACTTGTCATTTCCTGATTGGTTCAAATTGAAAAATTCATATCTTTTAATCCGCTTATCCAAATTTGACAAATAAATATGTTTTGGAATTAGAAAATTTATCTCTATCTAATAAAAATATTTTCAAGGTTTGATTTCGAGGTTTGATGAAGGGTTATTTTTGTAAAATGAATTTAATGCATAAAATCCAAAAAAGTACATCTTAATCATCCTAATTCCAAAATTAACATTAAAATATATTTTCTTGATTAGGAGAACCTAATAAGTTCATTGATAAGGTTTTCATAATCTAAATCTGAGTTTTACTAAAGATTTCTATAATTAGGGTTTCTATACATTAATGTGCATTATGTACTCTAATACATGTTAATACATTAAAAATAGGCAAAGAGGAATTCAGACTCAATTAAAGTGGTGAAAGTTAGTAATTGACATAAGTAAGAGAGGTATGTGCATTATTTACACCCTATGTTGGGATAATTGCAACCAAACCCTATATTTCCCTAATGAGGCTTAAATGTACCCTACATCTTCTATTCTTGAATCCTTTGTTATATAAGCCTCTAAATCAATATTGTTTCTCTTTGTTTGGGTCTTGCACCCCACTGCCATGTTCTAATTGATATGATGCTTTTACTTGTAATGATTTCTTTTCTAGCATGTTGATTTTATGGATTATTTAGCTATAGTAGTGGTACTTATGTACAACCACCAATAGATAAGGCATGTATTAATTCTCCCTTTGGAATGTCGTATTCTCCCCCATAAAAATATGTGTAGGTGACTGAGAATGTATTAATCCTCCCCTCACCTATAGGTTGAGGTCTGATAGGTTCCTCAAACCTACTTAGTTAATGCAGTCAATATTAATCATGCATGCAATTCCTTTAATATTTTAATGTTATGGCAAGCCTCGATTTTGATATAGCCTCATACTCTTAAAATATTCATCTTATGATGAAAACTAGTATTTATTTACATGTTTTCTTTTTCTTGATATCCTATTCATATTTGTTGACACATACTTTGTTTTCCTTTCCCTCTTGCTGGGTGTTTTCCCAATCGCCCAAGTTTAGATCAAGGTGTTGATCATGACCAAGGAGAACATAGCTTTCAACATGAACCTAGCTCTTGGAGATGTTGCTTGGAGACAAATTTGAAGCAGTTTGAAGTAGTCGGAATCTGACTATTTCAACTTTGTGTCCCTAATTAGAGACCTTGGCTTGTATAGTTCCTCTTTAAGTGACATTTTGGCCCTAGAATTGATCTATGCTACACTTGAGATGATGAAAGATTGATTTAGGATCATAAGAGTTTCACATTAGAAACATTTTTAGTTTACCATAATGTGATGCACTTGTTAGGTAGCTATTAGGTTATAAGTTGAAAGCAAAGGTGTCTAGAAAGGACCATGGTTCCGGGGCTGGTAAGATTTTCCTCCACGCCACTAGCTTGGTTTATGAGGACTCCCAGATCCTCTTGATACCTACCTGGCTTGAGCTAATACTGATTGTTTGAAATAGTATACCTTTAGGCAATATTAGTCTTAGACACCTATGTGATATACTCTTTAGAACCTAATATGTTGACCTTGTATTTTAGGTGTAATGACATGTTTGAGGATGGATACCCAGTATAGTTCCCTTATTTTACTTAGACTCACATGTTTGGATAGTCTATCCCTAATAACCTAGACTTTGAAGTTTGGTATTTAGTAGCAATCAGAGTGCGTAGTGGAAGCGTGATGGATCTTGTACATGGTTTAGTTAGACTCACCATTTTATCTCACAATTAGTTTGGCTTGGTAGGTCAAACCTTTTAAGGAGTGGAGAGTAGTTAGTTTGATGATGTTTGGGTAGTTATATTTCAAGGAAAAAATCCTTTTTAAGGGGATGAAGTCCTATAACATACTGAAATCTAGCTATACTGACTCTAGAAACCCTAACTCCATGATTTGGAGGATAGTTTGCTTAGATCCTTAGTTTTGATCAAACAAGTCATATTTATAAGCTGACATGCTTGAATATATACTAATGAACAATAATGGTCATATAATGAATAATTCATATATTTGAATCCTAATGAATATTTAATATACATAATATAAGTAACTCACCTAATAATGGATATGCATGATGTAGACCATGTCATAAACTGATAAACGCTAATGATATAATGACAAGATAATTGTAACCTAATCTTGGACTTAATGCATACTAAGAATGTATATGCAAAGAATAATGATCATATTGACCTAAAACATAAGTTGTAATCATCTAAGATTAACCTATACATAATTAATGACATACTTGATACATTAGTGACATCAGGTGTCATAATCAGATAACATACTTTAATACAAATAAATGATATATAATCACCTAATCATAGATTAATCAGGTCATCAATATGAGATCATATTACCTTGTTCTCTAATACACACCTAATTAATCAACTAATCATTACTTAGCATGTGAATCAAATCATTAATATGTAATATGTCCCGCCTTGATCACTAGAATACATATAATGACTTCACAATGAATAAGAAGTAATTGGATTCACATAAATGTGCATAATCAATAATAAGAAGTGAATAAATATGAGAAAATGATTAATGATGACATTAATGTAAGAAAAGGTAATGTGATAATGTTTAATATAGATATAAGTAATTAATGTAACATTATTTGGACTAATTGTAGAAAACTAGATAAAATGTCGTATTTCTTAAAAACAATATGTTATAATTCAATATGTTGATAATAGAGACTAAAATAAAGATAACAATCAAGTATATTGAGATAATTGAGTAAACCCTAATTGTGCTAAAACTCTTAATGAGATAAATAAGAAATATATATGACTTTTTTTATAATAGCAAAATATAACTCTTTCGGCTACAAAGTAAATATAACATGACATTATTAAAAGAATAATAAGGATGATATAATATCATAATGAATATAATATTAATAGGTGTAAAATGTTAACTATGTTATATCTAATAAAAAGAAATCTTAATAATGGAACCCTTAGTGATCCATGAGAACTTGACCTATGTGGAGTTGAGAAGATTCTGAACTCCGGAGTTAAGACGTTGAAAAACAATGAGTTTGAGTTAGTGAAAGTTTTGGTGGAAATTTTATGGAAACTACTTGGGAGTTTAGTGTTGGGATGTTGCATACTCACCCTTCTCTTTTTGTTTGAGATTTCAGGGATGAAATACTTTTAAAGCGGTGGAGTGTTGTAACATACTAAATCTTAGATGTAATCTCCATGTAGCCCTTTTTCCCAAGTTTCCCTTTCATTTCTGTCCTTTATGTCCTTGTTGATGAATTAATGTAGTTTATAGTGGTTTGGTGAACATTTGTTCAATAATTATACCAATTGAAGGGTTTATGCACAAATACCTCAGTTAAATCTTATTTAAGGATCTAAATTGCAAAAGCACCACTTAAGTGGAATAATGGTAAATAAATTTGTGTTAGAAGTGCAAAGCCCCAAACCTTGCTTAATGTGTTGAACAAGCTTAATTACCATAATCAAGTGTTATAAACTTTACTATAACTTTGTGATGTGTTTTTAAATCATAAAATGAGCCTAAGTTTCAAATTTGTTTCAATTTGGATGTTGTTTGTGCATGTTATGCAATTTTAGGTACATTCTGGACTTTTATGCAATTTACCCAATTGATAAGTTTTCTTTGCAAATTATCACATGCATTACAATCCTTAAATATTCCCTTACAATTTTATAGTTTTTGAACCATGGATCACCTATTTACACCTTGGTTTGAAGGTGTTTCTCTCCATGGGCATTTTAGGGATTACTCTCTTTATAAATGAGCTTATCTTTAAAAGCTATCAACCAATGGGGTTATTTCTTTGATTGGAGGTTGGTGGGGATGGCCTAGAAGTATCCATGGGCTTTTAGAACTGACATTTGATATACAAGAAGCCTCTATGAGCTGTCCCCTTGCATGGCCATGAGGCCCTAGGCTAAGGACACATGGAAAGTCCCATAGACACCTCATGCTTTCCCCCTTCTTTATAAAGCCATATGTACCCCTTCCCAACTCCTAATTCGAAAACTCTTGCTCTCCTTCTCTTTCCTCCAACTCAGAGCATCGTTCCTACTCTGTTTGGCCATGAAGGCTATCCCAAGGTAAAAGAGGGTGCTTACCTTGGTGAAGAAGGCTCCTAGGGTTCAGAATTTGCTCTATTTAGGGTTTCTAAATCTCCTTCTTGGAGATTTCGACCAAGACTATAAAGTTTCCTCCTTTACTTCCCTATTGTTATGTTTTCGTCTTCCTTCCACCTTCTTCTAGGTCGGAACCATGGCCTTCCATGGTGAAACCCCATCTAGAGCCCTTAAACACCTCATCTCCATGTTCTTCTGTTAGGGTTTTTTCACCTCTAAAGTGGAGAGGGTACTTCCTGCTCGAGATAGGAGCTTTGTCAGAGAAAGAAACCTCTCTAGCTTAGGAATCTTTATGATTGAACCTATCCACCTTTCCTAGAGGTTAGTTTTATAATTCTCTTCTCATATATTGCTTACTACATGCTTAAAAGTCACACTTCTATGTTTAAAATCAATGATCTCCATCTCTATTTACCATGTTCTTCTAGGATTTTGGTTTCTTATTGTTTTATCTTCTATAGAAGATCTAGTTTGGTTACCTATGCCTCTCCAACCCTGATCTTGGGTCAAATGGTTTTTACTCTTTCTCTCTCTCTCTCTCTCAAAAATTTCTAACTTGTCATTCTTGATTGGTTCAAATTGAAAAATTCATATCTTTTAATCTGCTTATCCAAATTTGAAAAATAAATATGTTTTGGAATTTAAAAATTTATGTCTATCTAATAGAAATATTTTCAATGTATAATTTCGAGGTTTGATGAAGGGTGATTTTTGTAAAATGAGTTTAATGCATAAAATCCATAAAAAGTGCATCTTAATCATCATAACTCCAAAATTAACATAAAAATATGTTTTCTTGATCAGGAGAACATTATAAGTTCATTGGTGAGGTTTTTGGAATCTAAATTAGAGTTTTTCTAAAAAGTTATGAAGTTAGAGTTTCTATACATTGATGTGCGTTATGTACTCTAATACATGTTAATACATTGAAAATAGGCAAAGAGGAACTTGGACTCATTTGAAGTGGTAAAAGTTAGTAATTGACATGAGTAAGAGAGTTATGTGCATTCCTTACGCCCGATATTGGAATAATTGTAACCAAACCCTATATTTCCTTAATGAGGCTTAAATGAACCCTAAATCTTCTATTCTTGAATCCTTTGTTATATATGCCTCTAAATTAGTATTGTTTCTCTTTGTTTGGGTCTTGTACCCTAATGCTATGTTCTAATTGATATGATGCTTTTACTTGCCATGATTTCTTTTCTAGCATGTTGATTTTATGGACTATTTAGCTATAGTAGTGGTACTTATGTACAACCACCCATAAATAGGGCATGTATTAATTTGCCTTGGGGAATGTTCTCCCCCATAAAAATATGTGTAGGTGACTGGGAATGTATTAATTCTCCCCTCACCTATAGGTTGAGGTCCGGTAAGTGTCTCAAACCTACTTAGTTAATGTAGTCAATATTAATCATTCATGCAATTCCTTTACTATTTTAATGTTATGGAAATCATCTATTTTGATATAGCCTCATACTCTTGAATTTTTCATCTCATGATGAAAACTAGCCTTTATTTACATATTTTCTTTTCCTTGATATCCTATTCATATTTGTTGACACATACTTTGTTTTCATTTCCCTCTTGCTGGGTGTTTTTCCAACCACCCAAGTTTAGATCAAGGTGTTGAACATGATGAAGGAGAACATAGCTTCCAACATGGACCTAGCTCTTAAAGATGTTTCTTGGAGACAAATTTGAAGTAGTTTAGAGTTCCCTCTACTTAGATCCTTATGGTGTATCATACATGTAAACCCTTATAGGATATTATGATGTACTTTTGTAATCTTTTGTGAAAATTGAATATAGTCATTTATTTAATTCCGCTGCTACACTTTGGTTGTTTTGAATACCAAATATTGAAATTTGAAAATTTTACACCTATTTCAGCATACCTTTGTGTGTGTTCGGAATGGATGATTTATTCTTCAAGTTTTTAGTAGGGAGTGGATCCCCTCTCAGGTCTAGCTCCTTACAGTGGTGCTTGTAGTTCTTAGACCTAAAATCACTACACTCATCACATGTCGTTCGGTATACTTTGACATCATCCACCGTGACCCTGAAGAAGGGTTGCCATAAAGGTGATGCTCGGGTACACTATGCCACATGGGAATGATTGTGAGCGATGTAAATGGAATTTGTTCCTCCTCCAGGAGTAACATATCCTAGCCACTTAATAAGAGAGACTGAGAAATGCATGTGCGTGCTCATGAGAGTTAATATGTGATATTGGGTTTACGTATAACTCAGACAGTCTGCTTTAGTTCAAGGAACATGGATTCAATGTTGAAGAGGATGACAATTCATGCCTTGAGTTCAATTTGGATATTAGTGAAAAAGGAACTATACAAACACTGTAACACCAATCACAGATTGTAGGTGGAAGTTGTTCTTCAATTTTCCAATTACTTGTGTAGAAATGATGTGTTTCTAGGTACTGATCATTTCTTGTGATGGCATAAACTAGTTATGGACATTCACTGTCAATGTAACTTGGAGCCTCTAGGGTCACACAGATAGGATATACTTGGAATAGGAGTTTATTCATGAATGATGTTTAACTTGATTAGTAAAGTGTTTAGGTATTCAATTAAACAACAACTGACTGACTACACTTTGAATCGACCAGTTCAAGTATTGAACCAATCGCTTGGAGTGTCAGGTTGATTGAAATTGCACTGGATGAATATTGGATGGGATGTGGCATAAACTGACCACTTCACTCGGTGAACCGATCAGCTCAAGGTCTCAAATGACTAGTTCATGTGATGAACCACCCAGTTCGTTGATAAATTCAATTGGATCAAGAATTAATGTTGACGTCATATTGTACATTAATTGGATATTAATTGATAATAAAATTATAATTGAAAAACATGTGAAATTGTACATTAATCGGCTCACATGACAATCGATCAGTTCACCTGTGAACTAATTATTTTGCTTCTTGTAGAATGCAAGAATATGTGAAATTGTGTATCCTTTGGCTCTCCCTCGGATGGGAACCCTGATCCCAACCCTCCTATAAATAGAGGGATACTAGAGTCTTCTCAGACACATCAATTAGCTCTGACAATTGTTGTCTTGGTTGAGTAAACTCTCCCAAAGGGGAAGAAGGAATTTCATTCACTTGCATACTACGAGACTAGTTACTTTTTGACCTTGCTTACATACCAAACTGCTCAAATAATGCTTCAACTAGCGATATGATCAGGAACCCCCTGCTATATGGTTTTCTCTAGTTGTAGTTACTGAGAGAACCTGAGGAAGTCCTACCCGGTAAAGAGAAGGATAGGAAGGGAGAACAAATGTCGGAGAGAAAATTGATGCTAGTACACCAACTAGAAAAGGATAACTCCTTTCTTCCTCCTCATCTAGAATTATAGGAGTTTTCGGTGGTCCATCTAAACTACTATAGAGGTGAGGAGGATGTTGCATGTTGCTAGTAGGACAAGGGAAATTGTTGTCCATGGTGAACAACTAGGAGCTACTGACGATGTCGGGTGTGATTTGAAGAAAGACACACACAACTATGAGGAAATTGTCACAGGACTTGCTCCAGGACCAGGTATGACTTCACAAACCATCTTTCCCATTATATATTTATTGGCACGATCTACTATCTAAAGGGGAATATGGAAGTTAAATTTTTATTTCCGTTACATGTTCTATAGCCATATTTCCCTACATGGTATCAGAGCAATACCATTTTACTATGTTTTGAGAATTAGTCGATATGATCAGATTTTGGTTTTCATATTTTATTTATTAAATAAGAAGCGAATGTTTAAAATGAATAATGTGCATATCTGATTAAATATCACACACAATACCAACTAATATGTATATGATATGATATATATGCAATTCATACGTGTCATCATAAAAGTTAGTTTTGATGGTGGATGTGAAACATGGTTATGGCCAATGAACTAGAGCGTGCATGGTTGTGTGGATTGTTTATTCCTATTTATATCTTGATTTACATACCAAGCCTCAATGTTCTCTTCTATATATAAAAGTATTATTCTCTCCTTCCTATGCTCCCCTTGAATGTAACTCGAGGTTTCCCTATTACTTTGTAATATGCAAAATGGCTTTAGGATGATATTCCTTGTTATGACAAAGAAGGCGATATATTGACTGGAGGACCCAAGAGGATAGACTACCTGAGGAGCCAAACTGATCGGCTGGTGGCTCAATTGATCAACTAGAGGGTCTAAAAATTGGTGGACTGGAGACCAGATGACTGGGGAGACGATCAAACTACCGACTAGGAGGAGAGCCAATTGGTTCAAGGGTTGAACCGATCATCTGAGATTGGTTCAAACACATATCTTCATCATCAATAGGTTATTTCTTGTGATGTAGACCTGACGTAGTGCTAATTCCTTGTGGCTTCAAGGAATTACAATAGAGTGACCATAACCATCACTTATGTTTTAATTGCATGTTTACGCATGTGGGATATAACATGTATATGATACATACTATAGTATTTAGTGATTTGATATGTATATGTATTAATAAATACAAATCCCTCAATAACATATCTAAGATGATTTCCATAAGAAACACACATGAAAAGATTGATCGACCAAGCGTAGGTTACACCAAAGCATGGTGCACCATCTATCCTGTGGAAGTGTGATGGTAGATATGCAGGTTTGCCAAAGCAGGGTACATATTTTGTCGTATTGGATTTTGGGTCAGGCTTAACTAGGTGATCTTAATGAGATTAAGTACCTAGAAGCATATAGATGGATTGTGATAAAGAGTTGTTTACACCATCTATCCAAGAGTTGTATTTAGATGCAATTGGAAAAAGTTGTCTACCTAAATAGTCAAGTTGTGGCAGATCAGCCAATGCTGACTCATGATTTGATGAAATATGGATCTTGGCTCACTAGAAGGTTGTATGATGCAATCTTCCAAATTGATACGAGAGGGCTATCAATTTGAATAAAATAGTGAGAGTTATCATTTTATTAAATGCCTAATTAATACCATTAATATTATCAAATCAGATCAAAAGTGTTTTGATAATGTGAACATTTCTCTTGTAGATAAATGGAAGACACACCATCATTGTGATCAGTCCTTGATAAGGACAATCTAAGTGTCATAAACTTCCATAACTAGTTCAAGACTTTGAGAAGTGTTCTCTTTGTTCCTAAAACACTAGTGCTAGTAGAACCCACTCCATATCTGCCTCAGGCTGAAATGGATGCTTACTTGTCGCATACCAATAATGCCATAGACACCAAAAACCTTATGCTAGGTTGTATGAACTATGAGTTGTATAAAAATCAGTATAAGCAAGAAAGGTATAATGCCTCTAAGGTGTTATTTGAGTGCAAACTAATAGAGGGAGATCTAGTAGAGCCCCATGTCCTCAATATGATTGGGCATACGGAACATCTTGAAAGAGCAAGATTTCCTTTAGGTCAAGAGTTGTCCATGGATAGTATTTTGCAATCATTTCCTAAATCATATAGCCAATTCATTGAGTGTTACAACTTGAGTAACATGGCTAAACTGCTGTATGAGTTTCTTGACATCTTAATTTATGTTGAAGCACAAATGAAGAAAGACAAACCTATTATGGTGGTCAATGCAAAAGTGTTTTGTCTAAACACCTCCACCTTGGGGCATGGAACCTAAATTTTGTCTCCCATGAAGAATCCTATAGGATCCTTATGATTTGTAGTCATCTCATCCATTTTTTGCAGATAAGCTTCCATGACAGTAGCAAAAGATAGTACTTATGGCCCCTAGCTAGGGATGAGGGCCGAATCCTTTCTAGTCTCCCCTTTGGTGTTACCTCCTTCACTCCTCCGTACAACACCCAGCCCCACAGACGGGTGAACCAACTCGGATCGGCACCCAAGAATCCTTAAGGAGAACCCTTTCGGCTATTGTGGTTGTGCCAGGGCTGCAACCTCAACTACAGATCAGTGGAGGTTGTCGAAGAAGAGGAGATAACCTCCTCATTACCCCTTAGAATCATGGAGGAGCATCGCTCTCAGCTGCTGCACCTGCCCCTAGGGCAGCTTGCCAAAGGGATGGAAGAAGCTTCTTGTTAGGATAGTGTGGGAAGATGGAAGCAGGTGTGTGGGCTAGACCAGGATCAAACTTGTCGCAAGGAAAAAAGGAAGTAGATAGGGGGTGGGGGCAATTACGTCTTAGAGTCTGATTATGCTTGCTATTTTAAAAGCATGTTAATATATGAAAAAGTGGTGATTATTAATTAAAACCCTAGATGTGGGTATTAAAATGTTTGACAAATTAAAAATCCTCTCTATAGTATTATCATTTGACATTGTTTCATATAATGCTAATATAAGAGGATCATGATAACAATGACGGTAATATGCAATCATCGTTTCTAAAATAATGGTCATCAACATGTATAATTAAGATTGAGAAATCCACAATAAAACTAGTGATGATATTAATGTTTATAATATGATGTTCAAAATAGACTAATGTGTTTAATTTGATGGTAATCCAAGTCTTTGATATTTTTTGAATATTTATGATCACAAGAGTTTCTGAGTCACGAATATGATACTTAGGTTTTAAAGCATAAACCTACTTAGTCCTAATCTGACATAGTTTCTTAAAATGGTCTAAAAGACTTACCTTAATGAATTAGGGCTGAAGGTTATAACTTGATAAGTCGTTAATAACCTTAATGAGATCTAATTAATGGATATTATGGATTGAATAATTAAGATATTAGCCTAATATTAATATTCAATGGAAATAGTATTTAAATCCTTATTCCATATCTTGAACCTGAGACAACTCTAAACTCTAGGTTAGGACTGCATAGGGTTTGATCTAATTAATGTGATAGTGACACTTTAGGATTTACATTCATGCAGATTAAAATGTGGGTTGCTTTATTTTCTTGCATGAATGGATAATATGCTTAAAGTATGATGGAGAGATCTGCATGGTTCTACCTTAAGGTACATTGTTATGCCTACGATTAACTGCAGTAGTTTGCTAACATTCAAGATTTCCCAAAGATTGAACAATTAAAATGTTGGTTTTTTACATTTTTCCAGTTATTATGTGACTATGAGTATCATTTAAAGATGCAATTTATGTTTGCAATTAAAAGGTAATGGTTTTCATCTTTTTGGCCTTCCTTAACTGGGGGTTTATGAAAACTAAAGTTGTTACACTATGTGTCCTTGACATCCTAATTCCAAGATTTTGAGGATGGTTGTGGTCATGCCTCGGGGCGAATACAACTTCTGTCGTATCTCAGATATATGATGTGATTGAGGACAACTACAGTTGTACCTATGATGGTAGGGTTTGCATACCCTGGCTCACTAGTGTCCTGACCTATATGCCAAGGATGGACTAGGTTGTTTTTTAGTTTGATTTCATATGTCAGTATGGTGACTCCTATAAAATGAGGGTGGAGATGATATGAGGATACCATCTCTCCTAGATCTTGTATGGTAGTGATTTCAACTTCGTAGTGGTCAGTTGGAGTGTGAGTGGTATACCTCAAGTCCTCACCTCTTAATAAAAGATGTAATACAACTGTGGAATATATTTGTTTAGGGTTGAACATGTTTCACATTGAATGATTGCTCTTCCCTTGTTTCTTATACTACATAGATGTTATATGATGTAGTAATAGAAGTTAAATGTTGTTAAATAATAGTATTATCTATTTCTTTATGTATCTTGCTATAATACATGTAGCTTAGTTATTTTCTTAACCTACTTAGTCTTCCTATACTTCTTTATTTGTTTAATAATGTATCTGCTATAATATTAACTATTGGTGAGAGTATATCTCTCACTGGGACATTGGTATCACCTTGTGGGTCACCACATCTTTTTAGGTGGTCGTCAACAATGTAGTAAGGATCATGTTGTTAAGGAAGAGTAGATCAGTAGAGGCTAAAGGTTTGATTGTAGTCAATAGTCTGTGTAGTCCTAGTGTCACCCCTATACTCTCAGGTTTGGGGATGGGATGTTTTCTAGATGATATGTATATTGACACATGTTTTTTGGCAGTATGTCTGTTTGTATATGGCTTGTACATGGGGAACTTGATCTTTTGCATACATGTTTTGGCAAATTGGCACAAAACAGATATGTGATACATGATATGGTATGTGTTTATATATAGGTTGTTGAACCTCTATGTAATGTTTGTGAACATGGTGGTAATGTTGAAATCAGTTTTAATTATTCTACTTTTCTACCGTTGTGGTTGTTCAACTATTGATCATGATCTTGTTTGGCTGTGACTAGGTTGTCACAAGAGTTGCTATCAGATCTCCAGGAATTCTAAGTGTACAAGGACATAGGATTAGGTTTTGTGTATGTTCTTACGTAATCCAACATATATGATTGTAGCTTATGCTTATGTAGATATGTCTTGAGAATGTGAAGAGGATGCTGAGAGTGGTTTTATCACACCTGGAGGTGGTAGTAGGAGGAAGGAACATGATGATAGAATGTTGGAGATAGGGCTAGAGCATCCTGTGGTGCCTCTGTTCGACCAAAAAACCATGGCCAATCCCACGTTTCAGTCCATGTTTAGACAGTTGATGACCACAATTACGCATTTAGCAGATAGATCACATACACCTAATGACAAGGCTGATGTCCCTAATGTGGAATACCCAAGTTCTAGGAAGACATTTGAGTGAATGATACATGTTGGAGCGATCGAGTATGTGGGTACAGTAGACCCGAGGGATGTAGATATGTGGTTCATGGAGATGGAGAAGTCTTTCAAGATCCTCAATATCCCAAAAGAGGACAAGGTGAAGCACACTGTTTATTTTCTGAAGGGCAGTAATTGTCATTGGTGGGCAATAGAATAGGAGAAGAAACCTGGAGTCATGACTGGATGGGAAGAGTTTTAGTGAGAGTTTGTGAGTTGTTAGTTTTCAGAGATGTATTTGGACGTGAAGATGATGCAATTTGAAAATATACGTCAAGGCTCGATGTTGATCAACCAATATGAGGCAAAGTTCATGGAGCTTCTCAAATTTTGTCCTCACATAGAGGTGAAGGAGAAGAAGAGGATCCATAGGATTGAGAAGGGGATGAGCATAGAATTATCGATGAAGACATATACTTTGGAGAATAGAGAGAGGTTCTCTACCTTTGTGGAGTTGGTGAGGTGCATTGTGTAGTCTTCTATCAAGAAGAATGAATTTAATGCTAAGAAGAGGCCAACTAAGTTTCAAGGATAGTTGTCTGGTTGCTTTAATAAGCTAAGGTTTTATTCATTAGAGTCATAGTAGAGGTCAGGTTTCTCTGAGCCAAGATCATTTGTGTCGTCACAATGGTCCCCAAGCAAGGGAAGAGGCCATAATTTTCTGCCGGTAGGATCTCACATCACAATATATGTGTAAGTGACAGGGACATCTAGGATACAATATGATTTGAGTACTTCTTGCAAGTCTGGACAAGTAGGGCATATCATGTTGTCTTTCCCTTTGAAGGATGAGGAAGTGATACAACAACCGAGGTAGAGACAACATGATTCCTAGTTGCGGAAATTAAGTAGTGATGGTGTAGAGGACGTGTTCAGGCATCACAGGAAGAATCTTCTGTACCAGCTAGCAAAGGATGTGGACAACAACAAGCGATGGCTAGATTCTATGCTATGAGTTAGCTGGAGGGATTTATCAATCCACGGGTCATTATATGTCAGATGGAACTTTTTCATTCTAATTTGTCTATTTCCTTTTTTGAATCTATTTTGGTTGACCTAGGTGTAAGGCACTCTTTTATCACTGGGGAGGTGATAAGTAGTTGTTATATGCCTATTTGTAGTAGATATGATAGTCTTTTTTTAGAAACACCTCTTGTTAGTTTTGTTGACTTGCAAGAGGTATGTCCATCCTACGTTCTTTCTTTCTCAAGATGCAGCATTCAAGTGGATCTTATGCCACTTGACATTCATGTATTCGATGTGATCCTTGGGATGGATACCTTAGACAAGTATATGGTTGTTTTGGACTATAGTTCCAAGGTGGCAATGTTATATGATGGAAATGTGTAGTGGATCTTCCAAGGAGTTAGGAAGATTCTTCCTATGTGTTTGGTGTCATCTATGACAACGTGGAGATTGATTAGATAAGGGTGCACATGTTGTGGATACTGATATGAGAATTCCTAGTATCCATGAGGTGTCAGTGGTATGTGAGTTCAAGGATGTGTATCCTAAAGAGTTTCTTGGTGTTCTCCCTCCTAGAGAGATTTATTTTGAGGTCAATCTTGTTCTTAGAACAAAACCCATAGTGTAGTCACCTATAGGATGGCACCAACAGAGATGAAAGAGTTGAAGAAGTAGTTGCATGAGCTCTTAGAGAAAGGTTTCATCAGACCAAGCATAATCTTGTGGGGTACTCCCATGTTGTTTGTTAAGAAGAGGGATGGTTCTATGAGATTGTGCATAGATTATCGGTAGTTGAACAAGTTCACGGTAAAGAACTAGTATCTGTTTTTTAGGATAGATGACATGTTTGATCATCTGAGAGGTGATATCATGTTCTCAAAGATAGATCCCTGGTTAGTATACCACCAACTAAGGATCAAGGAGGATGATATACCCATGTCTTCTTTTGGTACTAGGTATGGTCACTATGAGTTTGTGGTTATTCCATTTGGGATAAACAACATGCTGATAGCATTCATGGATCTGATGAATAGGGTGTTCAGACCATATCCAGATCATTTTATGGTCATGTTCATTGATGATATATTGATCTACTCCAGGGATCGTTAACAACATGAACAACACCTTCACCAGACATTGACGTTGTTGAGGAAACACAAGTTGTATACCAAGATTATCAAGTGTGGGTTCTGGTTTTTGGAAGTATCTTTTCTAGGTCATGTGATATCTTATAAGGGTGTTTGTGTGGGACCCAAGAAGGTAGAGTCTGTGTTGGAATGGGAAGATCCCAAGACAAGGACGAAGATCCATAGTTTCCTAGGCTAAGCTGGTTACTACAAGAGATTCATTAAGAATTTCATTGTTGTAGTGTTACCCCTAACCAAGTTGACAAGGAAGGGTGATCCCTTTTGTCTATAATGAAAAGTGTCAGTGTTCTTTCTAGTTGTTGAAGGAGAAGTTGACCAATTCTCCAGTCTTAGTTCTTCCAGAGAAAGGGAAAGACTACATCGTCTTCTATGATGCGTTGAAGAATGGATTGGGATGTGTGTTGATGCTGGACAAGTACGTGATTTCTTTTGTTGTGTGACATCTTAAGAAACATGAGGAGAACTACCTAACACATTATCTGGAGCTTGTAATAGTGGTTCATGATTTAACAATTTGAAGACACTATATGTATGGAGAGAAGTGTCACATATTCAATGACCATAAGAACCTTCAGTATATCTTATCGAAGTAGGAGCTGAACATGAAGTAGAGATGGTGGATGTAGTTGATCAAGGACTAATATTGCATGATAGACTACCTTCTAGGTAAGGCGAACATGGTAGCTTATGTGTTGAGCATGAATTCATCTTCATCATCATCTGTAGACAAGGCATAGTTACATGCTTTGGTGTGTCATAAGTGAGACATGTTGGTGTTTCTTTATCAGATGAACATACAGATGGAGGTTTTTCTATTGGAAGGCTATCTAGCATAGTTTCAGATGAATCCTACCTTGTTGCAGCAAATCAAAGAATAATAATAGAATGATACTATGATATAGAATATCAGGGCTGGGTTTGGCAACACGAAGTATGATGGTTTTCATGAGACAAAGGATGGGATAGGTTACTTCCACAATAGAATGATGGTTCCAACTACTGAGGATTGAGATAGTTGGTTCCTGAGTTGTCTCATTCCTCAATGTATGCGATGCACCATGTCAATACCAAGATGCACCATAACCTGAAGGATTTGTATTGGTGGCCTGGTCTGAAGTGGGACGTAGTAGAGTTTGTTGCTAGATGTCTATTTTTTCAGTAGGTCAAGGTTGAGCATCAGAAACCTGTAGTAACATTACAACCTTTGTTGATACCACATTTGAAATGGGATGATATTACTATGGAATTTGTGTTTGGTCTTCCTAGGACAACCAAAGGACATGATTTCATTTGGGTGATAGTTGACAGGTTGACCAAGTCAGCTCACCTCCTTCCAGTGAAGACTACATATACAATAAAGAAGTTGGTATAAATATATGTGGATGAGATAGTCTATTTGCATGGTATCACACCTACCATAGTATCTGACAGAGGTCCACAATTTACATGTAATTTTTGGAAATGTCTGCATACAACAATGGGGACACAACTAAGGTTTCTTATAATGTTTCACTCCCAGACAGATGGTTAGTCTGATAAGACCATTCAGACGTCAGAAGACCTATTGAGAGCATGTGCTTTGTAGTTTCTTGGGTGTTGAGGTGTGCATCAAAGTTTGACAGAGTTCTCCTACAATAACAGTTATTAGTGGAGTATAGATATGGGGCCTTATAAATCTTTTTATGTAAGGCTTTGTCGGTCACCACTTTTTTGGTATGAGATAGATGCACATCATCTTTTGGGTCCTTAGATAGTGCAACAGACTACAGAGAAGATCAAGGTGATACAACGGTAGTTGAAAGTAGCCCAGGAGAGATAGAAGTCTTATGTTGATAACCATCATAGACCGTTGGAATTCCATGTTGGAGATCTTATGTTCCTCAAGGTTTCCCCTTAGAAAGGTGTTCTAAGGTTTGGTAAGAAGGGTAGGTTGGTTCCCAAGTTTATGGGACCATAGCCTATTTTGGCACGTGTTGGGAAGGTGGCATACAAGTTGGAGCTACCACCAGATTTGTATAAGTTGCATGATGTCTTCCATGTCTCCATGTTGAGGAAATGTCACCCAAATACAGAGCTGAAGTTGCATCAAGTGGAGGTTGAGTTGGATGAGGACATGGCATATGTTGAGGGCCCTATATTAATCCTAGATAAGAGGGTGAAGAAGCTTAACAAGAAGGATATAGCCTTAGTTATGGTTTTCTGGCATCATCATGGTGTGAAGGAAGCTACGTGGGATTTAGATGATAAGATGTGCAGGAAGTACCCGTCTTTGTTTGCATAGGATTTCGGGCGGAAAACTTGTTACGAGTTTATGGTTATAATACCCCTAACCTTTCTTTTTGGTTGAATAAGCTTGCTTATCATAATTAGATTGTTAAACCTTAATAAAACATTTTTATGTACTTTGATATCATGTGACAACTTATGTTTCCAGTTTGGATGTTGTTTGAGCTAGTTATTCTTATGTGTGCTAGTTTTGGACATATTTGCAATTTACCCACTTTTGGGGTTTTTCTTGCAATTTGATACAAGCTTGTTGTGCCTCACGTGTTTTGGTATCATGTTTGATATGGTGGTGCTTTGGGTGTTCCTTGTTTCATCTTGGTTTGATGAGGTAAAATCTCATGTTGAGTTTAGGGTTGAGTGCCCTACCTTGGTCGAGCTTTGATGACGAGTCACCTAGTTTTTGGTGATCGAAAAGGTCCTTGTTATCCATGTTTTTAGCAGTCAATTATGTGTGGTGTGTGCCCTATAGTTTTGATGGTTGATGAGGTTCATGACTCCTCCTGGTTGCCAAGATCTAGGGTTAGCGACCGTTTGAGTTTCTGGTCAAGTCGGCCGCCAAAGATTCTCATCGGTCGGTTGCTTTTATGGATCAAGTTGTCACTTGGATTTCTTATTTTGAATGCCCTAGTTGCTTAATGGAGATTCTTTCATGGTCGAGGTATGTTTTCTTTAGACACATGGCATGTTTAATGTGACACCTAACCTTCTTTCTCTCTCCAACCCTATGTTATATAAACCTCTCTCCTTGCCTGCACATAACCTCTGTACACACCTAGTTTCCTCTATCTTCTTCCTTGGTTTCTCTTAGAGCTCGTCCCCTGTTGCTTGGTGGTGAAGTAAGTTCTCAAGGTTGAATAAGGTGGGTCGATTCTCTTTGCATGTTGATCTAGGGTTTGGATATACCCTCTATGGGAGTGGGTTGATGTTCATTTATTCTCCTTCTTGGTCTTAGTAAGTGAGATCTCTCTCTTACTACGTTTCCTTTGCTCTATCGTATTTTTCTCTCTTCTTGGCCGAACCCATGGAGTTTCCATGGTAATGCTTGATTTAGATCTTGAAGAACTCTTCTTTCTTGCCTTTTTTGACCTAGGATTTGCTCTCTTTGTGGTGGAGGATCTAGCTTGGACGAGTGGAGTACAAGCTAGGGTTTCCTACCTTCCATCTTTGAGCTACCTTTCTTTTTGGAGTCTCTTATCATCTCTAAGGCAATTTATATAACTTTCTCCATGGTTATTGTAACATCCCAGGATTTGAGTCCTCAGATAACATGATCTTAAAAGGAATGATTGGACTACCCATATCACCAAGGTGCACCTCCTTTTCTGGGAGCCCATCTCTAAAGAAATCCATAGTTAAGCGTGCTCAGCTTGGAGTAGTACTAGGATGGGTGACCAGTCGGGAAGTTGATCCTGGCTTGCGCGTGAGTGGACAAAAGTGTGCAGTTAAGGCTAGTGGTGGTCTGTGGGGCCAGTCGTCATTCCTGAAACTCTACTAGAGCCTTGGGCAGTGGGCCCAGGCATTACAAATGGTATCAGAGCCATAGCCCCTCTAGTAGGTGGGGCCCACATGGGCATGTGGCATGCCAGTCTTGAGTCGTGCGGTCCAGGCAAGTTGGAAAGGGCTATCCGTAGAGACGAGATGGAGCCACCCTTGCACTGGTAGCCGTGGACGGGAGATGGGTGTCTATGGGCCATTGTGGGTCTGCACTGAAATGGGGTCAGATTATGAGGCCATATAGTTGAGCCTTGACGAGGACGTCAAGAGTCTAAGTGGGGGAGATTGTAACATCCCAGGATTTGAGGCCTCAGATAACATGATCTTAAAAGGAATGATTGGACTACCCATATCACCAAGGTGCACCTCCTTTTCCGGGAGCCCATCTCTAAAGAACTTCATAGTTAAGCGTGCTCAGCTTGGAGTAGTACTAGGATGGGTGACCAGTCGGGAAGTTGATCTTGGCTTGTGCGTGAGTGGACAAAAGTGTGCAGTTAAGGCTAGTGGTGGTCTGTGGGGCCAGTCGTCATTCCTGAAACTCTACTAGAGCCTTGGGCAGTGGGTCTGGGCATTACAGTTATTTCTTACACTTACATTGCACATGATTAATCTTGCCCTAAAATGTGGTTCCAAGTAGAAATATAGTACCTTTGATCTAGGGTTTGTGTTTACATGGTGATCTTGACTAAGAAACTCTTCTTGAACGAGACCTAACTCTTGTTCTTGAGATTTCCTTGGTAATGGAAGTTTTGGTCTTTTTATGCATGTATAAGTCATTGGTTTTTCTCTTGAGTTTCTAGGGTTTCAAATTTGTTTTCTTCCTTGATGTAGTACCTGATGGTTTGGACTTAGTTTTTAGTTGAATTTTCTTTTGAATTTCAACTTATGACTTTAATTTTGTTTCTATTTTGCATCTTATGTGGTCCCCAAGTTTGTGTACCTTAGGTGGTTGCTAAGAAATGTTGATGTGCTTGGTCACCAAGTATTTTTCTTCATAGTGGTCGATGAGTTCTTCATCTTCTTTGGTCGCCCTTTTTCACATATGTGGTCAATGAGGTTTGGACCCTTACTGGTTGATGAGGGTTTGGATCTTCAATAGTCGATGAAGATAGTGACACCCCAAGTGGTCGCCAAATTTTGAATCTTAATTGATCGCCAATGTTGGATTTTCAACGGTCGATGAAGATGGTGAACCTAGTTCAGTGATCAATGATTCTTCTGGCCTCTAGTGGTCGACAAGCACCTAGTTTCAGAAGTCAATGACATCTCTGATCTACGATCGATGAAGATTTATGCTCCATAAGATCATCACGTCTGGTGAACTCTATGATGATGATGGTTGACCTAGTTGCATTCATGATTGAAGGATATATAAGAATTATGGTTTATCTGTAATTGTTGTTTTAAAACCCTAATTTTGTTACCTTGTAATACATAACCCTAATCTAAGTAAATATTGATAATTCTTAGCTTTCTTGAGTGATTTGTAAGATGATGGAATACTTTCTCTCTCCTAACATTGTTGTAACCCTAATTTTCTATCTTATGAACATCATAGTTCTTAAATACAATGTTATATTGAACTTATGTATCACATGTATGGTAGTGGTATGATGGGACTTTATGAGGCATGGAGAGATGAGGATGTTCTTACAAGGAACAATGTGAATGGTCTTATGACCTTGGACATGGTTTTGTGCCTAAATGAGGTGTTATCCTCCTGATGATGTGACAAGGACTTGTTTCTATAATGGTATGATTATGAGGATGGATTCATGTATGGCAATGAACAATACCAAGTGATGATGTAATGTGTTTTATATGTTTTATATTTTCTAAAGTTGAAATCTATTGATGTTTTGTAGAAGTCTCTTAGGATTTGTATGTAACCCAATTTATGCAGTTAAAATATGCCCATTTCACTTTAACTAATCAAGTGAAACCCTAATCATGTAGTGCCCTATGCCATAGATCCATTCCAGTGTCAAGAATTTCTGGATGGTGAGATGAGTACTCCTTTATTGGAAGCTTGTAGCACATATTGTTGAGTATGTGGGGTGCAATTGACTACGTGTCCTTGACATCCTGATCTCAAGGTTTTTAGGATGGATGGGGTGATGCCTCTATAGGAGAACAACTATGTTCATATCTTGGACATAAAATGATTGACAACAAGTGTGATTGCACCTCAGATGATAGGGTTCATATACCCAGGTTATCTAGTGGTGTAACCTATATACCAAGGACAGACTATGCTATTTTGTAGTTTGACTTTATATTTCACCATGGAGGACTCATACTAAATGAGGGAAGAGATGATCTTATGATTCTGACTCCCCTAGATCTTGTATGGAACTAATTTTGACTTAGCAGTGGTAAGTTGGAGTGGGAGTGTCCTCAGGGCTTAATAATATATGTAATACAACCATGTAGTATATTTTTTAGGGTTGAACACGTTTCACATTGAATGTTTACCATTTCCTTATTTCTTATATAGCCTAGATGATATATGATGCGGTAAGAGAAGTTAACTATTGTTACATGATAGAGTTATATGATTCTTTATGTATCTCACTATAATACATGTTGCTGAGTTATCTTCTTAACATGCTTAGTCTTCCTAAACTCATTTATTTTTTTAATAATGTATTTGATGTAACCATTATTGTTTGTTGAGAGTTATATCTCTCACTGGGACTTTGATCTCCCCTCATCGGTCACCACATCTTTTTAGGTGGTCATCAGTGGTGTAGTTAGGACAATGCTTTTGAGGAAGAGCAGCTTGGAGATCAGTAGAGGCTGAATGTTTGATAGTATCCAATACTTTGTAGAGTGCTAGTGTCGGCCCTGTACTCTCAGGTCTGAACATGAGATGTTTTGTAGATGATATGTATATTAACACGTGGTTTTTGGCAGTATGTCTGTGTATGTATATGGCTTGTACATGTGGAACAAGATCTTTTGTATACATGTTGCGGCAGATGGCCACAAACATATATGAGATACCTGATATGGTATGTGTTGATATATAGGTTGTTGAACCTCAATGTAATGTTTTTGAACATGGTGGTAATGTTGAATGTATTTTAATTATTTTGCTTTTCTGGGTTTTTGGTTGTTTAGTTGCAGATCACATGTTTTGTTTTGAGTAATCTTGTTTGGGTGTGAATGGGTTGTCTCATGAGGATAATGAGACATGGAATATAGATGAAGGAATTACATATGAAAAAATGTGCTCTCGATAAACCCTTAGGAAGAGTAGAGAACTAAGTCAGTCCTAAGGTCAAGTAGGGAGTATTAAAGGTACATGGGACCAATG
Organism: Alisma plantago-aquatica; assembly: GCA_963693085.1. NCBI lineage: Eukaryota > Viridiplantae > Streptophyta > Magnoliopsida > Alismatales > Alismataceae > Alisma > Alisma plantago-aquatica. The sequence continues at coordinate 488,377,553 of OY856409.1, read as the reverse complement.
GGATTAAGAGTTGATTGTTCCTAGAATGCACAAGACCACTTGGTCAGGAGGTAACAACTAGGTTTGCCCAAGGACCATGACTCAGGAGATTGGCCAAGTTCATGGTGTTCATGTAACCCACTGGGTGAATGTGAGAGGCTCTCCCTAGGTGCATGAGAATGACATCACTCCAAAAGTACTTGTACCCCTAGAGACCTCAAGGAAATGGCTAAGACTCATAATACATAAGGTGTAAATATAAAATATACAAGAAGTCATATAATAATAAAAATGATTTGTATACAAACTCAATAATGAATGAGACATTTGTCTTCATTAAGTATAAGAAAATGGTGTAACTAAAAGGTATTCTTGGTATGGATTCATTGATGAGAGGTGACTCAAACAAAATGTGTGATTACACCATCTCTTCCTTGGAATGGGATGAACTTTGTATTTGAATTGTAGCCAAATATTCATTTCATCTTGTTATGAGTGTGAGGGATTGGATGGACACATGTTATGATTAAAAAAGAATATATGATAATGAATACCTAATTTGAAATTTACCTAGGGTTGTAAAAGTTACCTCATCCTTAAATATTGAATAGTAGATTGGAAACCTTGGTGAAAAGGTAGTCACCAAGTGGAATCAGAGTGTAACAACAAAGTGAAATTGGAAATCACAAAGTAATCACTAAGTGATAAGAACATTCAATTGATAGGGTTGTAGATTACCCTAAAATTGAAAGTGAATGCAAACCTTAGTGAGGTGAGAATTATTTAGATCAATATAAGTTGTTAAAAATGATCTTGGTAAATATATATGAGAAGGGTTTGTAACCCTAAGTTTTGAAATTAATGAGAAATTACCATTCACATTAATCTGATATGGCCTGAATTTTGGGGGCAAAATCCCTTCAGGAAGGGGTAAATGTTAGATCCTCAAATTTGGTAAGTTTAGATTCTAGGAATATACAATTTAATTTTAATAACATCACAAGTATAAAGACATCCAATGAAGATGATAATACATTGTTTTTAAAATTTGAAAGGTTCTTTGGAAACACCATGGTGAGAAAGAAACACAGTGGGAGTTGAAGACAAACATGAAAATTCTCTCCTTGAAATTTGTATGACTAGTTGAATTTTGAGGATACAATTCCTTTAAGAGGGAAAGAATTTTATAACCAAAATTTTCACATGTATATATACATATTTATTTGAATGCAAATAATGGATTATATAAGGATGAACTAGAAATCTTGGAGTACTTTGTTTTAAAAGTATGTTTTAATTTGCAAATCTTCCTATGCAATGATTTTTTTGGTTTTACTATTTCAATAATAGACATGGGGTAAAGAAAGAGAGAAAATCCCAAAATAAATGAATTACTGATGCGATGATTTTGAGTCACATTTATAGACTTGTTTTACTCACGTTTTATGCATTTATTGGTCACTTTGGTGGTTAATATTGCACAATTCACTTATTTTAGTCTATGATCCGTCTTAGTGTCAAATCTCTCTTATTTTATCATTTTGAGCATAAATGATTATAATTATAGGTTTTATCTCGTCTGATCACTACTACATAAACAACATTCAGTGTCGCTTATCTAGGCGTCAGTTATTAAGATAATCCGACGCCTATATTAGTCAACGTCGGATATTTAGGGAAACCGATGTCTATCGTCGAAGACCAGCCAGACACGGGTACCACTTTCTATTCAGTGTCAGCTGGATATAACAAACCGACGCCTAAAATCGCCCGCGAAATCCAAATTTCGAGTGAAAAAAATTTGCGTCACATACAACGTCAGTGTTTTCAGTAATCCCCGACGCCTATACTAGAAGGATACTTCCGCGAAAAGTTCCGCTTTCGGTGTTGGTCAATCCTTTGATGACCGACGCGGATAATATTTCCCGCCAAATAAGATTGTCTAATTTGGGCGTTGGTTGCTTCCTAACAACCGACGCTTATCTGAATCGGCGTCGGTTATCTACAGAACAACCGACATTGTTTGATATGGCGTCAGTTTTTTGTAATGATCGACGCCGATTGTTTACTAATTTGCACCCCATGAAGCAGACTCTTCCCCTTTCTCTATTTCATTGTAATCTAGCGTCGATCCATTTTAGGTCTGGCGATTCCGGTGAGCAAGCACCCACCGCCGCCGCCGCTCCTTCCCCCTGCTTGGCGATTCCAGTGAGCAAGCACCCGCCGCCGCTGCCTCTCCTTCCCCCTGTGCCGACACTGTCTCCTGGTTGGCCCTGACACACCTCCTGGTCGCCCGGCCGCTCACCGTCACCGGCGCTCTGCTCTCTCCTCGCCGACGCTCTGCTTCTGATTGCTTTCTCACCCGGTACCCTTCTTCTTCCTCTTCCTGCTTAGACAATAGGGTTTCTCTGGCTTGCTCCTCGCTCCTGCTCCTGGCCCCCTACCTCTCTTCTTGCTTTTTCCTGCTCTTCTCATTTTTAATTGAGTTGTACATGCATCAAAATCGTTCCTACTTCATATAAGCTCTGTACGTATGTACTGCTGCACCCATTTACATCTTTATGTATGAACTGCTTTATGTATGAACTGCTGCACCTACATTATATATTTATCATTTGCACATACATTGATGCTCTACTATGAACTCGACCACTAATATTTACTGATACATTATACTTGTACCTATACATACATTCATACCTTAGTTTTTCTTGTATTGTTATGCGTTCAACTAATGTATTATCTATGTAGATGTACTTTGTAGTTTGCAATACATATAATGGTATAATGTACATATCATGTACTGCCTACTACTAATGTTATGCGTTCAACTAATGTATTATCTATGCATATTCTATACTATGTTTCAGGAATTAATTGATCATCTACTGCTGCCCGCCGTCTCCCTGCCCGTCGCCTGCTCACCTGCTTGCCTTCCTACTCGCTTACCCTCCATCTCGCCCTCTCTCCCTGCTGATGCTCAAATAGTGGTAATTGATCTATCTTGCTTACATTCCTTGTAATGCCATCTTTTATGTGCTATGACCCACTAGTCACCTTTAGAGTTTTAAAAAGATGCAACTTGCACACTTGTTAAATTTGAATTTATAAATCCTATGAAATGATATCACCCCACAAAATCAGTAGTCACTATTATGTCTTGTACACTCTAGAATCAAGATCTAATACTCTTATGCCCATTCTAGTGGATTATTATGACCTATGATGACCTAACATGAAACCATGCTCTTAATGATATGATTTTGTTGGCCTAGAAACTCGTCTAAGATTTACTCATTAGGAGTAAATCTTGGATAGTCCCCGGTTTGGGACTGTTCTTGAACACCTAATCTCACTTAGGATGTAAGTGTATAATGTGTATTGGGTTTTCGAGAAAATTTCGGCAGCATTTCCCCGTTTGTTCTCTAAGTACATATGTACTTAGAGAACAGCGGGGAAATGCTGTCGAAATTTTCTCGAAAACCCAATACACATTATACACTTACTAGTTAGATTAGGTGTTCAAGGATGGGATAGGTGGTACACATTTATTATATATAAGAATGACATCACATGTATTTGTTAACCGTAGACCCTAATCTTGTCCTAATATATACTTATTTTCTCTTTGATCATAGAATGGATAGATCATGGATGTCAATTCGCAATTGCTGCACCCCAGAGTTTATATCTGGTCTTGATCAGTTTATTAGATTTTCCGAGGAACATAGGAAAGAACCTGGAGATAGGTTGTACTGTCCATGTAGGCATTGCGGTAACAACTAGAAAGTCAGAACTGGTGACGAAATCAAAAGTCATGTCATGTGCAACGGGATTGTACAAGGCTATACAGAATGACACTAGCATGGAGAGATTTCAAACTCAAAATCAGTGGATGTCGATAGTAGTGCTTGGGTGGAAGAAATTGCCTCCGATGACGTAGATGTGAATGAACTAGTTCCAGTAGACATCGTTGATGCGATGCTGGATAGTTGTAGGGTAGAGCACATCGATCCACCTCCTATCTTTACAAACATTGTGCATGATGCTGAGATACCGTTATATACAGGCTGTGCTAAGTTTACGAAGCTTAGCGCTGTGTTGAGATTGTATAAGTTGAAAGCTAACAATAGATGGAGTGACAAAAGCTTCACTTCATTGTTGACTTTGTTGAAAGAAATGCTTCCTGAAGGAAACGAGCTGCCAATCTCAACATACCAGGTAAAGAAATTGTTGTACACAATGGGAATGGAGGCCAAGAAGATACATGCATGCCCAAATGATTGTGTATTATTTCAAAAGGACTATGTGGATTTGAAAGATTGTCCAAAATGTGGTGCATGACAGTATAAATTGACGACTTCGGGGGAGTCCAAAACTGGTTCTCCTGCCAAGGTGATGTGGTATCTACCTATAATATCACGGTTTCAATGCTTGTTTGCAAATCCGAAAGATGCGAAGAATTTGAGGTGGCATGCAGATGTTAAGAAAAATAATGATGGGATCCTACGACATGCGTCTGATTCCCCACAGTGGAAGAAGATTGATCTATTGTACCCCAAGTTTGGTGAAGAAGATAGGAATCTAAGACTTGGGCTTTGTACAGATGGGATGAATCCATACGGGACATTGAGCAACCAACATAGCACTTGGCCAGTCATGCTTGTTATATACAATCTTCCTCCCTGGCTGTGTATGAAAAATAAGTACGTTATGCTGTCATTGTTGATATCGGGCCCTAAACAACTTGGAAATGATATCGATGTTTATCTTGAACCTCTGATTGATGACTTAAAGAAACTTTGGTCTGAAGGTGTGATGACCTATGATGCTTCAAGAAGAGAGACATTTCGTTTGCACGCTATGTTGTTTTGCACTATTAATGACTTTCCAGCATACGGGAATTTGTCTGGATATAGTGTCAAAGGAGCTAAAGCGTGTCCTATATGTGAAGAAAACACTGATTCAACAAGACTAAAACATGGCGGAAAGACTGTATATCTTGGTCATCGAAGGTTTCTTTCAAAATTCCATCCATATCGTAGGAATCACAAAGCATTCAATGGATGGAATGATGAACGGAGTGCACCTAAACCTATACCAGGGGATGTTGTTTATGAAAGAGTAAAAGACATTGTCAATGAATTTGGTAAGAAATCACAATGTAGTATGGCCACACGGAGTGACAATTCTTCATTCAAGAAGAAGTCAATATTTTTTGATCTTCCTTATTGGAGTTCTTTGACAGTCAGACATTGTATCGATGTAATGCACATTGAGAAAAATGTCTGTGATAACATCATTGGTACTCTGTTAAATATACCAGGTAAGACTAAAGATGGGATAAAATCTAGACTGGACCTACGTGAAATGGGAATAAGGTTAGAATTAACAAAATTACGTGAAATGGGTAATAAAAGAACATACTTACCTCCCGCTTGTTACATGTTGTCTAGAAAGGAGAAGAAAGCTTTTTGTGAATGCTTGGTAAATGTTAAGGTGCAACAGGGTTACTCATCTAACATCCGTAGATTGGTATCAATGAAAGATCTGAAGTTGATAGGTCTTAAATCTCATGATTGTCACACTCTAATGCAACAAATATTGCCCATGGAAATTCGATCTATATTTCTGAAGAATGTAAGATTTGCAATCACCAGACTTTGTTTCATTATCAACAGTCTATGCAGCAAAGTTATTGACCCCGATACTCTCGATAATTTGCAAAGAGAAGTGGTTGTTACCCTATGTCAGCTTGAGATTTATTTCCCTCCTTCGTTCTTTGATATCATGGTACATCTTGTTGTCCACTTGACTAGGGAAGTGAAAATGTTGGGACCAGTTTTGTTGCATTGGATGTATCCCTTTGAACGATACATGAGTGTTTTTAAAGGTAATGTTCGAAACCGTTATCGGCCTGAAGGGAGTATTATTGAAGGTTATGTGGCGAGAGAGGTTATGGATTTTTGCAATGACTTTCTGAGTGGTAATAACACTCCTGTTAATGACAAGAATATTGAGGAGGGCAAAGGAATTTTGGGATCATGGGTGAAAGTAATAAGCCATTAGCAGTTGGAATAAGGTCACTTGTATATTTTACACAACATGCATGAAGTGAGTGTTTATATCGAGGAACATACCAATTTCATCAAGAGAAAACATCCTCGAGCAAGTTCAATGTGGCTTGCTAGAGAGCATAACAAGACTTTTACTAAGTGATTTGAAGATAAAGTCTTAAATCAACTATCTCAAACACCAAATGATATTACAGAAACTATCAAATGCCTCGCCTTTAAACCAAAACCGAATATTATGTCTTATGAAGGGTTTGAAATTAATGGGTTCACATATTACTCAAAGCGCCAAGATGATAAGAGTGTCGTCCAAAACAGTGGGGTCACTCTTCAAGTGTCGACTATGTATTTTGGAAGTGCAAAGGATAAGAGTCCACATGAAGCTAAAATGTCATATTACGGTGTCATTGAAGACATATTGGAATTTGACTACATAGATTTCAGAATTCCTCTCTTTAAATGTAATTGGGTTGATAACACCAAAGGAGTTATAGTGGATGAATTGGGTTTCACTTTAGTGAACTTTGAAAAGATTGGCGAGAAGGGTGAACCATTCATATTGGAATCACAGGCGAAACAAATATTCTATATCAATGATCCTGCAAATGATAAATGGTCGGTTGTTCTTCATGGTAAAAGACAGTTCATTGAAGATCCTATAGATGAAGAAGAGTACTATGATAAATATGATGACTCCAGTCCATTCTCAGTTGGGTTGCCAACTCCACAAAATATTGAAGCTAATGATGACTTATATGTGCGCGGAGATCACAATGAAGGATTGTTAATAGATAAAAGATCACAATTTTAGAGGCATGCATGTTTATATTTTTTTATTGAAGCTAAATGTTTGCTTTTTTAATATCAATATCATTTTCTGATTTGATGTTTCATTATCTTCTAGTTAATACAAATGCTAAATGTTGTGGGAGGGTGGACCAATCTCAACCGAGATTACATATGCGATGTTGAGAATAGGTTCTTGATTGATTCCAATTCTAGACATTGATCAGTATTTCACTAACTCTACACTAATAATTTTTGTTTGTATTCTCTTTGAAAAATAAATATAGGAAGAAGGAAGCCACACAACAATGGAACTACTTGGACCCCAAAGACTGGGAGGAGTTTGTTACCCAAAGAAAAACTGATGAATTCAAGGTATTAAGCACCACTCCCAATTTAATTAATATACATTTTTATGTATTCACCTATTCAAGATTAACCTTTATTGTTACTAACCAAATCAATGTGCTAACTAACTAGGCTATCAACGATGCTCAACGACAACTACATGTTATGACCACACAATGGGTCCAAGAGGATATGCATGCGTTTGTCAAAGACTACAGGCTATGCAGGATGGCCATGACATAGCTATGCAGGATATGTAGGCGTTCGCCAAAGGTTATATAGATATATAGGCAGCAATCCATGAAACAACAAAAGAAGCCACAATGAAGAGAAGCAGGATACATATACATTACATAAAGTGCAGTACGCACAAGTGCTTCAGATTCATATAACAACATGACAAACTAACACATATATAGTGCATAACAACAACAACGCCGAATTTACATACAACACTAGCTTAGTACATATATAGTGGGACTAAGGTGACGATCCCACCTGCTAAAACATGTTACCGACAACTGGGAGGTCGTGATTCAGCAACCGTATGCATTAGCAGGAGGACAAACATATTCCACCATTTGTGGTGGAATATGTTTGTCCTCCTGCTAATGCATACGATTGCTGAATCACGACATCCCATTTGTCGGTAACATGTTTTAGCAGGTGGGATCGTCACCTTAGTTCCACTATATATGTACTAAGCTAGTGTTGTATGTAAATTCGGCACTGTTGTTGTTATGCACTATATATGTGTTAGTCTGTCATGTTGTTATATGAATCTGAAGCACTTGTGCGTGCTGCACTTTATGTATTTTGTAAATGAATATAGATGTATTTTGTTATATGAATCTGAATGTTTATACATATCTGAATGTTTATAGATGTATTTGAATGTTTCTACATGTGTGAATGTGAGAATTGAAATGATGTCTGAATGTATCAATGTATCTACTTGTGTGAAAAGTATATTTTTTTTTATTTTGCAGGTTTGTGGCCTGTTTGTAGGCTGATATCAATGGATATCGTAAACCTGCAATTCAAAAAACTAAACTGTAGGTTCTCATCCTACTGACCAGCCACTGCAGGCCTACAAACGAATAAGAAACAAAAATTAAATCATAGGCGTCAGTTATTTATAAAACACCATCATCAAAGGCCTACAACGTCGGTTATTGGATAAAAACAGCCGCCTAATATGACAAACAACCCGACCGTATAGGAAAGCACGTCCGTGGTGGAAACAACGTCACTTATTCGTATAAAACCGACACCTATAGTACTAAACACGACCGTGCAGCGAAGCACGACTGTGGCGTCTGGGAATATGGCGTCGGTGTTTTAGGTGAAAACTGACACAGATAGTGTCCTAGATGGCGCCCTTTTTTGTGGCGCGAACCCTATAGGCGTCGGCCATCTATATATAACCGATGCCTATAGGTTACATAGGCATCGGTTATAAAACCGACACTGAAGTGTTCGACCTTTAGCGGCGCCCACATAGGCGTCACTTGAAAACCGTCGCTAAAAGGGGTTAAACAACCGACGCCAAAGGCATGTTTTGTAGTAGTGGATGTGGTTTTGTTTTGCAATTTCAGGAAAAACACATATCTGCAACTGTCAATACCATCGACAGCAGTCGATACTATCGACACAGCCATAGGCAGACAGCCATAAGGAGCAGTACATAGTTGATACCATCGACTGGGAAGTCGATGGTAGCGACGTACCATCAGGTTGCTGGCGACCAGGCAGTCGATACTATCGACCCCAAAGTCGATACTATCGATACGTGTAGCTTCAGAGACAGAAAAGGAATAAAACCGATGCCTAAGGGTGTCGATACCATCGACTCGCTTCAATGATATCGAGCTAGCAGCAGGCACAATGACAGAAAAGAAAGAAGGCTTGTCGATATCGTGAGGGGTCGATACCATCGACCCGCGTCGATGGTATCGACATCGTCAGATTAATGTTTGTTTCGGATCGACTCTAATCCAATGGTTGTGATATTTTTCCAACCTAACTCGGTGATTATACCTAATGACGGCGGCCAAGAGTAGGGTATCACGTCATTAGCCGCTGCACACGTCCCAAGAAGGTGCGAAGCATAGAACGAGCCCAGAAGCACGCCCCAGCCGTTCCGGAAGCCGAAGAAGATGTTCTCCACCGCCGAAAGGCTGTAGATCACGCATTCTATGCCAATGAACGATTGGATCTTCTCCGTTCAGGGGTTTCATCACTTATTCACGTTTTTCTCCATGTTTCCCCTTTCGTCAACCATGTCTTGCTATGAGATGAACATGAGGGGCTAATCCCCTTTGTCTTTAGGACCGGGAGTAGCCCAGGGAAGCATTGTATGACGTTTTTATCATAGTAATTCATCATTTGTCTCTTAAATCTGTAGTATGATTTTGTTTTCTCAATTATATTATTATGCTTGATCACCATAATGATAATCTAATGCCTTTAATTACTTTGAATGAAGAATTTACGGCTGAAAAGAGACAAAATTCACATTTATTAACAAATCCCTTGAACAAGGTGATGTACGGCTAATGGTGGAAACCCAGAGGTCGATTTTAATGCACCTAGTTTAGGGTATAGGTTACTACGACGGTGGAACCGACCTAGACATAGGTAGTGAATTGTACCATGACAGTGGACAGTTCTTACTACAGGACACTACCCGGATTGAGAGATGAATCTAAGTAGCTATGTGGAAATTCATACAATGAAATCCCACGGTGAAACCGCAATCCTAAAGATCTCTATTTAAATTGATTAAACTAAACAATTAATCGATTGCTTTTTTTATTTTATTTTCTTTTATTTCACAACAACTCTCATAACCTTTTTATTGGTCTAGCTGATTGCGAGTAGTTAGCAGTAGTCTACCGATAATTTAGTGTCCCTGAGTTTGACTCGGGCCTCACAAGGGCCTATACTACATTGACGCGTGCACTTGCGTTATACGCACGGTAAAACTGTGTCAAGTTTTTGGCGTCGTTGCTGGGGACACGGCAATTGTCGACACTACGAGTGCTGCAAGCGGCCACTCTAGGCCACTTTTTATTTTATTATTAATTTTGAAATTCAACGTTTTTTATTCATATTTAGAAATCATTTAGCACGGTACTGACCCTAAATTATTATTTTGCAGATACTAGTGCATGGTGAGGACGCGTAGCACAGAGTACACGCAGCTATCACCAGAGGTTCCACTGTTGGGACCAGACGACGAGGAGAATAACATTCACAACGGACCTGAAGATATAGATTCAGACTCTGAACCAGAAGCTATGGCTGAGGAATAGACAATCTGGGAGAAGATAAAGGCATCTTCTGCATCTGCATCTAAAGGGCCGATCAAGAGGCAGGCTATCAACATTCCCAACTATAAGATCGATCCAGGCCTAATAAATTTGGTCAAATCAAATGCATTTCACGGGCTCAAAAACAAAGACCCAGTGACTCACATTAGCCAGTTCGTGGAGAACTGTGACATGATCAAGATAGATAGGTTTCCACAGGAGACATTGTACTTGAAGCTGTTCCCCAACTCTCTGGCGGGAAATGCACGAGAATGGCTACATAACCTTGATGATGAGTATGTGGAATCGTGGGATCATATGGTCAAGGTGTTCTTCGAGAGATTCTTTCCACCCGAGAAGACCAACGATCTGGTACAGAAGATCCATAACTTCAGTCAAAAGGCCGGGGAGACTTACTCTGAGACTTGGGAGCATTTTCAGATCATGCTAAGGAGGTGCCCGCATCATGAGCTTGACATGGAGAAACAAGTTAAAATCTTCTATTTTGCTCTTTCCGAGCATGATAGAAGTAACTTAGATTCCGCAGGTTCAGGTTTCTTCTTAAACAACACAGGCATGAGGTGTTGGGAAATTTTGAAGAACATGGCTAAGAAGCAATATTGAGGTGATAGAGATGATGTAGAGCATGTTTAGGCTGTAGGTGAGTCAAAGGCCATCAAAGAGTTAAATGAGAAGATGGACCTTCTCTCCAAGAAACTACTTGCAAAAGAAGATACAGAATCCGAGGATGAAGCTCAAGTGAAATTTATGCGCCAACAATAGGGGTACAGAAACAACGACTACTCGTGGAGGAAAGACAAGAAATTCTCCTGGAAGGACCCAAATAATTTCTTGCTGGACCCTAATGCAAAACCCCAATCGGCGCCAGAGGATAGAGGATGTTGCCACAAAACCCGTCATTGTTGAGGAGGAGACATAGAAGAGGATGCCATATGTGTCGCCACATCAAAGGGCACAAACTGTCCCGGTCCCATATCCCAATAGCGTGAAAGCCAAGAAAGTGGACGCTCAGTTCAAGAAGTTTCTAGATAGCTTTAGAAAGCTTTCTGTCAACATTCCATTGTTAGAGGCAATAGAGCAGATTCCCTCTTATGACAAGCATCTGAAAGACATAATCACAAAGAAGAGGAAAATCCCAGATACCGAGGTCGTGGTTCTTAAGGAACATGTGAGTGCTTTCATCATGGGCACATTGCCACCTAAAAGGCAGGATCCGAGCTGCTTCAACATTTCATGTTACATTGGTAAAGTGAAATTCGGCGAAGCACTGTGTGATTCTGGGGCAAGTATAAATTTGATGCCTCTCCCTACGTTCAAGAAGCTGGGACTAAAAGAATCAAGGCCGAGCAATATGACAATTCAGTTAGCGGACAATTCCGTGGTGAAGCCATACGACATTTGTGAGGACGTGTTGGTGAAAGTTGATCGATTTGTATTTCCAGCAGACTTTGTAGTAATGGAAATGCAAGATGAACAGGGTAATGAGATACTCCTTGGACGACCCTTCCAAGCCACTGCAGATATGATACTGGAGATGGGAAGAGGCCATTTGACCTTGGGTATCGCTGATGATCGATTTGAAATGGTCATGCCCTCAAGCACAACACAATCTAAAGCAAAGGAGCAATGCCGCATGGTGAAGCACTTTGATCAGAATATTTCTATTTGTCTAGGGAAGCCATTTCTAGATATGGCTCATGTAATGACTAAGGTGGAAAAGGGGACACTGGCTGTAGACATTATGGAGCAGACCAAAGTTGTTTCTCTTAGCAAGGCCATGGGTTTTCCGAATGATGAAGAGGAGGACATCCCTCCTTCTACTGAAGATGAGGCCATAGCAAGTTCTGTCTTCAATGCATATCCAGAACTACCTCTTGAAGCCTGCCTAGTTAATATAACGCATGACTGGATGAGAAGCAAGTCACTACAAGAGTGTGTCAAGATGCTTCAGGTGCTTCCGTGCTTTTATGCTAGGTATTATGAAGATCTTGGAGAACTCCCACCACCGCTTCAGTCATCCTTGATCGTTCCACCAAAGTTAGAATTGAAGCCACTGCCGCCTCACTTGAAATATGCATTTCTAGCCGAGGGTGAAAAGCTACCAGTGATTATCTCGGCATATTTGAGTGCCGAGGAGGAGGACCAACTGCTCATTGTGCTGAAGAACCACCGAAGTGCATTCGGGTGGTCAGTTGCAGACATCAAGGGGATCTCCCCTACACTGTGTCAGTACAAGATCCGGCTCGAGGAGGGAGCCAAACCTGTAATTCAGCCACATCGCCGACTAAATCCAAGAATGATGGAGGCAGTCAAGAAGGAGGTGATCAAGCTCCTTTCTACAGGTATCATCTATGCTATATCCGATTCGACGTGGGTGAGTCCTACACAGGTAGTCCCTAAAAAGGGGGGAATTACTATTACTCATAATCTGTTAAAAGAGCCGGTCACGACCCACCTAGTAATCAGGTGGTGTGTGTGTATAGATTACCATAGATTGAATGCTGCTACATTGAAGGATCATTTTCCGCTTCCATTCATTGATCATATTTTAGAGCGATTAGCAGGTCGTTCTCACTTTTGTTTTCTAGATGGTTATTCGGGCTACAATCAGATTTCCATTGATCCTAAGGATCAAGAGAAGTCCACCTTCACTTGTCCTTATGGAACATTTGCATACCGCTGTATGCCCTTTGGTTTGTGCAACGCACCAGCAACCTTTCAGCGTTGCATGCTTGCCATTTTCTCTGACATGGTTGAGCGCTGTTTGGAAGTCTTTATGGACGATTTCTCCGTCTATGGTGCGTCTTTTGATGAATGTTTATACAATTTGGATAAAGTTTTGCAACGACGTGAGGACACACACTTAGTTCTCAATTGGGAGAAATGCCATATGATGGTTAGTGAAGGAATCATGCTTGGACATAAAGTGTCTAGCAAGGGGTTGGAGGTAGATCCGGTGAAGATTGAAGTTATTTCCAAATTACCCCCACCGAATTCGGTAAAAGGGGTATGGAGTTTTCTAGGTCATGCCGATTTTTATCTCTGCTTTATAAAAGATTTCTCAAAAATCGCTAAACCATTATCTGAGCTTTTGGGGAAAGATGCGGTCTTTGATTTTAATGAAAAATGTTTGCATGCATTTAATGTGCTTAAAGAAAATTTAATTTTTGCACCGGTTGTGCAAACACCAGACTGGACAAAGCCGTTTGAATTGATGTGTGATGCATCGGATTTCATAGTAGGGGCCGTTTTAGGAGAACATGTTAACAACAAACCCACTGTGATTTTCTATGCGTCCAAAACTTTAAATGAAGCACAACTGAATTACACGACAACTGAAAAAGAGCTTCTCGCCGTTGTGTTTGCTTTTGAAAAAATCCGGAAATATCTTGTAGGATCTAAAGTCATGGTATGGACGGACCACGCCGCCATAAAGTACTTGATGGAAAAGAAAGATGCAAAACCTAGACTGATTAGGTGGATCTTACTATTACAAGAATTTGATATTGAAATTAAGGATAAGGCGGGCATAGAAAATGTGGTTGCGGACCATTTGTCTAGGTTGGAAAGGGTAGATGAGAAGGACATTCATATACCCATTACCGAGACGTTCCCTGATGAGCAACTTCTATCTGTTAAATCTAAAGATCCATGGTTCTCTTATATTATTAATTATCTTGCCTGCAAAATTATCCCAGATGATTGAACATATCAAGAGAAAAAGAAAATTTTCCATTCTTTGCGATATTATTTCTGGGATGACCCCATTCTATTGAAGCAATGCAGGGATGGCGTGTTGCGTAGGTGCATACCAGAGGTTGAATATGAGAGTGTACTTCGTCATTGTCATACTTTACCAACGGGTGGCCATCATGCAAGTTCTAGAACTGCAGCCAAGGTACTTGAGAGCAGCCTTTACTGGCCTACATTGTTCTGAGACGCGTATGATTATGTGCGGCGATGTGATTCCTGCCAATGGGCAGGTAACATTTCAAAGCGACAAGATATGCCCCTTAATGTATTTCAAGAGGTCGAGGTGTTTTATTTGTGGGGTATTGATTTCATGGGACCCTTTGTGTCCTCAAACTCTAACTTGTACATTTTATTGGCTGTTGACTATGTTTTGAAGTGGGTAGAGGCAATACCCACTAGGACTAACGATGCTGTTGTAGTGTGCAGGTTTGTCAAGGACTATATTTTCTGTAGATTTGGCGTACCAAGGATGATTATCAGTGATGGAGGTACCCATTTCAGAAATCAGAAGTTCGATGCAATGTTGAGAAAGTACGGGGTAAAGCACAACATTGGTACCCCATACCATCCACAGACACAGGGGTAAGTTGAAGTCTCCAATAGAGAGATTAAGAAAAACTTGGAGCGCACAGTGGCTTCGACATGGAAGAACTGGAGTATTGTGCTACCGAACGCTTTATGGGCATATCAGACGACATATAAGACTCCTATAAGCACTACGCCTTTTAGGTTGGCTTATGGGAAGGCCTGCCATTTGTCGGTGGAATTGGAGCATAGGGCGCACTGGGCGCTAAGGAAGTTGAATTTGAACTATGATGAAGCAGGAAAGAAATGCTTGTTAGAGCTAAATGAACTCGATGAGCTGAGGATGAATGCATATGAAAACTTGCAGATTTACAAGGAGCGAACAAAGCTGATTCACAATCGACACATTCAGATGCGTGTCTTCAAGAAGGGAGATCGTGTGCTCTTGTTCAACTCACGGTTGAAGATGCATCTAGGGAAATTGAAATCCCGATGGAGTGGACCTTTCACTGTAGAGGAGGTCAGGCCACATGGAGCAATCATGGTGCGTGATGATGAGACAACATTTTTGGTTAATGGACAGCGATTGAAGTTGTACTTTGGTGAGGATTACACGAGGAAAGTGCATGAGGTCAAACTCATTGCACTTATGGATGCATGAGGAGCTTGATTTTGTCTAGCCTAAGACGTTAAATAAGGGCGCTTGTTGGGAGGCAACCCAGCCATTGGTAGTTTTGTTCAGTTTCTTTCACATTTGTAAGTTAGTTTGGTTTAATTTTGTTTTTAGTGTAAAAATGATACCTTGATTATTTTTTCAGTGTGCAAGTCTGAGGCAGGGTCGATACCATCGACCATTGTGTCGATGGTATTGATATGGGCACAATTAGGAGGCTGCAAAAATTTCTCTAAGTCGATACTATCGATGGTCTCGTCGATGGTATCGACCTACCATTAGTAACGCCGAGGAAATCGCCAGAACGGGGTCGATAGTATCGACATGGCTGTCGATACTCACAATATCGTTGAAGATATTTAGATGAAATTTGTCTCAGTGAAGTCGATACCATCGACGGGCCTATTGATGGTATCGACCCAGTTACAAGCAGACAACGGCGGCCGGGCCTCGAGAGGGTGTTTTCCCTAAGAAGAGTCGATACTATCGAATTGCGTCGATGGTATCGACGCGACATGTCACCGATCCATGAGAAGAAATCAATGACGATTGCTACATCAAGAGAATCGATCTGTGGGATGAGTCGATACCATCAAAACCTGTCGATGGTATCGACGCGTCATCGATCCGGGCCCCCACATCAGACTATCGACAACCGTCGATACTAGCGAAAGACTGGATTGTGATACAGGTGTCGATACCATCGACCCACGTCGATGGTATCGATGGGTCCACAGCAGTGACGACTGCAGTTATAAAAGAGAGGTTTTGTTGTCAAATGGATTCACACCTTCAGAGCCTTTTTCATCCACTTGTGCCTTGTGTATTGTTGTGTGACTGGAGCCCGACTACGAGCATCCAAGGAGCGCGATCTTCACCGAGTCTTCACCGAGCGAAGATTGTCTTCTCTGAGATCGTCTTCACCGAGCTCCATCTTCTGTTCCTCTTTCTCTACAATCATGGTGCATACAGATGGTGCATCTTCTTCACGGGCGGTACCCAATGAGATTCCCGAGTTCATTCCTCCGTGACCCGCATCGATTCCTCATTCGAGGATAGTCCACCCTTCCGCGGAGATCTGGAAGGTCTACGAGGAGCTTTTGAAGAGAAAGATTGAGACCACGCGCTACGTCGATCGGACGATGGTCCGTGACCTAGGGTTCAATGACAATCTCACCTACGTCTTGAAGGGGCAGGTGAGACACACAACCAGGAGGCCTGACGAGCTAGAGTACCACGCCGACGGCCAGCCATTCTTCAGCGAGTGGCCAACTTACAAGGAACTCGTGGCAGAGTTCATGGCATCATTGGACATCAATGTGCTGCCCAATGACTTGATCGCCACCGACAGAGAGTGGAAGAAAGGGCGGGTGTCGTTCAAACTCTTCAACAACAACTACACCATTACCCTCAACCAGTTCAATTCGATGTACAACTGGTATCATGACACTTACCAGCACCGGAGGCTAGACAACATGACAGACTTTGATGATATCTTCACCCAGCTCGTGACTGCGCCTCCGAGCAAATCCATCAACTACCACAACGTTGTAGTTGCTGACTTCGAGCATCCATTTGTGCGGATTCAGCACCACATGCTCTGCACCACATTATTTTCTCGCGGCGAATTGTCTCTTAGAAAATTCCAAGAGACGGATTTGTTCTTCCTGCACAAACTGCTGAAGCGCAAGGAGTGCAATTGGGGCACATTCTTCTTGACGCATGTGGTGGCCGTGAAAAGGAGTACGAGGAAAGCTCCTATACATTTTGGAGGGCTAATCACACCATTGTTCGTCTATCTTGGGTTGGATATCTCACAGCTTACTCCCCTCTCCAGTAGGAGCAAGGTCAACCTACAGCATCTGCACCGCTCCAACCTCCTCCTGCTTCGTGATGGCTTGGCATATGCACATTGCCATGTTAATCATGAATATCAAGAGTGTTCACTTCCAGACCCCGTCTTCAACATCGAGGGCACTCAACATTTTAGGTGGCCCATCATAGCCATTGCTGACTCAGATGAAGACGGCGTCAATGATGACAATGATAATGACGGCGACGAGCATGAAGAGGAAGAGGAGGCTTTCACTCCTCTTCGGGCACGAGTAGCACCCCGGAAGCATCCTCGCTCTCACCTGGGTGAATCTTCATCTTCACAGCCTCTTCCACCTATGCCCTCTCATCAAGGAGAGGATGCCTACTCCATGCAAGGGATGTACTCGATGCTACAGGAGATTCATCAGACCCAGTAGCAGCATACAACTTCATACGTCGGTATTCAGGATACAACGAACCGACTGTTAGATAACCAGAGGGCCATTTTCAAGAATGAGCACCTCCTCCTTGACAACCAACAAAACATCCATGACAGGTTGCATAGGATGGATATGCAGCAGCAGCCCTTCTATGACAATTACTGGAGCCAAAATTATTTTGGGGGGTATCCACAATCTCTGCCAATGCCCCAATATGATCTGAGTTTTCAGGGGCAGTACCCATCTTGGGACCCCTCAGCTCCGCTATACCCGCCCCCACCTGCTAAATGATCGGTATCACTATTCCACCTTTTAAGGTTGTTTTTGACTATGAGGCCATAGTCAAATTCAAGCTTAGGGGGGAGTTGGAACAATTTATATCCTTTAGTTTTTAGTTTTTATTGCTTTGTGTTATGTCATTTATTTCTCTTAGTGTAATTGTGGATGTCTAATGTCATGTGTCATCTCGTTGCTTGTACATGGGAATCAGGGGCAAATTTGAAAATTTTTAGTGCTTTTGCAAGCTTCGGTTGTTTGACTTTGAGCACATAACTTAAGGAAATAATTGGGTTTGTCAACTCTAAAACAGGAAATCACAACTGTACATTCCTTTGATTCATGAAAAGTGGATGGAACTAGTTGTTTGAGCCTAAATTGACCAAATGATAATGAGAGCTTAATTTGAAATAAGAGAGAGAAACCTCTTAATTTTTACACATGTTAGTAAGGAGGGACACATAATATTTTCCAAAGATTCAGTCAATTAATCCTGTGATCTATCCACCCCTTTGTTTTCATATTCCACCATAAGAACTGGAAGCACATTACACTTTTCATCTCTTTGATTGCATCCCATGTAGATAGGTCTTGCATTGCAACTATTTTCACATATTTTTGCATGAAAAGAAAAAAAAAGAGATAGAATAGTTATACATGCACATTATCCTTAGGTGCGTGTCATTTAGTTGCATAACTATCATTTTGTAGCCGCATTCACATTTTTGTGCATATAGTACATCATGCATCTTATGTCTTCTGAACATAAAAGGTGATGCACTTGTTCCATACCCTCTGAATGCTTCAAATGTATAAGTTATGCAACAATAAGTGAGCCTGACAAATGATTCATGGTCAGCTATGAAAATAAGGGTTTAAAAAAAATACAAAGTTGAAAAAAAAAGAGAAGAAAAAAAAGAATTGAGAAGTAAGTAGGAATGAGAGGGAGAAAGGAACATGTTCTCACTTGCATACTAAGAAGAATAAGCACATGGTGTAGTTTCTTAGATATTCCATCTCACCTTGAGACGGAATGATAGTGCATGCATCATTCCACCCAAATGTAGGCACTAGGGCATTTTCATTTGCATATGCATCATTTAGGTCATTATTGTTTTTGTGCATTTTAAAACTGTATAATGCTTCCATTTCTTTCACAAGCCACCCATTCCATCCACCCGTTGCTCGAATTGGTAGGCCACCGTGATTTTCTCCTCACTTGTTAATACCAGGAGAGCTGCTTCCATGTAGATGATAGTTAGGGCGAGCAACGTAGATAGGAGATCACAAGATGCACCGAGTCTGGACTGGAGGATTTTATTATGTTAACTGCCTTATGTGATAGTGTTCATCAATTTTGAGGTAGATATCTTTTATGGATGATTATTGTCGCCTTTAGGGTAATTATCATTCCGTGGTTAGTGAGGACCGGAATGTGAATGTCTGGCGGGGATCATATGGCGCAGTCTGTTGTGATAATATGTTCTTTAGTTGATCCTCGCAATTCTATTCTAGAGTTTCGTTGCTCGAGGATGAGCAATGTTCAAGCTTAGGGGAGTTTGATGCGATGATTTTGAGTCGCATTTATAGACTTGTTTTACTCACATTTTATGCGTTTATTGGTCACTTTGGTGGTTAATATTGCATAATTCACTTATTTTAGTCTATGATCCCTCTCAGTGTCAAATCTCTCTTATTTTATCATTTTGAGCATAAATGATTATAATTATAGGTTTTATCTCAGCTGATGTGGTTTTGTTTTGCAATTTTAGGAAAAACACATATCTGCAGCTGTCGATACCATCGACAACAGTCGATACTATCGACACAGCCACAGGCAGGCAGCTGTAAGGAGCATCACAGAGTCGATACCATCGATTGGGAAGTCGATGGTAGCGACGTACCATCAGGTTGCTGGCAACCAGCCAGTCGATATTATTGACCCCAAAGTTGATACTATCGACACATGTAGCTTTAGCGACGGAAAAGGAATAAAACTGATGCCTAAGGGTGTCGATACCATCGACCCGCGTCGATGGTATCGAGCCAGCAGCATGGGCAACGACAGAAAAGAAAGACGGCTTGCTGATATCATGAGGGGTCGATACCATCGACCCGCGTCGATGGTATCAACGCCGTCAGATTAAAGTTTGTTTCAGATCGACTCTAATCTAACGGTTGTGATATTTTTGTAACCTAACTCGGTGATTATAAGTAATGACGGTGGCCAAGAGCAGGGTATCACGTCATTAGCGCTGCACACGTCTCGAGAAGGTGCGGAGAGAATGGAGCCCAGAAGCATGCCCCAACCATTCTGGAAGCCGAAGAAGACGTTCTCCATCGCTGAAAGGCTGTAGATCGCGCATTCTACGCCAAAGAATGATTGGATCATCTCCGTTCAGGGGTTTCATCACGTATTCGTGTTTTTCTCCATGTTTCCCCTTTCTTCAACCATGTCTTGCTCTGAGATGAACATGCAGGGCTAATCCCCTTTGTCTTTAGGACCGGGAGTAGCTTGGGGAAGCATTGTATGACATTTTTATCATAGTAATTCATCATTTGTCTCTTAAATGCATGGTATGATTTTGTTTTCTCAATTATATTATTATGCTTGATCACCATAATGATAATCTAATGCCTTTAATTACTTTGAAAGAAGAATTAACAGTTGAAAAGAGACAAAATTCACATTAATTAACAAATCCCTTGAACAAGGTGATGTACGGTTAATGGTGGAAACCCAGAGGTCGATTTTAATGCACCTAGTTTAGGGTATAGGTTACTACGACGGTGGAACCAACCTAGACATAGGTAGTGAATTGTACGTTTCCTTTGATCTATCATATTTTTCTTTCTCTTCTTGGACGAACCCATGGAGTTTCCATGGTAATGCTTGAGTTAGATCTTAAAGAACTCTTCTTTCTTGCCTTTTTCGACCTAGGGTTTTCTCTCTTTGTGGTGGAGGATCTAGCTTGGAGGAGTGGAGTACAAGCTAGGGTTTCCTACCTTCCATCTTTGAGCTACTTTTCTTTTTGGAGTCTCTTATCATCTCTAAGGCAATTTATATAACTTTCTCCATGGTTATTTCTTACACTTACATTGCATATGATTAATCTTGCCTTTAAATGTGGTTCCAAGTAGAAATATAGTACCTTTAATCTAGGGTTTGTGTTTACATGGTGATCTTGACTAAGAAACTCTTCTTGAACGAGACCTAACTCTTGTTCTTGAGATTTCCTTGGTAATGGAAGTTTTGGTCTTTGTATGCATGTATAAGTCATTGGTTTTTCTCTTGAGTTTCTAGGGTTTCAAATTTGTTTTCTTCCTTGATGTAGTACCTGATGGTTTGGACTTAGTTTTTAGTTGACTTTTCTTTTGAATTTCAACTTATGACTTTAATTTTGTTTCTATTTTGCATCTTATGTGTTCCCCAAGTTTGCGTACCTTAGGTGGTTGCTAAGAAATGTTGATGTGCTTGGTCACCAAGTATTTTTCTTCATAGTGGTCGATGAGTTCTTCATCTTCTTTGGTCGCCCTTTTTTCACATATGTGGTCAATGAGGTTTGGACCCTTAGTGGTTGATGAGGGTTTGAATCTTCAATAGTCGATGAAGATAGTGACACCCTAAGTGGTCGCTAAATTTTGAATCTTAATTGATCGCCAATGTTGGATTTTCAACGGTCGATGAAGATGGTGAACCTAGTTCAGTGATCAATAATTCTTCTGGCCTCTAGTGGTCGACAAGCACCTAGTTTCATAAGTCAATGACATCTCTGATCTACGATCGATGAAGATTAATGCTCCATAAGATCATCATGTCTGGTGAACTCTTTGATGATGATGGTTGACCTAGTTGCATTCATGATTGAAGGATATATAAGAATTATGGTTTATATGTAATTGTTGTTTTAAAACCCTAATTTTGTTACCTTGTAATACATAACCCTAATCTAAGTAAATATTGATAATTCTTAGCTTTCTTGAGTGATTTGTAAGATGATAGAATACTTTCTCTCTCCTAACATTGTTGTAACCCTAATTTGCTATCTTATGAACATCATAGTTTTTAAATACAATGTTATATTGAACTTATGTATCACATGTATGGTAGTGGTATGATGGGCCTTTATGAGGCATGGAGAGATGAGGATGTTCTCACAAGGAACAATGTGAATGGTCTCATGATCTTGGACATGGTTTTGTGCCTAAATGAGGTGTTATCCTCCTGATGATGTGACAAGGACTTGTGTCTATAATGGTATGATGATGAGGATGGATTCATGTATGGAAATGAACAATACCAAGTGATGATGTAATGTGTTTTATATGTTTTATATTTTCTAAAGTTGAAATCTATTGATGTTTTGTAGAATTCTCTTAGGATTTGTATGTAACTCAATTTATGCAGTTAAAATATACCCATTTCACTTTAACTAATCAAATGAAACCCTAATCATGTAGTGCCCTATGCCATAGATCCATTCCAGTGTCAAGACTTTCTGGATGGTGAGATGAGTACTCCTTTATTGGAAGCTTGGAGCACATATTGTTGAGTATGCAGGGTGCAATTGACTACGTGTCCTTGACATCCTGATCCCAAGGTTTTTAGGATGGATGGGGTGATGCCTCTGTAGGAGAACAACTATGTTCATATCTTGGACATAAAATGATTGACAAAAAGTGTGGTTGCACCTCAGATGATAGGGTTCATATATCCTGGTTATCTAGTGGTGTAGCCTATATACCAAGGACAGACTATGCTATTTTGTAGTTTGACTTTATATTTCACCAAGGAGGACTCATACTAAATGAGGGAAGAGATGATCTTATGATTCTGACTTCCCTAGATCTTGTATGGAACTAATTTTGACTTAGCAGTGGTAAGTTGGAGTGGGAGTGTCCTCAGGGCTTAATAATAGATGTAATACATCCATGTAGTATATTTTTTAGGGTTGAACACGTTTCACATTGAATGTTTACCCTTTCCTTGTTTCTTATATAGCCTAGATGATACATGATGTGGTAAGAGAAGTTAACTATTGTTACATGATAGAATTATATGTTTCTTTATGTATCTCACTATAATACATGTTGCTTAGTTATCTTCTTAACATGCTTAGTCTTCCTAAACTAATTTATTTGTTTAATAATGTATTTGCTGTAAGCATTATTGTTTGTTGAGAGTTATATCTCTCACTGGGACTTTGATCTCCCCTCATCGGTCACCACATATTTTTAGGTGGTCATCAGTGGCGTAGTTAGGACAATTCTTTTGAGGAAGAGCAGCTTGGAGATCAGTAGAGACTGAAGGTTTGATAGTATCCAATACTCTGTAGAGTCCTAGTGTCGGCCCTGTACTCTCAGGTCTGAACATGAGATGTTTTGTAGATGATATGTATATTGACACGTGGTTTTTGGTAGTATGTCTGTGTATGTATATGGCTTGTACATGTGGAACAAGATCTTTTGTATACATGTTGCTACAGATGGCCACAAACATATATGTGATACCTGATATGGTATGTGTTGATATATAGATTGTTGAACCTCAATGTAATGTTTTTGAACATGGTGGTAACGTTGAATGTATTTTAATTATTTTGCTTTTCTGGGTTTTTGGTTGTTTAGTTGCAAATCACATGTTTTGTTTTGAGTAATCTTGTTTGGGTGTGAATGGGTTGTCACATGAGGATAATGAGACATGGAATATAGATGATGGAATTACATATGAAAAAATGTGCTCTTGATAAACCCTTAGGAAGAGTAGAGAGCTAATTCAGTCCTAAGGTCAAGTAGGGAGTATTAAGGGTACATGGGACCGATGGGATTAAGAGTTGATTGTTCCCCGAATGCACAAGACCACTTGGTCAGGAGGTAACAACTAGGTTTGCCCAAGGACCATGACTCAGGAGATTGGCCAAGTTCATGGTGTTCATGTAACCCACTGGGTGAATGTGAGAGGCTCTCCCTAGGTGCATGAGAATGACATCACTCCAAAAGTACTTGTACCCCTAGAGACCTCAAGGAAATGGCTAAGACTCATAATACATAAGGTGTAAATATAAAATATACAAGAAGTCATATAATAATAAAAATGATTTGTATACAAACTCAATAATGAGAGAGACATTTGTCTTCATTAAGTATAAGAAAATGGTGGAACTAAAAGGTATTCTTGGTATGGATTCATTGATGAGAGGTGACTCAAACAAAATGTGTGATTACACCATCTCTTCCTTGGAATGGGATGAACTTTGTATTTTGATTGTAGCCAAATATTCATTTCATCTTGTTATGAGTGTGAGGGATTGGATGGACACATGTTATGATTAAAAAAGAATATATGATAATGAATACCTAATTTGAAACTTACCTAGGGTTGTAAAAGTTACCTCATCCTTAAATAGTGAATAATAGATTGGAAACCTTGGTGAAAAGGTAGTCACCAAGTGGAATCAGAGTGTAACAACAAAGTGAAATTGGAAATCACAAAGTAATCACTAAGTGATAAGAACATTCAATTGATAGGGTTGTAGATTACCCTAAAATTGAAAGTGAATGCAAACCTTAGTGAGGTGAGAATTTTTAGATCAATATAAGTTGTTAAGAATGATATTGGTAAATATATATGAGAAGGGTTTGTAACCCTAAGTTTTGAAATTAATGAGAAGTTACCATTCACATTAATCTGATATGGCCTGAATTTTGGGGGCAAAATCCCTTCAGGAAGGGGTAAATGTTAGATCCTCAAATTTGGTAAGTTTAGATTCTAGGAATATACAATTTAATTTGAATAACATCACAAGTATAAAGACATCCAATGAAGATGATAATAAAATGTTTTTAAAATTTGAATGGTTCTTTGGAAACACCATGGTGAGAAAGAAACCACATGGGAGTTGAAGAAAAACATGAAAATTCTCTCCTTGAAATTTGTATGACTAGTTGAATTTTGAGGATAAAATTCCTTTAAGAGGGAAAGAATTTTATAACCAAAACTTTCACATATATATAAGCATATTTATTTGAATGCAAATAATGGATTATATAAGGATGAACTAAAAATCTTGGAGTACTTTGTTTTAAAAGTATGTTTTAATTTGCAAATCTTCCTATGCAATGATTTTTTTTGGTTTTACTATTTCAATAATAGACATGGGGAAAGAAAGAGAGAAAATCCCAAAATAAATGAATTACTGATGCGATGATTTTAAGTCGCATTTATAGACTTGTTTTACTCGCGTTTTATGCGTTTATTGGTCACTTTGGTGGTTAATATTGCATAATTCACTTATTTTAGTCTATGATCCCTCTTAGTGTCAAATCTCTCTTATTTTATCGTTTTGAGCATAGATGATTATAATTATAGGTTTTATCTCGGTTGATGTGGTTTTGTTTTGCAATTTCAGGAGAAACACATATCTGCAGCTGTCGATACCATCGACAGCAGTCGATACTATCCACACAGCCACAGGAAGGCAGCCGTAAGGAGCAGTGCAGAGTCGATACCATCGAATGGGAAGTCGATGGTAGTGACATACCACCAGGTTGCTGGCGACCAGCCAGTTGATACTATCGACCCCAAAGTCTATACTATCGACACGTGTAGCTTCAGTGACGAAAAAGGAATAAAGCCGACGCCTAAGGGTGTCGATACCATCGACCCACGTCGATGGTATCGAGTTAGCAGCAGGCGCAATGACAGAAAAGAAAGAAGGCTTGCCGATATCACGAGGGGTCGATACCATTGACCCGCGTCGATGGTATCGACGCCGTCAGATTAAAGTTTGTTTCAAATCAACTCTAATCCAACGATTGTGATATTTTTGCAACCTAACTCGGTGATTATACCTAATGACGGAGGCCAAGAGCAGGGTATCACATCATTAGCCGCTGCACACATCCTGAGAAGGTGCGAAGTGAAGAACGGAGCCCAGAAGCACGCCCCAGCCGTTCCAGAAGCCGAAGATGTTCTCCACCGCTGAAAGGATGTAGATCATGCATTCTACGCCAAGGAACGATTGGATCTTCTCCGTTCAGGGGTTTCATCACTTATTCACATTTTTCTCCATGTTTCCCCTTTCTTCAACCATGTCTTGCTCTGAGATGAACATGCGGGGCTAATCCCCTTTTGTCTTTAGGACCGGGAGTAGCCCGGGGAAGCATTGTATGACGTTTTTATCATAGTAATTCATCATTTGTCTCTTAAATCCGTGGTATGATTTCGTTTTCTCAATTATATTATTATGCTTGATCACCATAATGATAATCTAATGCCTTTAATTACTTTGAAAGAAGAAATAATGGTTGAAAAGTGACAAAATTCACATTAATTAACAAATCCCTTGAACAAGGTGATGTACGGTTAATGGTGGAAACCCAGAGGTCGATTTTAATGCACCTAGTTTAGGGTATAGGTTACTACGACGGTGGAACCGACCAAGACATAGGTAGTGAATTGAACGACGACAGTGGACAGTTCTGACTACAGGCCACTACCAGAATTGAGAGATGAATCTGAGTAGCTATGTGGAAATTCATACAATGAAAACCCGCGGTGAAACCGCAATCCTAAAGATCTCCATTTAAATTGATTAAACTAAACACTTAATCGATTGCTTTGTTTTATTTTATTTTATTTTATTTCACAACAACTCTCATAACCATTTTATTGGTCTAGCTGATTGTGAGTAGTTAGTAGTAGTCTACCGATAATTTAGTGTCCCTGAGTTCGACTCGGGCCTCACAAGGGCCTATACTACATTGACGCGTGCACTTGCGTTATACACACGGTAAAACTGTGTCAATTACTAAAGGTAATGGGTAATTAATATGGAATTGTGTGGAGTTTTTTTATAAAAGTGGTATTAAAAGGAAACTAATAGGTTGGTTTCATTCCTGTGTTGTTGTAAATGAGAAAGGCAATCAAAATAGGAAATATTACCAAGTATGATAGAGAAAAGAATTAATTTAATGCATCAAATAAATAATTAAACAAGGAAACTTGGAAACAAACAAAAGTGTTATTCAATTTTTTATTTTGGTCTTCAATATGTCCCACGCCTAAATAAAAGTATTTAAGGGTTTCCTTCAAATTTTGGGAATAAAAGGATAAAAGGTGAGAGAATATGATTTTCCCTAGTTTCCCTAAAGTGGAGAGGTTTAGGAGGAATATATTCAATATCACATGTTTTTAGGAAAATATTAATAACCCAACCCTTTTTTTTTCTGGTGTAGCATATCAGTGGTTGGATCAATATCCAATGATGACCTGGTCATCATCTACTCCTAACATGAAAGGAAAGACAGAGCATAGTAACTCAGAGAATACTTTCACACCTCCCTCTATCTTTTATGCGTTTTAGTTCTTGAAAACTCTTCCATTGAAAATGATACATGATTCCAAACTAGGAAGTCCCTAGTTTGGCCACCAATGGAAATTAATAATGGATTTCCCCAAATTGTTGGCCGATGGAAGACCAACCCTCCATAGTTTTGACCTATAAAAGGGGTAGCTATCCTCTGTCGGGCCATGAGACCGTTAGCAAAACTTTGTTCAAACCCATGGTAGTATCTCTTCCCACAATTCCACCACCTGACCTATGTTCTTTCTCCCCTTTGCTTTGTTATGCTCCACCGACAATCTTCATTCTCATCCTCCTAGTTGGGACTGCCTCTGATCAAATTTAGGATATCAGTGAGTTTGTTGAGGTCTGGAGAGGGATCTCGCACCTTGACCCAACTCTTCGGCACCCAAAACATGGAGTCAACCCTCCAGATTGACTCAACCAGGAGCGTGCTGTGAAACAGGACGTAAGGAGGAAGATGATGGAGAGGGGGGCAAAATTATCTTCTTACCTTCAAGAATGCAGGGGCGAAAGTGTATAACTGCTTTGGATTAGTGCCTTGATCATGTGGCTTCCTGCATGGTTGACATTGATTAGCTAAGCCCAATTCATGTGGAAAAGGATGAACCTCCAACTTATTGACATGGCAACCCACCATTGGCCAAAGGTAATTTATCTTGTGAAATTTTTAGTTAATTATTGGTAAGTCAGATCAAGACAAATTTTATATTTAATCATAAAAATGCAAGGAATCCACTAAAAATAGTTTCAAAACCTAGATCTGGTTATACTTCTGAAAGTAACTAAAAATTGTGATCTCTAATATGTTTAAACCCTAATTTCAATTTTTTGGTAACTGATTGATCTTTTTGAATAAAAATTTAATTTGAATTTAATATGAGATTAGTAAATCACTAGCTGATGATTTTGGGCTTTCTAGAGTTAAAAACATAGATAATGAAAAAATTAGGTTTCTTGGAATAAAAGACATTAAAAGTACAATTAGGGTTTGGGAAGCCAAAACCCTAAGGTAACCGTAACTTGAGCCCCTGTCAGTTATAATAAGAATTTATGAACTAAAAGTGACACATGAGTGTTGTGCAATATATGCATGATAATTGTTTGGTTGATTGATTTACTTTGCTTTTTTCTTTGATATCAAAGTACTTCTGCAAAAGGTATGTGGTTCCACCTATGACTACTCGACTTACACAATTCCTAAGAATTTCCAAGGTTTTCAACATTGGTTGCAAATAAACTACTGGTTGTTTGTTTATTGGTTGCAATCTTTAAAGTGATTATGATTGTCACATAATATAAGAATAACTTTCTCAACTATCTCTAGTGGATACAAGAGATACATATGGGATGTAAGTAAAGTCACTATGGTGAGAAGTGATCAAGCCAGGATAGGATGATCACCAATAAGACCAAGAGAGTATAGGATGGTCAGGATCTAGCCTAGTCAAGAGAGGAAGGCCATAATAGACCAAGAAAGGATAGGATTGTCATGATATGTCCATTGTAAGTACAAAACCCTAGAGAGCGGGCTTTCCATATGAACACTCCATAGAGAGCGTGTCCCATCAAGATTAAGTTGAGAAGTTAGAAAGAAAATGCAAGTTCAATTTTGTAATCATATTTGTTGCTATGGTTAAATACGTTGTTACTCTTCTATGAATTCATTTTATTCCCACACACATGTATTACTTGTTGTACTTGTTGTATTTTGTTTCACAAAATTTTCGGTAAATGCTAGATACAGAGATATCAAGATATAATGATGGACAAATGAACTTACTTGAAGACATTCGAGTTAACTTGTAAGGAGGAATAGATAGATACTTATTCTTATATAGTTCTTAGAAGGAGAGTTATGATGATATAAATTCATTTAACTCCTTAGAGGAGCATTTTGTAAACAAATTTTGAAATAATGAAAATTATTTTCTATTTTATATTGTTTAGTAAAATCTGGATCTTTGGAAAAAATTTAGGTAATGGCTCATATCTTTTTGGCCTTCTTAATTGGGGCTTGCTAAAAACCAAGGTCATTAAAGTGAACCTATATGGTCACACACATAATTATGCAAAAGGTGATGATACTCCAAACAAAACACATCATTTTGCTTCTTAATTGTGTAAAGGGTTATTTCCAACCCAACTGATTTTATGAACAAACTAGTTGGTTGAATGAAAAAGTTGGATCAACCTAGAGTTAGTAGAAACTGATCAGATGAGTTTCATCTAATCAACAATTTTCATCCAATTTACTAGTAACTTCTTTAGAAGGTAACCATCTAATTGATTGAGCCAATCAATTTATCAATGAGTCATCTCTGAGTTGGAATAGGGAAAGTATATAGTTGATTAAACATGGAATCCTTGTGACCAATACAATAAGATATAAACTTTCTATGATTATCCAACTTATCAACTAGGAGTGCTAGTCAATCAACTATATGAAGTTATAGTTTTCTTGTTTTCAAGTTGTTTCTATATTGAGATTAGGAATGGGATTGGGTTTTCATGAAAGCTTGACCTTGAACTCTAATATAGATAGGAGTGAACATCCAAGGGGAGACATACAAAAGTCGAGTCACAAGTTCTCTAAGAATTACATCTTCTTAAAGAGAGAGAGAAACCCATCCCAATGACAACATCCTTGATAGGTGGAAACAGAGGAGTATTGATGCTATCACATCAACAACTTAACTTCCACTTGTTCTTGGTGACAAAGTTGGTGCACCAACAACCCAACATCTGAGTGGATGACGGAAATGTCAAGGCCCTTTTGTGGAGGCTTGAAGATGAGAAACTTCTCCAAGGAGAAGACATGGTGTTTATGTGAGGATAAGGGCACAATAATAACTTCAAATCTAGATCTAAAAGTACTAGTTCTACACTAACATAAGACATGCCTAGTTGTTGGATGATTAGTGTGCACTAATGCATGTTACATATACCTAACTTATTATATACTAATGTTTTTTTAAGATGAAATATATATTGGTTAAGGGCTTTGTTGGTAAAATTTATATTTCCATTGTGCCCCTCCCTCCAAAACCATACATTGGTATCAAAGAAAACTTTGTACACCTTATATGACTACTTGGATACTAAACCCTAATTCATTATTTTTACAAGATGTCTAATATGTATGCATGTTCATCCCAAATAGGTATATACGATATGACATATCTATATTACATAAACCAATGCAACACCTTTAAAATCATGTTCTTTGATGGTTATGGTTATGGCTACTAGGTGACTGTGGTGATTTCTTGTGATAAGAAACATGTAATATGTTTTTTTGATGCTTTATAAGACAATGTAAAATACATATGGCTTGCATGTCATGCCCCTCTCTCTACTTCTTCATGTAGATTTAGATTTGTATCATTTCCAACATACCCCAACCCAGGTTTTGATACTTTCCATTAACTTTTATTATTCCCATTTAACAAAAAATATTTAGAACATTTTTCCTAATCTAATATACTCTAGGATTAGTTGGAGGCTAACAATATCATGTTTCATGATTATATTCTACATAGGGGATTTCATGTAAAATAACATAATAAAATTTGAATAGTAGGACTTGTTGTAAAAGTAATCCAATTAATAGGTTTGACTCTATAAAGTCATCCTAGTAGTAAAATATGAAATAAATCAAATTACTAGGTCATTGGGGGTCATAATTGATTGATTGAGAGGAGTTAATTGATTGATTAGTAGGTCATTGTGCACTCCTTTACTTTATTCTACACCAATTCACCTTGTGTAACACCCCAATTTTATACACATCCACATGAGCAGAAGCATCAATTCCAGACTTATAACAATGATTGGGGTGTCATGCACATTGAATATCATACACAAGGAATAATTTAAAGCTAACCACCATAGGAAAACATTTTATATCTCATTCTCTATAGTTAACATGAAAAGTTAATTTAATACAACTTATGACATGGTTCAAAAAACTAAGCATGAACAACTAAAACACCCCAACAGGGAACTCCTAGTTGTCCAAAGAGTCCTTCTTGTCCTTAGAATGATGTGTTAAGTTCTACTTCTTGTCCTTATCCTTACCTACAGACAACTCATACCCATCCATGCAAAGCAACATAAAACATGTGTGTCACTCTATACTTGAAATGATATAAAAATAACTTGAAACATAATAACTTAATGTGATTTACATGATTACTTGAAACTTAAATTAATTGGCACGAGTATATGAAAAACATATATTTTATCATGAGTTAGTATAGTCACTATCATTGTGATAACCCTAAATTTTAAGATTTTCATACTCAATATAATGCTTGAAGACAAACCTAAAATAATGTAGATATTGATGAATCATGATGTGCTATATAGTCAAATTAAACAAGTTGGAGTTATGTTGCGGATTTGGTGGATATTTGATGTGTATCTTAAGCCCAATATCTTTATATATGTACCACTTTGGAGTAATTATGACATCGTGTATCAATTAGGGTATATAGGAATCCAGATGGTTTAATTATGAATACTGGAATGCATGGTGATCGAGATAATGAGATTAAAATGTTTCATCAAGGTTTGGTGAATAATTGATTCATAGTTGAGGTTTGCACACCTATTTTTGAGGGTATTCAATGAGTTAAGCTAGATGATCAAATGTTGGATTTCTAGTTTCAAATTTATTGATAAGAGGGTTTGTGTGATGAGGAACCCATGGTTCAAATTTCAGTTCTATTGGACTTTTATGCTAGAGGATACAAGAGTTTGAAGTTATTGAAATTTAATTTAAATGATCATGTTTTGTTAATATATATATAGAGATAGCATAGTTCGATTTAATAGCCCTGTCACATGGCCTTTTCATTGATGGGCTATGTGCACCTTTCCAGGCGCTCATCCAAAGCAGTGGAATGTCGTCCCTAACCTCCGGGAATGGAGGAACAAACTTGATGAGGTGTGATCTAGATCCGATGAAAGTGGGGGGGCAACCAAACCGAACTTAGACCGAAAAACCAAGATCAGTAGAGCACTTAGAGAAAACGGACCCCTCACTCAAGATTGGAGCCTCCTTCATCCAACCTTTCCCATCGTCTCTCACATGTGGTCCGCAGGCTTCCATCTAGAGTGCTTCCACCACCATGAAGAAGATGAGGCAGACATCATACCAGTACAGAGTCGGGCTCTCGCTCACAACCGCCAGAGCTTTCTGACATGTATTTTACTACGCGCTAAAAACGCAAGTGTACGCGTCGAGTAATATAGGCCTTGTGAGCCCGAGTCGAACTCAAGGATACGTGAATTATTGGAGACTTCTACTAACTAATCGCAATCAGCTAGACGGATTAACAAAGTAGGGTTTTGTTGTTCAAATTAAAAGAAAATAAAAATCAAACAAAGAAAACAATCGATTAAAGGTTAATTTAATCAATTAAAAGGGATATCTTTAGGATGGCGGTTTCACCGCGGGTCAACATTGTATTAAGTTTCATATCATTCTTCACACTTCTCTCTCTATCCGGGTAGTGGCCTGAAAACAGAATTACCCACTGTCGTGGTGTAATTCACTACTTAGATTTAGGTTGATTCCACCGTCGTAGTAATCATTCCCCTAAACTAAGTGCATTATAAACGGTCTCTCAGTTCCCACCATTAATTTTACAACTCCTTTGTCAAGGGTTTTATTAATTAATGTAGAATTCGTCTCTTTTCAACCGTTAATCCTTCTGTCGAAGTGATTAAGGGCATTAAGTTATTATTATGGTGATCAAGCATAACAATAGAAATGGAGAAAACAAATCTATACCACGGATTTGAGAGAAAAATATGAATTATTGATATAAAAATGTCATACAATGCATTCCCGGGCTACTCCCGGTCCTAAAGATTGAGGGTTTTAGCCTCTCATGTTCATCTCACACAAGTACATGGTAGAAATTGGGGAATTCATAAGAAAAACGGGAAATAAATGGGAAAACCCCTGAACGGAGAAGAACCGGTGGATCCTTGGCGTAGAACACGAGCTTTCCCCGCCTGTCGGTGGTGGAAATCGTCTTCGGCAGCGTCCGAATCACCCGGGATGAGCTTCTCGGCCTCCGTTCTCCTTTCTCTCCTCCTTGGCACTCGTGCAATCCAAAATGAGATGTCTCTCCACGTCTGGGCGGCCGTCATTAGGTATAAGTCTCTAATTAGGTCGTCAAATAACAACAGCCGTCCGATCGAAATAAAAACAAATCCAACGCATATCTGCCGGCGTCGATACCATCGACGCGGGTCGATGGTATCGACCCAGTGGATTAGCGGTAGCTTTCCTTTCTTTTATTCTGAGCGCCTGTGGTGATCTCGATACCATCGACTTGCGTGTCGATGGTATCGACACCTTTAGCGTCGGTTGTTGTCGTTTAGCGACGCTGTAGCTCTCCTTGTGTCGATGGCATCGACTTGGGTCGATGGTATCGACAGTTTCCTCGCCAGCAACTTGAAGGGATCTCGATACCATCGACTTAGGTGTCGATGGTATCGACACTGTATTGCTCTTCTCGGCTGACAACCTGTGGCTTGGTCGATGGTATCGACTTCCGTCGATGGTATCGACGCAAGAAGATACTTGTTCTTCCTGAAATTTCACAACAGGACCAAGTAAATCCACACAATTTATAATAAGATGATAAATAATGCTCAAAATAGTAAAACAAAGGGGATTTGGTATAAAATGATGGCAAAGACCAAATAAAGTGAATTATGCAATAATATCCATGAAAATGAGTAATTAAGGCACAAAACACATATGAAATAGGTCTCTACATGTGACTCAAAATCATCGCATCAAACTCCCCTAAGCTTAAACATTGCTCGCCCGCGAGCAACTAACCCTTAGAATAGAATTGTAGATGTCAACTAACAATCAACACATCACCCCACATCCCACATTACTCCCACTGGACATTCTCAAACCGGCCTTTCCTAATCACAGAACAGTAATTACCCTACAGGCGACAATAACCATCAATAAAAGAAATTATCCTTCAAACCGATGAACACTATCACATAAGGCAGTTAACATAATAAAATTTGCCGATTCAGCATTAGTGCATCTTGTGATCGCCTACACTACGTTGCTCGCCCTAACTACCATCTACATGGAAGCAGTTCTCCTGATAAACATGAGTGAGGAGAAAATCACGGTGGCCTACCAATCCGAGCAAGGGGTGGATGGAATGGGTGGTTCATGGAAGAATTTGGAAGTATTACACAGTTTCAAAATGCATACAACAAAATGCCCTAATTGATGCCAATGCACATTGAAAATGCCCTAATGCTTAAAATTGGGTGGAATGATGCATGCACTAACCTTTCACCTCAAAAAGAGATAGAAATCTAATTAAGCCACATCATGTACTCAGTTTCCTTGTTATGCAAGTGATATTATGTTCCTTTCTCCCTCTTATTCCATTTCCTTCTAAATTCTCTTCTTTTTTTTTCATTCATTATTTTCTTCAGATTTTCAAATTTTTTTTTCTTTTAGCCCACATATCCATAATTGCTTAGAGATACATGTGTTAGGCTATTTTCTTCATGATTGGAAATCTTTGTACTAATGCGAGGGTATGGAACAATTTAGATCACTTTTCAGGTCAACTGAGGTACATGGTGTACTTATGCATGAAAATCATGAAAGTTATGAGTGCAACTACATGACATGCACCTAAAGGTAATGTGCATGAATCATTATCCATTTTTTTTCATTTTATGCAAAAATATGAAAATAACAATGCAAATCCTATCTACATGCTATGCACGCAAAAGAAGTTAAAACTGTACTTTACTTCCAATTCTTGGGTGGATTATGGAAAAATATGAAGTGGAATGATCACAAGATTAAGTTACTGAACCTTAGAAAAATATCATGTGTCCCTCCTTACTGACATGTGTAGTAGTTCAAAGGGTTCTTTCTCGTATATCCAATTAAGGTCTCATTACTATTTGATTAGGTTAGGCTCAAACAACCGTTACTATCCACTTTTCATGAGTCAATGGGGGTGTGAGTGTGACACATTGCTTCAAAGTTGACATAAGCAATCATTTTCATAGGACAAGTTTCCCAAGGACAACCAAGTTAAGCTATCCAAAAGACCCAGAATTTTTTTTTTTTACATTCCCTTAAATTTTCCATGAAAAAGCGAGATGACAAATTTTTCTTAAGACATCCACAATTACACTAGATAGATGTGGATCCTAAACAAACACTAAAATTGCAAGAACAAATAACAAAGCAGAAACTAAAAACAACTAAAGAAAAGATAAAAGATAGAGCTGTTCCAGCCACCCCCCTAAGCTTGAATTCGACTATGGCCTCATAGACAAAAACCAACTTAAGGGTGGAACAGTGATACCCTGATCAATCTTGCGGAGGCGGTGGTGGGTATTGTGGTGCCGTAGGATCCCAAGACGTGTACTCCCCCTGGAAGCTTGGATCATATTGGGTCCTCGGCGGAGGCTGTGGATAGCCTCCAAAGTAGTCTTGACTCCAGTAATGGTCAAAGAAGGGCTCCTGTTGCATCTCTATCCGCTGCAACCGGGTGTGCATTTGCTCTTGGTTGGTGAGGATGAGCCACTCGTTCTCGAACATAGCCCGTTGGTTGTCAAGTACCCGGCTCGTAGTGTCATGAATGCCGGTATACATACCCATGTGCTGCAGCTGAGTCTACTGTATGTCCTGCAGCATGGTGTACATCCCCTGCATGGAATAGGGATCCGCAGCTGGCTGCTCATACTGTGGTGATGGCGGAGGGGGCTGAGATGATGAAGATGCACCTGGATGCATCCTAGGACGCTTCCGTGGTGCCACACGTGCTCGAAGAGGTGTGTAAGCCTCCTCTCCCTCTGCAGCCTCGCCTTCTTGCTCGTCACCACCGTCGTCTTCCTCGGAGGACTCGATGGCTATGATTGGCCACCGGAAGTGCTGCTTGCCCTCAATGTTGAAGACGTCGTCCGGTAGGGAGCTCTCTTGATAAGCTTGGTTGACGTGGCAATGAGCATATGCCAACCCGTCCCGTAGAAGAATAAGGTTTGAACGGTGCAAATGTTGCACGTTCACCTTGCTCCTAGTAAAGATCGGAGTCATGGACTGAAGGTTCAACCCCAAGTAAAGCGCCAACTTGGTGACAAGACCACCAAAATGGATTGGAGCCTTCCTTGTGCTCCTCTTCACCGCCAGGACGCGCTGTAGACAGAACGCCCCCCAGTTGCACTCCTGACGTTTCAGGAGTGCGTAGAGAAAGAACAGGTCACTCTCCTGAAACTTGCTCAAAGCAAGATCGCTTCGAGCAAAGAAAGTCAAGCTCAACATCCTGTGCAGGACCCAGACGAACGGGTGCTCAAAATCCGCTACCGCTGCATTATGGTAGCTCACAGTCTTTCCCTGCCGGCACTGTAACTAGCTCGGCAAAGATTTTGTCATAGTCGGTGCGGGCGTCGGGGCGTCGGTGATCGTTGCGGCTGTGGTTCCAGTTGAAGATGTCGTTGAACTGCTTCAACGTGATGTTGTAATTGTTGTTGAATAGTCGGAAGGACACCCTTCCCCGGATCCATGTCTGGTCCGATGGTACCACGTCATTTGGTACGACGCAGATATCAAGAGACGCCATGAACTCGGCCACCAGTTCCTTGTATGTGGGCCATTCGCCGAAAAATGGCTGCCCATCCAAATGACAGTCGATCTCATAAAGGCGATTGGTGTGCCGCGCTTGCCCGACCAACACATAGGCCAAGTTGGCCTTGAACCCCAGCTCCTGGATCATTCCCCGGTCCACATACCGGGTGGGCTCGAACTTCCGCTTCATAATATCCTCGTAGACCTTCCTCACATCCATGTTGGCATGAATGAGGCGTGGACGAGGGATGGAAGCGGGTGGGGGAGGAACAAACTCCTCGATCTCCATAGGATGAGCGCTTGAGGACGACGCTCTGGCGGTGTGCACCATGGTTGTGAGAAAAGAAGGGATTCGAAGAACAGAGCTCGGTGAAGATGGAGAAGAGAATTCTCCGCTCGATGAGGATCTCCGCTTGATGACGCTTCTCTGCAATCTTGGAAGGCTCGGGGGAGTGCTCGGGGCAAAGGAAGATACTTGCTCTGAAGGTGTGACGTCAAGTGACGTTGCAAGTCCCCTTAAATAGGCTTGATCGGCGCCCCTGTTGGCCCGTCGATACCATCGACGAGGGTCGATGGTATCGACACATCTCGCGGGTATCCACCTCCCTCACGAGTATCGACGGCTGACGTTTTCTGGATCGAAAAACCCGGATTGCTGACGTGTCGATACCATCGACAGAAGTCGATGGTATCGACGCAGCACCCGGATCGCTGACGTGGCTGTTGCGATCGTCGTCGATGTCTATATGCGGATCGGTGACATGTCCGTCGATACCATCGACAGATGTCGATGGTATCGACTTGCCTTTATTGCGCCACCGCCGTTGTGTTGCATTTAACCTGTGATGATGTCGATACCATCGACGAAGCCATCGATGGTATTGAGTT
Source organism: Alisma plantago-aquatica (assembly GCA_963693085.1). NCBI lineage: Eukaryota > Viridiplantae > Streptophyta > Magnoliopsida > Alismatales > Alismataceae > Alisma > Alisma plantago-aquatica. Next base: position 488,339,650 of record OY856409.1, on the reverse strand, counting down.
GACTGAGCAAAATCCGTCTGAATATCTACAGAGATCTCGATGGTATCGACTGTGGTGTCGATACCATCGACACTTTTATTGCGACCTGTCTGGGACCATGTCGATACCATCGACGGGGGTGTCGATAGTATCGACGCAGTGCGATTTCTGCTGGTGTCAACCTGAACCCATGTCGATACCATCGACGGATGTGTCGATGGTATCGACCCTGCCTGTGCCTGCACATTCAACAAACGGATCAAGGTATCATTTTTAAACTAAAATTCAAATGAAATAAAAGCAATCTATGACTAAAATTAAACTATCCTAGTGTACCGATGGTTGGGTTGCCTCCCAACAAGCGACCTTGTTTAGCGTCTTAGGCTAGACGTCTTCCCTCCATCTCATTCTTGTACAAGTGAAATGAGTTTGACCTCATTCACTTTCCTCTTGTAGTTCTCACCAAAATACAGCTTTAAGTGTTTCCCGTTCACCAAGAACGTGGCATCTCCATCACGCACGAGAATCGCTCCGTGCGGTTTCACCTCCTCCACAATGAAGGGTCCACTCCACCAGGATTTCAGCTTCCCGGGATGCAGTTTGAGACGGGAGTTAAACAATAGAACGTTGTCTCCCTTCGTGAACGTGCGCATCTCAATATGACGATCGTGTATCAGCTTTGTGCGCTCTTTGTAGATGCGGGCATTCTCATATGCCGTCATGCGTAGCTCATCCAATTCATTCAATTCAAACATCCTTTTTCTCCCGGCCTCATCATAGCGCAAGTTCAGCCTTCTTAGCGCCCAATGGGCCTTGTGCTCTAATTCCACCGGAAGATGGAAAGCCCGGCCGTACGCCAACCTAAAAGGCGTGGTGCCTATAGGTGTTTTGTACGCCGTTCGATAAGCCCAAAGTGCGTCCGGTAGCAATACACTCCAATTCTTCCTTGTGGATGCTACGGTCTTTTCTAAAATCTTCTTGATTTCTCTATTTGATACCTCCACTTGTCCTTGCGTCTGTGGATGATATGGGGTGCCGATGTTGTGCTTGACCCCATATTTCTTTAAAAGTGTCGCGAATTTCTGATTTCGAAAATGTGTGCCTCCGTCACTTATGATCATTCGGGGAATCCCGAACCTGCAGAAAATGTTCTCCTTGACAAACCTGCACACTACGTTTGAATCATTAGTTCTTGTGGGGATTGCCTCCACCCACTTCGACACATAATCTACAGCAAGTAAGATATAAAGATTTGAATTTGAGGACACAAAGGGTCCCATGAAGTCAATGCCCCATAAATCAAATACCTCAACTTCCTGAAATACTTTCAGGGGCATTTCCGGTCTCCTTGAGATGTTACCTGTGCGCTGGCACGGGTCACATTGCCTAACAAAATCATAGGCATCCCGGAACAAAGTGGGCCAATAAAGGCCGCTCTCCAACACCTTAGCTGCTGTCCGTGAGCTAGCATGGTGTCCTCCTGTAGGCGACGCATGACAGTGGTTGAGAACACTCTCGTACTCCACCTCCGGCACGCACCTGCGAAGAATACCATCCCTGCACTGCTTCAAGAGAATCGGGTCATCCCAAAAATAATATCTCAATGAATGAAAGAATTTCTTCTTATCTTGATAGGACCAATCCTCCGGGATGATCGCGCAAGCCAAATAATTCACAATTTCCGCAAACCATGGTTCTTTAGAATCAATTTTTAAAAGTTGCTCATCGGGAAAAGTCTCGGTAATGGGTATGTGCAAACCTTGTTCATCAACCCGCTCTAACCTAGACAAGTGGTCAGCCACCACATTTTCAATTCCCGACTTGTCCTTAATTTCAATATCGAATTCTTGTAGGAGCAAAATCCACCTAATTAGTCTAGGCTTCACATCCTTCTTCTCCATCAAATACTTTATTGCAGCGTGATCAGTCCACACAACCACCTTAGAACCCACTAAGTACTGCCGAAATTTTTCAAAGGCGAACACGACGGCCAGTAACTCCTTTTCCGTAGTTGTGTAGTTCAATTGAGCATCATTAAGCGTTTTTGAGGCGTAGAAAATCACAGCAGGCTTGTTATCTACCCTTTGCCCCAAAACAGCTCCCACAGCAAAATCGGACGCATCACACATCAGCTCGAATGGCTTTGCCCAATCCGGCATTTGAACAACCGGAGCTGAAATCAACTTCTCCTTCAAGACCTCAAATGCGTGAAGACATTTCTCATTGAAATCAAAAACTGCATCTTTTTCCAACAATTCCAATAATGGCTTTGCGATTTTCGAAAAATCCTTAATAAATCGCCGATAAAACCCGGCGTGTCCTAAAAAACTTCTCACCCCTTTTACAGAATTTGGTGGGGGTAACTTAGAAATCACCTCAATTTTTACGGGGTCTACCTCAAGACCCTTGCTAGACACCTTGTGTCCTAGCACAATTCCTTCCGTCACCATCATGTGACATTTCTCCCAATTGAGGACTAAGTGTGTGTCCTCGCACCGCTGCAACACCTTATCTAAGTTAGAAAGGCATTCATCAAAAGACGCTCCATACACCGAGAAGTCGTCCATGAAAACTTCAAGACACCGCTCTACCATGTCAGAGAATATGGTGAGCATGCAGCGTTGAAAAGTCGCCGGCGCATTGCATAAACCGAACGGCATACGGCGATAAGCAAACGTCCCATAGGGACATGTAAACGTAGACTTCTCTTGATCCAAAGGATCAATAGAAATCTGGTTGTACCCCGAATAGCCATCTAGAAAACAAAAATGCGACCGACCAGCTAGACGTTCCAAAATCTGATCGATAAATGGCAATGGAAAATGATCTTTAAGAGTTGCGGTATTCAATCGACGGTAGTCAATGCAAACACGCCACCCGGTTACCAATCGGGTGGTGACAAGTTCATTCAAAAGATTAGTAGTGACAGTGATTCCCCCCTTTTTAGAGACTACCTGTGTGGGACTCACCCATGTTGAATCGGATATGGCATAAATGATCCCTGCAGCAAGAAGCTTTATGACTTCCTTCTTGACAACCTCCATCATGCTTGGATTTAGACGTCTTTGAGGCTGTATGACTGGCTTGGCTCCCTCCTCAAGCCGAATCTTGTGTTGGCAAAATGTATGGGAGATCCCCTTGATGTCCGCCACAGACCACCCAAAAGCTCCTCAGTGGTTCTTGAGCACTATCAGTAGTTGCTCCTCCTCATCCGCACTCAAGTATGCAGAAACAATCACTGGTAACTTGTCCTCCTCAACTAGAGAGACGTACTTCAAATGCGGGGGCAATGGCTTCAACTCCAGATCAGGTGGGCAAATAAGAGATGATTGTAGCGGTGGGGGAAGTGTACCCAAATCCTCATAGTGCCTAGTGTAGAAACATGGAAGCATTTGAAGCATTTTGGCGCACTCCTTGAGTGAAGTACTCCGCATCCAATCATAAGCGACATTTAACAAACACGCCTCCAAAGGCAATTCCGGATGTGCATCAAAGACGGAAGTAATAATCACATCATCCTCCCATGGAGGTGGAATGTCCTCATTCTCATCATTTGGAAACCCAACAACCTTGCATAAAGAGACAACTTTAGTTTGCTCCATAAGGTCCACTACTAGGGTCCCATTATCTATCCTACTCATAACATGAGCCATATCCAAAAATGGCTTCCCAAGACAAAGTGAGATATTTTGTTCCACATGCTTCACCATATTGCAATGTGCTTTTGCTTTATTAGATGCATTACCATTTGGCATGACCATCTCAAAGCGATCATCCGCAATACCCAAGGTCAAGCGACCTCTCCCCATCTCCAAGATCATATCAGCTGTAGCTTGGAATGGGCGACCAAGTAGTAACTCATTACCGTGCTCGTCCTGCATTTCCATAACGACAAAATCAGCCGGAAAAACAAAGCGGTCTACCTTTACCAAAACATCCTCACAGATTCCATACGGTTTCACCACAGAATTATCGGCCAATTGGATGGTCATGTTACTTGGTCTCGACTCCTTCAATCCAAGTTTCTTGAACGTAGAAAGGGGCATCAGATTAATGCTTGCCCCAGAATCACAAAGTGCTTCGCCAAATTTGAACTTCCCGATAAAGCAAGAAATATTGAAACAACCGGGATCCTGTCTCTTTGGTGGCAAAGTGCCCATAATAAAAGCACTCACTTGCTCCTTCAATACTACGACCTCAGTGTCGGGTATCTTTCTCTTCTTGGTGATTACATCTTTGAGAAACTTCCCATAAGACGGGATTTGTTCGATCGCCTCTAGCAAAGGAATATTCACTGATAACTTCCTAAAGCTGTCCAGAAATTTCTTAAACTGTGCATCCACCTTTCTTGCTTTTGCACTATTGGGATAGGGAACCGGAACGGTATGTGCCCTTTGATGAGGTGGCACATAGGGAGTTAATTTCTGTGGTTCCTCCTCAGTGGCTTGTTTTTCCTTACTATCTTCAGCTATGTCCTCAGTTTGCTCTATGCCAGGTGGGGGCTGCTCTTTGACTGTTGCTTCTTCAACTGTGTCCTGCAGTGTGCTTGTGTCATCCGCCCTTGGATTTAACACTTTCTTACCACTCCTCAATAAGATGGCCTTGGCCTGTTGGTTTCCCCCGGGAACATTGGTGTTTCCCGGAAAACCCGGATGTGCTGGCTTCTTCAAGCTTGCAATCTCGGCTGCCATCTGTGCCATGGAAGTCTCTATAGTTCTCATTTGAGCCCCGTGGCTCTGCAAAGTCTGCCCGAACTGGTTCATGAATTCACCCTGCTGCTTTATTTGCTGCCCAAAAGTGTTCATCAACTCTTGATTTTGCTTTATGACTTGATTGAGCAACTCCGTGCTCTTGTCCTCCATGACCGGTGCAGGTTTGGTGTCCGGATCCTGCAGAAAGTTATTTGGATCCTTCCATGAAAATTTCTTGTCTTTCCGCCATGAATAATCGTTATTCCTGTACCCCTGCTGTTACCTCATGTACTTGACCTGAGCCTCATCCTCGGACTCATTGTCTTCCTTCTGCAACAACTTCTTTGCGAGAAGATCCATCTTCTCATTCAGCTCTCTCATTGCCTTTGACTCACTGGCAACTCTTGCTTGCTCAACTGGGCCTCTTTCTCTTTCTCCCCAAGATTGCTTTCGTGCCATATTTTTCAGTATTTCCCAGCATCTTGTATCAGTGTTATTTAAGAAAAATCCGGAGCCAGCCGAGTCCAAATTGCTTCTATCATGCTCGGAGAGAGCAAAGTAGAAGATCTTCACTTGGGTTTCCTTGTCCAGTCCATGGTGTGGACATCTCCTCAACATGACTTGAAATCGCTCCCAAGTCTCAGAATAGGTTTCACCCGCCTGTTGGGTGAAATTGTGGATCTTCCGGATCATATCATTGGTCTTCTCAGGAGGAAAGAACCTCTCAAAGAAAACCTCCACCATGTGATCCCATGATTCAACAAACTCGTCGTCGAGGTTATGAAGCCACTCTCTTGCCACTCCAGCCAAGGAACTCGGGAATAACTTGAGATAGAGCACATCCTGCAGAAATCGATCTATCTTTACCATATCGCAGTTCTCCACAAACTGACTAATGTGTGCCACTGGATCTTCATTTTTCAGTCCGTGAAATGCATTGGATTTGACCAAATTAATCAGTGCTGGGTCGATCTTGTATGTAGGTATGTTTAGCCCCTATTTCTTTATAGGCCCCTTTGATGCCGAGGAAGAAGACGCCTTGATCTTCTCCCATATTGTCTGTGCTTCAGCCATTACTTCTTCTTGTTCTTGCTCAGATTCAGAATGTATATCACTGTGGTGTTCCTCCTCGTAGTAGTCCTCATCCTCTGGTCCCGCAGATGGAACCTCAGGTGTGCGATTCACGTAGTCTCGACTACGTGTGTGCACCATACAAAGTACCTGAAATTTGGAAGTAGTGGTTCAGTACAATGCCTTGAACGAGTCAACACTATTATAGAGAAATAAAGGAATTTTTGAAATTGTTCTAAAATAAAAAAAATGTGGCCTAGAATGGCCGCTCTTAACACTCAAAGTGCCAATAATTCGCCGTATCCCCGGCAACGGCGCCAAAAACTTGACGTGTATTTTACTACGCGCTAAAAACGCAAGTGTACGCGTCGAGTAATATAGGCCTTGTGAGGCCCGAGTCGAACTCAAGGATACGTGAATTATTGGAGACTTCTACTAACTAATCGCAATCAGCTAGACCGATTAACAAAGTAGGGTTTTGTTGTTCAAATTAAAAGAAAATAAAAATCAAACAAAGAAAACAATCGATTAAAGGTTAATTTAATCAATTAAAAGGGATATCTTTAGGATGGCGGTTTCACCGCGGGTCAACATTGTATTAAGTTTCATATCATTCTTCACACTTCTCTCTCTATCCGGGTAGTGGCCTGAAAACAGAATTACCCACTATCGTGGTGTAATTCACTACTTAGATTTAGGTTGATTCCACCGTCGTAGTAATCATTCCCCTAAACTAAGTGCATTATAAACGGTCTCTCAGTTCCCACCATTAATTTTACAACTCCTTTGTCAAGGGTTTTATTAATTAATGTAGAATTCGTCTCTTTTCAACCGTTAATCCTTCTGTCGAAGTGATTAAGGGCATTAAGTTATTATTATGGTGATCAAGCATAACAATAGAAATGGAGAAAACAAATCTATACCACGGATTTGAGAGAAAAATATGAATTATTGATATAAAAATGTCGTACAATGCATTCCCGGGCTACTCCCGGTCCTAAAGATTGAGGGTTTTAGCCTCTCATGTTCATCTCACACAAGTACATGGTAGAAATTGGGGAATTCATAAGAAAAACGGGAAATAAATGGGAAAACCCCTGAACGGAGAAGAACCGGTGGATCCTTGGCGTAGAACACGAGCTTTCCCCGCCTTTCGGTGGTGGAAATCGTCTTCGGCAGTGTCCGAATCACCCGGGATGAGCTTCTCGGCCTCCGTTCTCCTTTCTCTCCTCCTTGGCACTCGTGCAATCCAAAATGAGATGTCTCTCCACGTCTGGGCGGCCGTCATTAGGTATAAGTCCCTAATTAGGTCGTCAAATAACAACAGCCGTCCGATCGAAATAAAAACAAATCCAACGCATATCTGCCGGCGTCGATACCATCGACGCGGGTCGATGGTATCGACCCAGTGGATTAGCGGCAGCTTTCCTTTCTTTTATTCTGAGAGCCTGTGGTGATCTCGATACCATCGACTTGCGTGTCGATGGTATCGACACCTTTAGCGTCGGTTGTTGTCGTTTAGCGACGCTGTAGCTCTCCTTGTGTCGATGGCATCGACTTGGGTCGATGGTATCGACAGTTTCCTCGCCAGCAACTTGAAGGGATCTCGATACCATCGACTTAGGTGTCGATGGTATCGACACTGTATTGCTCTTCTCGGCTGACAACCTGTGGCTTGGTCGATGGTATCGACTTCCGTCGATGGTATCGACGCAAGCAGATACTTGTTCTTCCTGAAATTTCACAACAGGACCAAGTAAATCCACACAATTTATAATAAGATGATAAATAATGCTCAAAATAGTAAAACAAAGGGGATTTGGTATAAAATGATGGCAAAGACCAAATAAAGTGAATTATGCAATAATATCCATGAAAATGAGTAATTAAGGCACAAAACACATATGAAATAGGTCTGTAAATGCGACTCAAAATCATCGCATCACTTTCTCTTATGGCGGCGCCCAGAGTGAGCCAAGCAAGAAGCTGTGCGGCTTTCCTTTAGGGCGGCGGCTACGTGTAGACACTGAACACAGACCGCCGTGTACCACATGGGTCAGGGAGAGCACGAAGAAGGGAAGGTCGTGAGACGATCTAAGAGCAGAAGCCTCTTTTCCACCATCCAACTGATGGCAGCGGCCAGAATAGAGGGTGAGCGGGAGGCTAAGTCCCACCTTGCCACCAGCCATCGCCGAGAGGACCACACTTCACAGATAGCTATTGGGGAGGAAGACTGAGCAAGACCAATCGGTCATCGAGCATCCGCAATGCCCCTGACGACCACCTACAATCTCGTAGGAGATCGCCGGATCTTCCCGATGCCTCATATGGGCAAGGCAAGCGTTAGATAGTAGATCCCCAATCTGCATCTCCCTCCTCTGTCGTGGATCCAAGCTGGAGGTCTGTCTATCTATGGATCTCTTCAAGCAGTGAGACTAGCCGTTCTCGTGGGCTCTTAGGTGTTGACATTGGAGGACGGCGAGGCCATGAAAGGCATGAGGTATCTCTGAAGCTGAGAGTAGGCGATGGCGTCGAGATCCCTGGAGTCCCAGGCGGCGGCGGCGTTGTGGAAGGAGAGCCCCGCAGGGGAATCGGTCGCGAGAGAGAGAGAGAGAGGGATCGCGTGGGAAAGAAGGGAGGAAAATGGAGCGGACCCGGTCCGACTCCTAGTCAACCAAGTGAACCGGCCCAGGTGCCCAGATCACTGACCGTTCGGCTCAAGTGAACCAAGGCAAAGAGGTGCGGGCCTTAGTGGCCAGGTGTCGGCCACCGATTGGCCTGAAGGTAAGAAAAATCCCAGAAAATCTCAGATCTTATATAAATCACATTAATTAGCACGTTTATCAGAAAATTGCAAACAAGGTACTATTTTTCTCAGAAAAATGAGTAGAACTCAATGAAAGTATAATATTAGGTTTTTGACGAACTAGGATTAGTGATATCATGTAATATGTGTAACGATTAGTTCTTGAATAATAAATAGAAAATAATGACATAAAATTATAGAAAAATGTATGTAAATCTATAATCATGTTTATAGTGCACCTGATGTCAGTAATGATCATGTTGATGCACGAAATTGTGTAATTTTCTCTATATGTCTAATTAGGGCTAATAAGGCTAAATAAAATGCAATAAATGCATACATGGTCAATAAATGATGAAATTCACAGAGTAAGCTTATATCAGTATATTGAACCTCAATTTTAATTATGAGATCATAAAGATGAAAAAAATCCATGTTATATGAAGATGAATATTAATATATGGTTTAAAACCCTAATCTAGGTTAATGATGTAACCTAGGGTTAATATGTGCACAAAAAATAGAATATGGAACCTAATATTCAGATAATGAATCATAATCTGGAAAATGACGTCAGTAAGATAAATATAAGACAATAATGCAAGTAAACGTTGGAATATCCTAATGAGATAATATAAACCCTAATGAACACGACTAGGGTTAAGATTGATGAGAATCTGATGATAGTATGTGGTCTTGTTTTAACCAGGTCATGGACAAAGTTCTAGATGATCCAAGATGATTAGAATTCTCTGAACTCAGGTACGTATATATAATTATATGACTAGATTTGCTGGATGTTAAATATATGTACATGCTTGCTTGTATTTGAAATACATTGTTGGATGTAGATCTATATGTATTGTCATTTCCGCCTTGAACAATAAGAATACTAAGGAAAGAAAATGGAATGTAGTTACTGATGGTTCATTAATCTCCCTATTAGAGAGGGAAAGTATTAATGTTGACTAGCACCTCCCGAATGGTACAAGGTACGCGGGGAGATCCCTAATGGTACAAGGTACGCAGGGATAGGGCCCAATATTTATGTTTGTGCTAAGTCCACCATAGTAATACATGTCTATTGAAATATGATTAATAACTTGGGATTACCTGATTTTCTGCCTTTAAATAATGTTTTCTTTCTCTTTCTTCAATTTCGAGTATTTTATATGCCAGCATAGTATAGCTTTTTAATTCCACGTACCAACTTTTGTTGATGTTTTTGTTTCTCGTATTTTCTAGGTCCATAGTTAGAATGGGATAAAAGAATAGGATGTGAGCAAGTTGTACATGTTGTACCTATTGTCTAAGATCCTAGTTAGCATACATGTTTAGACTTGTGTAAAATTCTCTTTCAATATGCAATTGTAATTAATGTTGTAATTTACATGTTGAATGTTGAGAATGTTATGGTTGTATGTTCATGTATGCGTATTATGCTTCCGCATCGCTTTCTGATATGATTGGATGATGTTTTCGGATTATGAGCTCTCATTCCCAATAGGGTTTGGAGAAGCCAAAAATCCGGGGACGTCACAATCATATAACCTTTTATTATCTTAAGTCCACACTCCTAATGGAAACATAGCCAAAGGAGAGTGGACTTGGGCTTTCATCCCTAGAATGGATCATATAACATATGCATGAATGAAATCACAAACATTTACAAGATAAGAGACAACACGGAATATTAGGAAACTAAACTATTACATGTCAGTAAGATCTTAATCCTATATAAAAACCCTATGAATTCCATTTGCACAACATTAGAGGTCACCAAAGTAAGAGAATCATAAGAGCGGAAGCATCAATCATAGGAAGAGTCATAGTGTACCTGTTACTTAAAATTATAAAATGGGTCACATCAACACAACTGTGTTGATTATGCTTTAAAATACATAACTTGATATAATAGTAAGAAAGAAATAAACAACATTGAAGACTTTCTTATTAGTAAGCAAACATGTTTTACATGCATTTTCATTGTACTAAACAACATATTTATGGCCATTGACCAATTTCCCATAGGAAGGGTCCATGAGGGGAATTTGAGGATCAAGGCCTATATGTCACCCTGATTCTATGTGAGGGACCTCAAGACCAAAGTCAATAATATAACCTTATTTCAACATGCCTTGTTCCCTTATCCCAGGAATACATGAAGGTACATAAGGTTTGTATAATGAACAATTTCAATTATGTTCAAGGTTTGTTCAACATATTTCAAGAAAAATAAACATACTAATCATAGGGAACAAGTAGCTCAAACAAGTATATAAAGCCAATCAGTTTAAATAGACATACCTATAAGCAAGTTCAATATCACTAGTCTGGCCAATAGGAGGATAAAGCTTACCTTGATTAGAGCACAAGATTAAGCATTTGATTTAGAAAACCACAATTACCAATTTCGACTTGATCTTGGAAATTAGATCATCATTGAGATCATGACATTATAAATAAGTATAAATGGATTAACATCATCAAGATTAGGTCTGGTTAATTGTTATCGTGGGGGTTGGATGTATCACCTATATCTGGGTACTCATTTTGTTCAACACTATTTTAATATCTCAAACTAGGACATGCATAAGCATTATCAAGCAACATCGTACATCCTGCTTTTGTTAGCACTTAGAGTGACACATCACAACTAGATCAGGGATATATGATTAGAGTTCAGGATCTGAAATAGAGAAATCATAACATTTGCACAATCTTAATCAACATAAGCATCAACATTGTTGTACCTAGTCATATTGGGTCATTATCATGCAAGGTGGTCATCATTAGAGTATGGATGAGTTTCACTTTGACCGATTTCCATTAATATTAATAGTTTACTAATTTAGAATCATTACATAGCATGGTTCATCATTAGAGCAAGATTGGACAAGATTAGATTTCCAAATTAACAACATGCACTTAGGTCCCGTTTCAAGTTAAGATTAGGGCATTTAATCTCATTAAGGAAAAATAATAAATCCATAAGGAACTTGGGGTGCACAAAGCATGACAAGATTCTGACCTAAGGTCCACATGATCATCATGGAAATAAAAGACCCACGTGAGAACAAGGATTGGTATTCAACATCATGGTATCCACATAAAGCATGTTTCAAGGTTCAAGGTACATCATCAAATAAATGTAGGATTCTAGCATTATTGATTTTGAATCATAGTACAAGATAAATAAAACATTACTGATTTAAATCAAACATTTAATAAAGGTTAAATATTAAAGAAGTAACTTTTAGTATAAAAGCCCACTTTAGGTCATTTAGCCACATTAGATAAACCTAGAGAGTAAAAAGTTGAATCAATTTTGATCCTTTATGCATAAGGATGTAGAAGGTACTGATATTAGGCTATCATCACGTTTTGGGACATAAAAGATCAACATCATGAATTGAAATAGGATAAACATCTTAAAACGAATTCAAAAACATGCATTTTAGAATATTAGTATAAATAAGAGCATAACTAGGCCATGAAAGTATAAAGGGTAGATCTCATTTTTGTGATCAATTTGCAAAATAAGAAGTCTTAATTTGAAGATAACATCACAAAGAAATAATTTTTCAAAGAAATACCTTGATCCCAGGGATGAGGACTGATGAATGCATATTCATCCCATTCTTACTTGTAGGTTTAGTCTAATTTAGCATTCATATAGATTATTTTTCATTAAAATAGCTTTGTTTTGATCTACTTAGATTGTTATGTTAATTTATAGGAATTTGATACTTTGCTTGACTCCCTTTATAGGTTTTGAATTCTATAACTTTGCAGCAGGTTTGCCTAGGGAGTCCCACTACCCTTCAGCGGGAGGGAGTTGATAGGAGGATGTCACTCGCAGAGTGCAGGGCAGTGCCCCAGACCGAAACATATTTTTAGCACTTCTAGAAGGTAGACCGATACACAAGTTTTGTGTTTGAGGACAATTTTTCCCTATCGATTGACACACCGATCAATATTAAAATTGATGAGCAATCAAGACACACAATCTCTCAATAGACTCATTGACACTTTGGTCAAAATCAAATGCTCGATAGTCGTATTGACCTCCCTAGTCAACATCCAAGGCCGATGTCAGAAGTCCAAGCATCAACACATGTTGATTGACAGTCTCGTCGACCGAATGACCCATCAATTGACTACAATGGTCAACACCGATGGAAAGTGGTCGACACTAATAAGGAACACAAGAGGTAGATAGCCTCGACCCTATAAATAGGACCCCAACATAGCCATACAACTCATCTCATATTTTTTGAAGACAGACCATGCCAGAATGCTACTGTTGAGATCAGAGCAAGGATGACACCTATCGACCTCAAGCATAGATCGACCTATCTATTTCATCTGCAACTACATGTTGTTGATCTCCCTCATTGGGAGATCGATCCTCTTCCCTGAGTTGTTGTTCATCCACCTACTTCTGCTACAAGTCAGGGTTAATACTTGAAGGAAAAAGAAGGAAAGAAGTCTATTGTCACACACCACATTGAGCCGCTTCTGTTACCATCATTACAATGACGGTGTCCTCCTCCTCTTCTAGTGATATTAATCGTGCCATGTCAATGGAGTAGTCTTTTCACTGGGGTGTGGGGACTTGCTCCACTACACGTTCTTGCAATTTCATTCATGTTCTAATTCTTGTATGAACACACATAATTCTTAGCTAATCATTCATTGCATGTTTTATGGATTGATCACCCAATTTATGTGATTTATTATAATCTTTTACCGTGAGAACTTCAACGTTTAATTTTTGAATACCTATTAGATTTGGTTGACACCCTGATGAGAACTTTCGACGGAAAGACTCCAGAGTAATGGATAGTGGATCCGTAAGAAATGAGACACCGAGCTTATAGAGATATCTACCAATGCAAGTTTTTGATGCCAAAAAGGGAAACTTGCATAACTCCAATTATATCTTCATACACATTTGGATTTGAATGATTGCACAGATTTGAGTAGTGGCGATGAAACCCAATTCGACCCTAGTGTTTCCATCCATTTTTTTGGACACTAGTTCAACCAGTTACATCAGAGAGTTACTTGAAAGAAAGACTGGAAGGACTTCAGTTCAGCTAGATAGATATGAAGAGCATGGGATGGACACTCATTCCACATCATGGGCGATGATGGTTGCTTCAGACATAACTTTGCTAAGGCGTCATCCAGTTTGTTTAGATTCCTTCTCTGGTATATTACCTTTTGGATTGTAGAATTTTATAAGGCATCGATGACCTTACTGGTGAGTAGGAAGTATTTATTTGGAGGCTTCTTTGACTTAGTGGCCCATTGCACTGCATTCCATGAATCAGAGATGATGAAACCGTCAGAGAGTCTATTGAGAGTAGCCAGCTTTGCGCCCAATAGGATGGAGTTCAGTTCCCCTTCCATAGCATCTGTGTCATGGATGAGACAGGAACACCCTTTTAACTACTGGCCTTGATAATTTCTGACGATGGCACATGAACTTATAGTCTTTGAGTTACTTGATAGTTCCACATCCACATGTATGATAGTAGTAGAGGGTTGTATAGTTGTTGGAAGGGATGACCGCATGCCTTCGGAGGTATCGGAAGCAGGCGTTAGGGAGGATGAAAGAGCATGTGTGATAGAAGAGGCCTCAGCTAAGCATTGAATGGAAAGTACGCGATGTGGGGTACGTCTGTTCTCGAAGATATGGGAATTGGGATTCTTCCAAATCTTCCAGCAGGTCACTGCGAATTTGGTGTCCCAAGTCGGAGACATATGGATATCTTTGAGGTTGTATTCAAACCATTCATGGACTTCCTGACTCTGGAAGAAGTTGTGTGCCTCCAGTGGTAGGAGCTTGGTCCAGGTCCTCCTTGCGTCAATGCAGTCTCTTATGGCGTGAAGGTAATCCTCTTCGTCAGTAGTGTAGATGGGGCAATTCAGATCATCTGTTATTTTCTTTTGGGTTCTCATAGCATTTATAAGGAGCCTGTTATGTAGTAGGAGCTAGAGATGAAGCTTGAGATGATGTGGAATTCTGATGACCCAGATAGCTTTAAAAAACTGTTGGTCCACTTCGTAAGTCTGGGGGATGGCGGTATAGGCAGAGCTCGATGAGAAGGTACCATGTGGAGTAAGTTTCCATATATGTTTGTCTATTCCATAGGAAATGCTTGGAGTAGGCATGTTTAGAATGGATTGAATGATGTCATTGTCGAATCGGTAGTTGACAAAATTGACATCCCAACTACCATCCTCTTTGACCAGACTGGAGACCTTGAGGTCGAGCAGGTCATCAGGGATGGTTAGACTCGGCTTGGTTGAAGGCTTAAGGTTGTCCCCCAACCATTCATCTGACCAGACAAGAGTGTCATGGCCATAGATGGCAATCCATCTAGAGTAGTCAAGGAGGAAGGGTGTTAAGCTTTTAATACTTCGCCAGAGATGAGATCCATTAGGGTTGGGGTGTCCCCTACTTAGGTATTTGCCAACCATGAGATCGACCCAGGGGATGCGGTGACGTTGAAGGAGGGTCCATGCCAGTTTCATTTAGAGGGAAGTGTTGAAGTCCTTAGTGCATTTGATGGCCAGTCCTCCCCATGCCTTAGGCTTCGTGACCTGCTTCCATGCCATGAGGTTGAGGCGTTTGCTAGAATTCCCATTCCATATAAGTTCTGAATAAGTTGGTCGATCTTGTCACAGGTAGAAGACGTGAGTTGGATGGATTTCATGACATAACACGCTTGTGATTGCAACACCGAGCGGGCCAGGGTGGTCCTACCAGTAAGAGAAAGAAGCTTGTTCTACCATTGATTGATCTGGTTATGGATTTTCTCAGTAATAGATAAGAACAACTCTTTACTTTTCCTTTTGTGAACTATTGGGACTCTGAGATGGCACCCTAAATGACTTGTTTCTTGTATAACTAGCCTCCTACAGATCTTGTTCCTTAGGCTTCTTGGTGTATTATGCGAGAAGAGCAAAGTGGATTTTTAATGTGATAGTAACAAGCCAGATGCATCGTTGAATCTCCTGAGACAGGCCTTGACGGTCTTGGCTTGAAAGATAGAAGCTTCTCTGAAAAGAATAATGTCGTCCGTGAAACTTGTGTGTGTGATGGGGATTTTTGACTTAGAGATGATGATGGGTTTCCAAGAATGGCAACATCTTGAGCGATCAATTGGCTGAGCCTCTCTAGGAAGAGGATGAAAATATATGGTGACAGAGGGTCACCTTGCTTTACTCTGCAGGAGGGCTTGAAGGAACCCAGCATTTCACCGTTCCAAAGGATTGATGACTTCCCAGAAGTGATGATCTGCATGATGATGTTGATAATAACCTCCGGTAGATTCGTTTTGATGGTGTGTCGTGGATGAAATTCCAGCTCAGTTTGTCGAAAGCCTTCACAAGATTGAGCTTCAAGGCCAACGATTTCTTCTTGCTCATTTTGGACTCCATTGTGTGAATAACTTCCTGAACCAATGATGTATTGTCGCCTATCCTTTTCCCAGGGATGAAAGCCGATTGATGAGGGGATATCCAATCACAGAGGTATGGTTTGATTCTAGTGGCTATAACCTTGGAAAGAAGCTTTGAACAAACCTTGTTAAGAGAAATTGGGCAGAACTGTGAGCAATTTTCAGGAGCAGCCAGCTTGGGGATGAGAATGATAAGGGAGTCTGACCACCCGAGAGGCAAGGCTACGCCCCTGAAGGGTTTCTCAATGAACTGGTAGAGATGAGATTTGAGGGACGTCTAGTTCTTTTGGTAGAATGCCATGTCCACACCATCAGGACTTGGGGCCTTGATAGGGGACATAGAGTGTAGGGCTTCGTAGATCTCTTCCTGAGGCGGGGCTACGGCGAGATGGGCTTGCTGGCTTCTGGATAGGGGCGAGAAAAAATTGGGAAGGATGGGCCAACATTCCTTCTCAACTCATTGTTGGATTCTTTATACACATTTGTGAAAAAGAGAGAATGAGGAGTTTGATGTCTGTTTCATCATAGATCCATTCACCATTGTCTCCTTTGAGGCAGGTCACTCGGCTTCTCTGTCTCCTTACTTTGGTGAGAGAGTGAAAGAAGCGGGTATTATTGTCACCCAGCCGGATCCAATCACATCTGGCCCTTAGCTGACTCTCAACCTCCTCTCGTCTAAGAATCGAGTCTAACTGACCTTGTAAGCTAATGGTCTCTTGAGCCATGTCTTGGTTGAAACGGAGGGCCAAATTCATCTGGTTCCATTGGATCTTGTTTGAGATCCTATCCTTCTCCTTCCTATCATTCTTCCTTGTGATTGAGTCCCATCTTCATGCTTTAGTGAGAAAAGAGGCATTCACAGCCATAAGGTCTTGCTCTGTAGGCCATGATTCTTTGAAGAAGTTGGTGTATCCAAGCATGGTGTACCATCTAGCAGAGGTGCGAGTAGGCAGATTGTTGCGGATAATCAGATGACCAGTGTATAAAACCATGATAGGGGCATGGTCAGAGTGGTTCTTTTCGAGCACTCAGATCTCCTTAGTGGTGGGGGAGTCGATCCAGGGCCTATTCGCCATGGCTCTATCAAGACGTTCGTGTAGTAGTCCTCTCGTGAAAGTAGTTCGGGCCCCAGACACTCCCAGATCATACAGAGAGAAAGATTACACTGCTTCAATGAAATCATTACTATTAGCAGTGTCGAAGGTATCACTCCCAAATTTCTCCGAAGGGTACATGACGACGTTGAAATCTCCCATCACCACCCAGGGATCTATGATGGAGGTAGCCAAGGTGCTGAGATGGTTCCATAGAAGTTTGCGGCTACTTCTAGTTGACCTAGCATAGATGAAAGTGAAGAGAGTGCCCTGAAGATTGTAGTGCAAAAACTATTTGTGAGAGAAAAGTATTTCCAAGTTGACATTGTGCTTCCAGAGCACCCAAATTCCACCTGAAAAACCAGTAGCTTCCACTCTATGCAAGTGTGCGAAACCCAACTTCTTGATGATCCCCATTGCCCTTTCACCGCTGCAACGGGTCTCCCGGAGACAAAGGACTGAAATGTCGTACTTCAGAGCAAGATCCTTGGCTTCTAGATGGGTGTCTTTGTCACAGGCACCCTGCACGTTTCCATCCATTGATAACTAGAACCTTAATTTTTCTCTTTTCATTCTTGAAATTTTAGATTAAACAAACCAACCTCAACATTTGTGATAAATACTAGTTTTTTCTAAGTTACTTTGATTAGATAATTCTTAAATTAGTTGTCCCTGGGGATTAGATCCTCAGCTATACTCTGATAAGATTTGCCTGCTTGCGGGTGGCATTATTCTACTTTGGTTTTGGTAAACTCTGGGAAATTCATTCACAGTGAATTTGTAGTGGTATACTATTCCACGTCAAATTTGGAACCATTTCTAGGAACAACATAATTTTATGCTCTTTTCAACTTACTTGGACTAGTTAGGAATTTTCATTTTCAATTGATACCATTGCATATCATCTTCAATCAATCATTTTATAAACCATCCAAACTTAGCTTCTCTTACTTTTCATGTGGTAATTTTTGTGCATGCGACGCTCCTCTAGCATCTATTTGTTGACTCCTATTGATCTTTAGATTGAAAGGACATATCCTAGGCTCCTTTGTGAACAAAAAGCCAAGATGAACGATGAGGAGGTCAATCATAGGGTGCAAGCAGCCATGACTGCATAAAGAGAGGGGCTCATGACTGAAGATAGAGCCACTATAGAGGATGAGTAACAAGCATCCATAGAAGCAGAGGGATAGAGAGAACTACTAGAGTTCTCTATCCCAAAGGCTGCAAATGTATGTAATCCTATTGTCTAGCTTGCCATCCAACCTTAGAACTTTGAGATCAAGACCAATTGGGTGACAATGATGCAAAATAATAGCTTTGGAGGATGCGTCAGTGAAGACCCCCATGAATATTTGTAGAAGTTCATAGATCTTTGTCGACTGAGTAATCAATATGGAGTGTTGGAAGAGGCGATGGAGCTAATATTATTCTACTACTCCCTCACTAACAAGCCTAGGGTACGGTACCACTCCCTTGATGACCACAACATCACAACTTGGGAGGAACTTCATAGCCAATTCCTTGAGAAGGTCTTTCCACCGTGACTCACTGATTAGCTCAGAGGGGATATCACCGGGTTCAAGCAAGATCCATCCGAGACTCTCTTCAAAGCCTGGGAGCGATTCAAGGAGATGCTAAAACAATTCCCTCATCATGGCATACCTCTTTCACAACTTCTAGAACATTTCTACAGGGGAGTTGATAATGATATCAAGCAATTCCTCGATGCTACCTCTGGTGGAGATTTCATGCGGAAAAGCTTTGACGACGCTTGGAAGATCGTCAATAGGTCAGTCAAGAACTAGGCCAATTGGGGTTCATCCCTAAAGGGAGGCATCCTAAAGGTGGCAATGGCAGAAGACATATCCAAGTTGAAGGTAATTGTTGAATCTCTAAGGTGCTTGCCCTGAAGATAGAAAACCTTGTGTACAGCCTCCTAAATAATGGTTAAAGAAGCCAATCTTCCTTTCAATCTAAGGCTTCCCCATAAGTCTGCCAAGTCTTTAGCGCAGAAGGCAACATGACTCTACATTGCAACCATATCTACCAAGCCTCTATGAGCATGATTAAACTGCAGTTTGACAATGCTCCAGTCATTAAAGAAGTTAATGATGATAACTCTATTCCAAAGAAGGGGTAATACAGTCCCAATAGGCCAAGGAACCATCCATGGCTCCAATATGGAAATCTAGATGGAGCAAATAATGCCCAATAGTTCCAATAGAGACCCAAAAAAAACCAAGTTTGGTGTCCTCATGGCTTCCAACATAATCAAAACTACCGCCAGAATAATAACAATCATGTTCAATATCACAAAAATAAAAAAGAACAACTCCTCCTGGGTCAAGTTTGCAAGCAGAACTTGCCACCAACTAACGATCAAAGTTGCCTAAAAGTGATGGAGAGGATGTTAGCAGCCCAACAAGCACAACAAGAAGAAAACCAACAAGCCCAACAAGCCCACATAAAGTCTTTAGAAGCCTAGGTTCAACAGATTGTAGATGCAATAAGACCTCCAACTAGCTCTTTTTCCGGCCAACTAGAGAATAATACCAAGCATCAAGAAGAGCAGTTAAAGGCCGTCACTGCATGCTCTATACATGTGCTTCCAGACTCTCTAGCTCCATCGGTCAACAATAATAGGTTGATTCTTGAAGATGAGGAGGATGAGGAAGAAATTCTCATAGCTATACCAACAACAACACCAGCAGAACTAGTTGTTGAAACTCCAATGACAGATAAAACTCCCAATCCCGAGAAGGCACCTGAATATGCACCAACCCCTACCTCCATGCCTGTAGTGCCCGTATACAAGCTTCGTGTTCCCTACTAGGGTCCTCTAGCTCAGACATGGCTAAACTCAAGATTCATGAAGTTCATTGAAGCAATGAAGAAGCTACATGTTGACATCCCTCTACTTGACACTCTTAAAGAAATGCCATCATGGACAAAGTTCTTAAAGACCCTCCTCACATGAAAGTACTTAACATATGATATTGAGGATGTGATGCTAGCACAAACTACATCATATATCATTCTAAGCAAGATGCCAAAGAAATTAAGAGATCTAGGATATTTTGGCATTTCTTGTTTTGTCGGAGACACTATGTGTAGGAGGGCCTAGGCAATCTTTAGGCAAGGATTTCTATCATGGCCTATAGATTGTGTAAAAGACTGGGCTTCACAATAGACATCCTTCCTACTAGTATTTTGATTCAACTTATTGACTATGTAATGACTACCCCCATGGATATTGTAGAATACTTCTGTATTCATGTAGGCCCTAGGTCATATTTCCCATGTGACTTTGTCATCATGGATATCAGGGAAGACCAATGTTATCCTCTTATCTTCGAGCATCCCTTCCTTACAACCGCTTGTGTTGTTGTTGATGTTGAAGCGGGCATCTTGACATTAAGGGTCGGGATAAATAATATTGACTTTAGAGTTTTTGAGAGTCTCAAGGGTCCTTCCTTTCTGGAATAGTGCTATTTGATTCATTGTGTCGATAAAATGGCTCAACTATGATTGGAGGATTATACTTATGAAGACCCATTGGAGATTGCACACATCAATGCCAACACTCATGCATTGGATGATGACCTAGTGGAGAAATTTCTCTTTCTCCTAAACTCTACTATAGTAGATCCTGAGACGGAGTTTAAAGATCTCAAATCTACCTCAATCATTAAAGAAGAAGAACCTACTGCACCAAAGATGAAGCATCTACCCTAGGGGCTCAAGTATGTTTTCCTAGATGAGAAGAAGGTTTACCCAATCATCATCAATGTAGATCTCATAGCAACTCAAGAAGATAAGATATTGACCGAACTAAAGAAAAGACATAATGCACTAGATTATAAGATGATGTATCTTATAGATGTAAGTGACACGAATTTACCGTGTGTAGAAACGCAAATGTATGCGTCAATGTAATATAGGTCTTTGTGAGGCCCGATTCGAACTCAGGGATACATGAAATTGTTGGAGACTCCTACTAACTACTCGCGATCAGCTAGACCAATTAAATAGTTGAGAGTTGTTGTTAAAATTAAAATAAAATAAAAATAAAACAAAACAAAGCAATCGATTAAATGTTTGGTTTAATCAATTCAAAATGAGATCTTTAGGATTGCAGTTTCACCGCGGGTTTTCATTGTATTAAATTCTATGCAATCACTCAATCTTATCTCTCTATCCGGGTAGTGGCCTAAAATTAGAAATGCCCACTGTCGTGGTACAATTCGGTACCTACGTCTAGGTCGGTTCCACCGTCGTAGTAACCTATACCCTAAACTAGGTGCATTAAAAATGATCTCTCGGTATCCACCATTAACCTTACACCACCTTGTTCAAGGGATTTGTCAATTAATGCAAATTCCGTCTCTTTTCAACCATTAATTCTTCTTTCAAAGCAATTAAGGGCATGCGATTATTATTATGGTGATCAAGCATAACAATATAATTGAGAAAATGAAATTATACCACGGATTTAAGAGATAAGATATCAATTACTATGATAACATTGTCATACAATGAATTCCCGGGCTACTCCCGGTCCTAAAGACAAAGGGGATTAGCCCCGCATGTTCATCTTAGAGCAAAACGTGGAGTAGAAAAAGGGAAACATGGAGAAAAACGTGATTGAGTGGTGAAACCCCTGAATGGAGAAGATCCAAGCGATCCTTGGCGTGGAATACGCGTTCTCCCGCCTTTCAGTGGTGGAAATTGTCTTCTTTGGCATCCGGATCGGCTGGGGCGTGCTTCTGGGCTCCGTTCTTCTCTCTACACCTTCCCGGGACGTGTGCAGTAGCTAATGAAGTGATCATTCCCTCTTGGGCGCCGTCATTAGGTATAATTCCCGAGTTAGGTCGCCAATTAATCACATCCATCAGATTAAGATCAATCTGAAGCAAACTCATATCTGATGGTGTCGATACCATCGACGCGGGTCGGTGGTATCGACCTAGAGCGATATCGGCAGTTCTTCTTTTCTTTTGTCTTTGCGCCTGATGCTATCTCGATACCATCGACGCGGGTCGATGGTATCGACATTCTTAGGCGTCAGTTTTGTCCTTTTACCATGCTGAAGCTCCACTAGTCGATGGTATCGACATATGGGTCGATAGTATCGACTCACTTCTCGCCAGCAACCTGATGGTATCTCGATACCATCGACATCCCTATCGATAGTATCGACTTTCTTCCGGTCCTTGCGGCTGGCAACCTGTGGTCTGGTCGATGGTATCGACCACTGTCGATGGTATCGACAGTAGCAGATACTTGTTTTTCCTGAAATTAACACACGAAACTACATAAGTCTACACAAACATATTCTTTTGATAATTAATACTCAAAATGCTGAAATAAGGGAAATTTGACATAAAGAAGTAGCATAGACCAAAGTAGATGAATTATGCAACATTAACCATGAAAATGACTAATAAATGCATAAAACACATATCAAACAAGTCTATAAATGCGACTCAAAATCATCGCATCAAACTCCCCTAAGCTTGAACATTGCTCGCCCTCGAGCAACTAAACCTTAGAATAGAATTGCCAGAGTCAACTAAAGAACAAAGCATCACAACAAACATCCCATATGACTCCCACCGGACATTCGCATACCGGCCCTCGCTAACCACAGAATGATAATTACCCTAAAGGTGACAATAATCATCCATAAAAGATGTCTACCTCAAAACTGATGAACACTATCACATAAGGCAATTAACATAATAAAATTCTCCGGTCTAGACTTAATGCATCTTGCGATCTCCTATACTACGTTGCTCACCCTAACTACCATCTACATGGAAGCAGTTTTCCCGATATTCACAAGTGAGGAGAAAATCACGGTAGCCTACCAATCTGAGCAACGGGTGGATGGAATGGGTGGCTAATGGAAGAAGTAGAAGCATTATACGATTTCAACATGCATAAAACAAAAATGCCCTAATGCCTAAGATTGGGTGGAATGATGCATGCACTAACATCCCATTTCAAAATGAGATGGATATCTAATTGAGCTACATCATGTACTCACTCATCTTAAAATGCAGGTGAGATTATGCTCCTTTCTCCTTCTTATTCTCCTTGCTTCTTAATGACTTTCTCTTTTTTTTTCAATTTCATTTTTTTCAGATTTTTTTTTCAAGCCCTTATATCCATAATTGCCAATGAATACTTTATTGAACTTACTTTTTCTGCATTACTCAAATATTTGAACTATTTAGAAGGTATGGAACAATTTAATTCACCATTAAGGCAGAAATGAGGTACATGATGTACTCTATGCATAAAAGTTATGAATGCAACTAAATGACATGCACCTAAGGGTAATGTGCATGTATAACTGCTCTATTTTTTTCATGCAAAACATATGAAAGTGGTTGCAATGCAAGTCCTATCTACATGACATGCAATAAAAAAGGTTGAAACCGTACTTTACTTCCAAATCTTGTGGTGCATTGTAAAAAGCAATAAGGTGGACAGATCACAAGACTAATTGACTGAACCTTTGAAAAGTATTATGTGTCCCTCCTTAGTGACCTGTGTAGTAGTAAAGAGGTTTCTCTCTCTTACTTCAAATTAGAGTCTCATTATCATTTGATCAGTTTAGGCTCAAACAACCAATTCCGTCCACTTTCATGAATCATTAGGAATGTGCAGTTGTGATTTTCTGTTTTGAAGTTGACAAAACCAATCATTTTCTTAAGTTAAGTGATCAAAGTTGAACAACCCTCAAGCTTGCGAACACTAAAAAAAAAATTAATTTCCCCTTAATTCCCATGTACATGCAACTGAGATGACACAAGACTTAAGACATCCACGATTACCCTAGATAGAATGTGGATCCTACAAACAACTAAGATTGCAAGAAACAAATGACAAGAACAAAAGTAATAAAACTAAAAATAGAGAAAATAAAAGATAGAGTTGTTCCAACACCCCCCTAAGCTTGAATTAGACTATGGCCTCATAGTCAAAAACAATCTTAAAGGTTGGAACAAAGATACCGATTTACTCTTCAGGTGGAGGCGGGTACTATGGAGCCATGGGGTCCCAAGATGGATACTCCCCCTGGAAGCTCGGATCAAACTGGGCCCTAGGTGGAGATTGCGGATAGCTTCCAAAGTAATTCGGGCTCCAATAGTGATCATAAAAGGGCTGCTGTTGCATCTCCATCCTATGCAACTGGTCATGAATCTGTTGTTGGTTGTCGAGGAGAAGATGCTCATTCTCGAAGATTGCCCTTTGATTGTCCAGTAACCGGTTCGTAGTGTCCTGAACACCCGTATACAACGTCCTGTGATGCTGCTGCGTCTGTTGTATGTCTTGCAGCATAGAATACATGCCCTACATCGAATAGACATCCTCACTTGGCTGCAAGGGCGGTGGTTGTGGTTGTGGCTGCGAAGATGAAGATGCACCCAGATGCATGTGAGGATGCATCCGTGGTGCCACTCATGCCCGAAGAGGAGTGTAGGCCTCCTCTTCACCTTCAGCCTCATCGTCATTGTTGTCATCGTCGTCGTTGCCGCCGTCTTCATTGGAGTCAGCAATGGCTATGATAGGCCATCGGAAGTGTTGCGCCCCTTCGATGTTGAAGACCGGATCAGGAAGCGAGAATTCTTGGTAAGCATGGTTGATGTGGCAGTGTTCATACACTAAGCCATCTCGAAGAAGGATGAGGTTGGAGCGGTGCAAATGTTGCAAGTTCACCTTGCTCCTATTGGAGAGAGGAGTAAGCTGTTGGAAATTCAACCCAAGGTAGAAGGCCAGCTTGGTGATAAGCCCGCCAAAGTGAATTGGATCTTTCCGTGTACTCCTCTTCACCGCCAAAACCCGCTGCAAAAAGAAAGCTCCCCAGTTGCATTCTTGGCGCTTCAGGAGTTTATACAAGAAAAATAGGTCCGTCTCCTGAAACTTGCTGAGAGCCAGATCACCCCTAGCAAACAACGTAGAACTCAACATCCGATGGAGTATCTGGACAAATGGATGCTCAAAGTCGGCTACCGCAGCATTGTGGTAACTCACTGACTTGCCCGGAGGCACCGTCACAAGCTCGGCAAAGATTGCATCATAGTCGGTGCGGTTGTCCGGCCGCCGGTAGTCAGACCGCAAATGATTCCAGTTGAAGATCTTGTTGAACTTCCGGAGTGTAATAGTGTAGTCGATGTTGTACAGCCGGAAAGACACCCGGCCCTTGATCCACTCACAGTTGGTGGCTATGACGTCATTGGGTACGACGCAGACGTCCAGCGACGCCATAAACTCAACCACTAGCTCCTTGTACATAGGCCACTCGCCGAAGAATGGCTGGCCATCTGCATGAAACTCCAGCTCGTCAGGCCTTCTTCCCATGTATCGGGCCTGTCCCTTCAGAACGTAGTCAAGGTTAGCTTCGAACCCCAAGTTGCAGATGGTTTCCCGTTCAACATAACGGGTCAGCTCGATCTTTCTCTTTAAGATCTCCTCATATATCTTCTTGACCTCCGTTGATGGATGAATCAACCGCGGGCTTGGAATCAATGCGGTAGGAGGTGGCACGAATTCTTGGATTTCCATCGGGTCGACGCGTGACGACGATGCACCAGCAACATGCACCATGATCACGATAGAAAGTTGAATAGAGAGGGAGCTCGGTGAAGATCGGAGAAAGAAATCTCCGCTCGATGAAGAACGTGCTCGGTGTTGCTCGTCGTCGGGCTCGGATCACTCTATAATACACTTGGCATAGGTGGAGGAGGATTTTTCTGGAGTTGTGATGTCATCTGACGCAAATCCTTCTCATATATAGCCATGGCCGGTGCTGCTGCATACCCGTCGATACCATCGACGCGGGTCGATGGTATCGACACGGGTAGCACAATCCGTACTGCTGCGAGTATCGACGGTCGTCGATGGCTGGATCTGCGGGGCCCGGATTGCTGAAACGTCGATACTATCAATGCGATTCGATGGTATCGACTTGTCCCCCGGATCAACTTCCTGGTTGCTACGATCGCCGTAGATCTTTCCTCGTGGATTGTTGATGTGGCGCGTCGATACTATCGACGCGAGTCGATAGTATCGACTCTCTGATTAGGGCAAACCCTCGCGAGGCCGGACCGCCACCTTCTGTGTATGAATGTGTTTATACCATCGACATGGTCCTCAATGGTATCGACTTTACTGAGATGATTTCTTCTGAATATCTCCAGAGATCTCGATGGTATCGACTGGCATGTCGATACTATCGACCTTGACTTGGTGATCAACCTGTTGGTGTGTCGATACTATCGACGAGGCCGTCGATAGTATCGATGAGGCCGTCGATAGTATCGACGCAGTGCGATTTCTGCAGTTGCCAACCTGTACCACGATCGATACCATCGACGCAAGGGTGGATGTTATCAACTCTGCCTCAGTCCTGCACAATGAGCAAATGATCACGATATCTTTTTTTACACTAAAAACTAGGTTAAAACAAATAAAACTATGAATGTAAAGGAACTAAACTAAAGTACCAATGGTTGGGTTGCCTCCCAATAAGCGCCCTTATTTAACGTCTTAGGCTAGATGACTTGAAGCACATCATGCATCCGAAAGTGAAATGAGTTTGACCTCAGTCACCTTCCTCGTGTAATCTTCACCAAAATACAACTTCAACCTCTGTCCATTCACCAAAAATGTAGTCTCCCCATCGCGCACCATGATTGCGCCATGTGGTCTGACCGCTTCTACTGTGAATGGTGCACTCCATCAGGATTTTAGCTTCCCGGGATGCAACTTCAGCCTCGAATTGAACAAAAGCACACGATCTCCTTTCTTGAAGGTGCACATCTGAATGTGGCGATCATGGATCAACTTTGTGCGCTCCTTGTAGATCCGAGAGTTCTCATATGCATTCATTCACAGCTCATCCAGTTCATTTAATTCAAGTAATCTCTTCTTCCCCGCTTCATCATAACTTAAGTTGAGCTTTCTCAGCGCCCAATGTGCTTTGTGCTCTAATTCCACCGGTAAGTGACAGGCCCGACCGTACGCCAACCTAAAAGGCGTGGTGCCTATAGGTGTCTTGTATGCCATCCTGTATGCCCACAACGCATCCGGTAGTAAGGCACTCCAATTCTTCCTCGTGGAAGCCACAGTACGCTCCAAGATCTTTTTAATTTCTCGATTGGAGACCTCCACTTGTCCTTGAGTTTGCGGGTGATACGGGGTACCAATGTTATGTTTGACCCCGTATTTTCTCAATAATGCTGAGAACTTTTGATTCCGGAAGTGCGTACCCCCATCACTAATGATCATTCGGGGCACACCAAACCTGCATAAGATATTTTCCTTAACGAACCTGCACACTACAGTGGAATCGTTAGTCCTCGTGGGTATTGCCTCCACCCATTTCGACACATAGTCAACAGCTAAAAGGATATACAAATTAGAATTTGAGGACACAAAGGGTCCCATAAAATCTATACCCCATATATCAAATACCTCAACCTCCTGGAAAACATTTAGGGGCATCTCTTGTCTCTTTGAAATGTTACCCGCCCTTTGGCAGGAATCACATTGCCTCACGAACTCATGAGCGTCTCGAAACAAGGTAGGCCAGTATAGGCCACTTTCTAGTACTTTGGCTGCCGTACGAGAGCTTGCATGGTGTCTGCCCCTCGGTAGTGTGTGGCAATGATGAAGAACACTCTCGTATTCCACCTCAAGTACACACCTACGTAGGACACCATCCCTGCATTGCTTCAAGAGAATAGGGTCATCCCAAAAATAATATCGTAGAGAATGGAAGAATTTCTTCTTCTCTTGATACGTCCAATCATCTGGGATGATCCTGCAAGCAAGATAGTTCACAATATATGAAAACCACGGATCTTTAGAATTTGCTTTCAAAAGTTGTTCATCCGGAAATGTCTCGGTAATGGGTATGTGTAAATCTTTTTCATCTATCCTCTCTAACCTAGACAAATGATCCGCTACAACATTTTCAATCCCCACCTTGTCTTTGATTTCAATATCAAATTCTTGTAAAAGCAAGATCCACCTAATCAATCTAGGTTTGACATCTTTTTTCTCCATCAAATACTTAATAGCGGCGTGGTCAGTCCAAACTACGACTTTCGATCCAACTAGATATTGCCGAAATTTTTCAATAGCAAAAACAACAACAAGCAATTCTTTTTAGGTAGTCGTGTAATTTAGTTGGGCATCGTTCAAAGTCTTAGAGGCATAAAAATTCATAACGGGTTTATTGTCCACCCGCTGTCCCAACACAGCTCCAACAGCAAAATCGGATGCATCACACATGAGTTCAAACGACTTGGTCCAATCCGGCATTTGCACAACCGGTGCGGAAATCAATTTTTCCTTCAGCACGTTGAACGCGTGTAAACATTTGTCATTGAAATAAAAAACAACATCCTTTACTAGAAGCTCAGATAAATGTTTGGTGATTTTTGAAAAGTCTTTTATGAAACGACGATAGAAACCGGCGTGACCTAAGAAACTTCTTACCCCTTTCACCGAATTTGGTGGGGGCAATTTGGAAATTACTTCAATTTTTATCGGATCTACCTCCAAACCTTTGCTAGACACTTTATGTCCTAGCACTATCCCTTCACTCACCATCATATGACATTTTTCCCAGTTGAGGACCAAATGTGTGTCCTCGCAACGTTCTAACACCTTATCCATATTGTAAAAGCATTCATCAAACGATGCACCATAAACCGAGAAATCATCCATAAAGACCTCTAGATAGCGTTCTACCATATCAGAAAAAATGGCGAGCATACAACGCTGAAAGGTCGCTGGTGCGTTACATAATCCAAAGGGCATGCGGCGGTACACAAACGTTCCATAGGGACAAGTGAAGGTGGACTTCTCTTGGTCCTTAGGATGAAACGAAATCTGATTGTACCCCGAATACCCATCCAGACAACAAAAATGTGATCGGCCAGCTAAGCGCTCTAGAATTTGATCAATAAACGGAAGAGGAAAGTGATCCTTTAGCGTAGCGGCATTCAGTCGTCGATAATCTATACAAACTCGCCACCCGGTTACCAAGTGGGTGGTGACAGGTTCATTTAAGAGATTATGAGTAACATTTATTCCCCCCTTTTTAGGGACTACCTGCGTGGGACTCACCCATGTCGAGTCTGAATTTGTGTAGATGATACCTGCGGAAAGAAGCTTAATCACCTCCTTCTTCACAACCTCCATCATGCTCGGATTTAGTCGACGTTGTTTGAATCACCGGCTTGGCTCCCTCCTCGAGCCGAATCTTATGTTGGCACAAAGTAGGGGAAATCCCCTGGATATATGCAACAGACCACCCAAATTCTCCCCGGTGGTTCTTCAACACTATCAGCAATTGGTCCTCCTCCTCAGCACTCAGATAAGCAGAAATAATCACATGCAACTTTTCTTCCTCTGCTAGAAATGTGTACTTGAGGTGCGGTGGCAGTGGCTTCAACTCCAATTCTGGCGGGCTGATTAAGGATGATTGAAGCAGAAGTGGTAGTTCACCTAAATCCTCATAGTGCCTCGCATAGAAGCACGACAACATCTGAAGCATCTTGGTACACTCATTCAGTGATTTGCTTCTCATCCAATCATGAGTGATATTGACTAAACATGTCTCAAGTGGTAATTCCGGATATGCATCAAAAACTGAATTTGCTATAGCCTCATCTTCAGTAGAGGGAGGAATGTCCTCATCCTCATCGTTCAGAAAACCTACAGCCTTACAAAGGGACACCAGCTTGGTCTGATCCATGATGTCCACAGCCAAAGTCCCTTTTTCCACCTTGGTCATTACATGGGCCATATGTAAAAATGGCTTCCCTAGACAAAGTGAGATATTGTTATCAAAATGTTTTATCAAGTGGCATTGCTCCTTAGATTTAGGTGAAGTAGCGTTGGAAGGCATGATCATCTCAAATCGGTCATCGGCTATACCTAAGGTCAAACAACGTCTCCCCATCTCAAGTATCATGTCGGTCGTAGCTTGGAAGGGTCGTCCGAGCAGTAGCTTATTGCCTTGTTCATCTTGCATCTCCATGATGATAAAATCTGCTGGGAATACAAATCGATCCACTTTCACTAGAACATCTTCACAAATCCCATATGGCTTTACCACTGAATTGTCTGCCAACTGGATTGTCATGTTGCTCGGCCGTGACTCTTTTAATCCCAGCTTCTTGAATGTAGAGAGAGGCATCAAGTTAATGCTTGCCCATGAGTCACATAGTGCTTCACCAAACTTAACTTTCCCAATGTAACATGAGATGTTGAAACAGCCCGGATCTTGCCTCTTTGGTGGCAATGTGCCCATGATGAAGGCACTCACCTGCTCCTTAAGCACAACAACCTCTGTGTCTAGAATTTTTCTCTTCTTGGTGATGATGTCTTTCAGAAATTTCCCGTAAGAAGGGATTTGCTCAATAGCTTCCAATAAAGGGATGTTGACTGAAAGCTTTCTAAAACTATCTAGAAACTTTTTAAATTGAGCATCCACTTTCCTTGCCTTAGCACTGTTTGGATATGGGACCGGGACAGCCTGTGCCCTTTGATGTGGTGGCACATAGGGTGTCCTTCTCTGAGGCTCCTCCTTCTCTGAAATAGGATTGTCAGTAGCATCCGCTGCTATGTCCGCAACTGGTTCTGCGACCGGTATGGGAAGCTCCTCAGTGGCCTCACCTTCAAATTCTGCTTGGGGTTTGCTTGGTTCATCGACTCTGGGGTTTAACTGTTTCTTGCCACTTATTAGCAAGATGGCCTTCGCCTGTTGGTTTCCTCTTGGAACATTAGTATTTCCCGAAAAACCTGGGTGCGCCGGCTTCTTCAAATTGGCTATCTCTGCTACCATTTGTGCCATGGACGTCTCTATTGTCCTCATTTGAGCCCCATGGCTCTGCAGTGTCTGCCCAAATTGGTTCATAAACTCCCCGTGTTGCTTTATTTGCTGGCCAAAAGTAGTCATGAGTTCTTGATTTTTCTTTATCACCTGATTGAGCAGCTTTGTGCTCTTATCTTCTGCTATCAGCTGGGGTTTTGCATCTGGATCCTGCAAGAAGTTGTTTGGATCCTTCCAGGAGAACTTCTTGTCTTTCCTCCATGAATAGTCATTATTCATGTAGCCTTGCTGCTGCCTCATGAATTTAACTTGAGCCTCATGCTCAGACTCAGTATCCTCCTTTGCAAGCAGTTTCTTCGCGAGAAGATCTATCTTCTCATTCAGCTCTTTGATTGCTTTAGATTCCCCTACTACTCGAACAAGCTCCACGACATCTCTTTCACCCCATGATTGCTTCTTGGCCATGTTCTTTAGGATTTCCCAACACCTGGTGTCCATGTTGTTCAAGAAGAATCCTGAGCCGGCTGAATCGAGGTTCCTTCTATCATGCTCAGAGAGAGCAAAATAGAAGATCTTGACCTGTGTCTCCTTGTTAAGCCCGTGATGCGGGCACTGCCTGAGCATGATCTGAAACCTTTCCCAGGTCTCAGAGTAGATCTCTCCTTCTTTTTGGGTGAAGTTGTGGATCTTCCTAATCATGTCATTGGTCTTCTCGGGCGGGAAGAACCGTTCAAAGAAAACCTCCACCATGTGGTCCCAAGATTCCACATATTCATCGTCCAGGTTATGTAACCAATCTCGTGCATTTCCCTCTAGAGAACTCGGGAAGAGCTTCAAGTAGAGCACATCTTGTGGAAATCTGTCTATTTTTATCATATCACAATTCTCCACAAATTGACTTATATGCGCGACAGGGTCTTCATTCTTGAGCTCGTGGAAAGCATTCGACTTCACCAAGTTGATTAAATTCGGATCAATCTTGTATGTCAGAATATTAACCGCCTACTTCTTTATCGGCCCCTTGGAAGAGGATGAGGAAGAAGCCTTGATCTTCTCCCATATTATCTGTGGCTCTTCCATTTCTTCTTGTTCGGATTCTGAATCTGTTTCTTCTAAATGGTCTTGATTGTGGCCTTCCTCGTCGTCAGGTCCCTTCAGTGGAACCTCTGGTGCTTGTTGTGTGTAGTCGGTACTACGCGTCTGCACCATGCATAATACCTGCAAATAGAACAATTTAATTTCAGTACAGTGCTTGACGATTGCAAATATTTAGAAAATCGACTATGAATTTTTTAAAATGATAATAAAAAAAAATGTGGCCTAGAGTGGCCGCTTGCAGCACTCATAGTGCCGACAAATTACCGTATCCCCGGCAACGACGCCAAAAACTTGACACGAATTTACCGTGCGTAGAAACGCAAGTGTACGCGTCAATGTAATATAGGCCTTTGTGAGGCCCGAGTCGAACTCAGGGATACGTGAAATTGTCAGACACTCCTACTAACTACTCGTGATCAGCTAGACCGATTAAATAGTTGAGAGTTGTTGTTAAAATTAAAAGAAAATAAAAATAAAACAAAACAAAGCAATTGATTAAATGTTTGGTTTAATCAATTCAAAATGAGATCTTTAGGATTGCGGTTTCACCGTGGGTTTTCATTGTATTAAATTCTATACAGTCACTCAATCTTATCTCTCTATCCGGGTAGTGGCCTGAAATCAGAATTGCCCACTGTCGTGGTACAATTCACTACCTACATCTAGGTCAGTTCCACCATCGTAGTAACCTATACCCTAAACTAGGTGCATTAAAAACGATCTCTCGGTATCCACCATTAACCTTACACCACCTTGTTCAAGGGATTTGTCAATTAATGTAAATTCTGTCTCTTTTCAACCATTAATTATTCTTTCAAAGTAATTAAGGGCATGCGATTATTATTATGGTGATCAAGCATAACAATATAATTGAGGAAACAAAAATATACCACAGATTTAAGAGATAAGATATGAATTACTATGATAACATTGTCATACAATGAATTCCTGGGCTACTCCTGGTCCTAAAGACAAAGGGGATTAGCCCCGCATGTTCATCTCAGATCAAAACGTGGAGTAGAAAAAGGGAAACATGGAGAAAAATGTGATTGAGTGGTGAAACCCCTGAACGGAGAAGATCCAAGAAATCCTTGGCGTGGAATACGCGTTCTCCCACCTTTCGGTGGTGGAAATCGTGTTCTTCAGCGTCCGGATCGGCTGGGGCGTTCTTCTAGGCTCCGTTCTTCTCTCCACACCTTCTCAGGATGTGTGCAGCAGCTAATGACGTGATCATTCCCTCTTGGGCGCCGTCATTAGGTATAATTCCTGAGTTAGGTCGTTAATTAATCACAGCCGTCAGATTAAGATCAATCTGAAGCAAACTCATATCTGACGGTGTCGATACCATCGACGCGGGTTGATGGTATCGACCTAGTGTGATATCGACAATTCTTCTTTTCTTTTGTCTTTGCGCCTGATGCTATCTCGATACCATCGACGCGGGTCGATGGTATCGACATTCTTAGGCATCAGTTTTGTCCTTTTACCACCAATGAAGCTCCACTAGTCAATGGTATCGACATATGGGTCGATAGTATCGACTCACTTCTCGCCAGCAACCTGATGGTATCTTGATACCATCGACATCCCTGTCGATAGTATCGACTTTCTTCTGGTCCTTGCGGCTGGCAACCTGTGGTCTGGTTGATGGTATCGACCACTGTCAATGGTATCGACAATAGAAGATTCTTGTTTTTCCTAAAATTAATACACGAAAACACATAAGTCTACACAAACATATTCTTTTGATAATTAATACTCAAAATGCTGAAATAAGGGAAATTTGACATAAAGAAGTAGCATAGACCAAAGTAGATGAATTATGCAACATTAACCATGAAAATGACCAATAAATGTATAAAACACATATCAAACAAGTCTATAAATGCGACTCAAAATAATCACATCAGTAAGACAAGCCCTCTATATACAAAAAATCAAGATGGTTGATAATTATAAGCCATCCATCGAGTCTCAACGTAAGCAAAATCCAATTTTGAAGGAGGTGGTTCTCAAGGAGGTGATAAAGTTTTTTCTTTCTGGGATCATCTATCCCATCTTTGATTCACCGTGGGTTAGTCCTATGCAGATGGGCCCAAAGAAAGGAGGCACCACAATTGTTCTTAATGAGAAGAATGAGATTATTCCCACACACACTATGACTGGATGGCGCATGTGCATAGAATACCACAAGATCAACAAAGCAACCCTAAAGGAGCACTTCCCACTTCAATTTCTTGATCAAGTCCTAGAGAGGCTTTCACACCTGGAGTTCTCCTTCTACTTAGATGGATATTCTAAATTCTATCAGATACCCATCCATCCCTACGATCAGTACAAGATGAAACTCACCTATCCTTTGGCACATATGCTTTCTGCCATATGCCTTTCAGACTATGCAACGTGCTGGCCATTTTGCAACTTTGCATGTCTGTCATTTTCTCTGACTTTATTAAAAATATAATGGAGATCTTCACGGATGACTTTTCTGTCTATGGAGGTTCTTTTGGACAATGTTTACAAAACCTTTGTCTAGTCTTGTAACATTTTGAAGAAGAGCATCTGGTGCTTAAATGGGAAAAATTCTACTTCATGGTGAAGGAGGGCATTGTTCTAGGGAATAAAGTCAGCTCCAGAAACATTGAAGTTGACAAAGTGAAGATTTAAGTAATAGAAAAGCTACCTCCTCCAACCACTATCAAGGACATGTGAGCATTCTTAGGACATGCCAGGTTCTATAGGAGGTTTATTCATGACTTCAACATGATCATCAAGCCATTGACAATTCTTCTTCAGAAGGATGTGGAATTTAACTTTCACTCTAATTGTATGAAGATCTTCAAACACGCTAAAGGAAGATCTCACCTCAACTCCCATCCTTCATGCCCTTGATTGGCCTCTTTCCTTTGAGATCATGTTAGATGCTAGTGATTATGCCATAGGTGGAGTATTGGGGCAGCATGCTGACAAAAAGCATCATTCCATCTATTATTCAAGCAAGACACTAGATGACGCACAATAGAATTATGCTATGATAGAGAAGGAGATTCTTCTTGGTCTTTTCCTTTGACAAATTTCACTCTTACCTAATAGGCTCACAGGTGTCAGTCTACACTGATCATGCTGCTATAAGGTATTTAATGTCAAAGAAAGATATGAAGCCCAAGTTGATCAGATGGATCCTATTGCTACAAGAATTCTACATAGAGATCAAAGACAAGAAGGGGACTAAAAATGTAGTTGTTGATCACCTCAGTAGATTGCACATTTAGGATTCTAATGAAGTCCCTATCAATGACTCTTTACCCGATGACCACTTTTTACAGATATCTTCATTCACACCATGGTACACTGATCTTGTCAACTATCTAGCTGCAGGAGTCCTTCATCTAGACTGTATCGAAAATGATAGAAGGAAATTCATGTCAGACATTCATCACTACTATTGGGATGGGCCCTGTCTATTTCGTTTATGTTTGGATGGTCTCTATCATCACTATATATCTGAAGAAGAAGCTCCTCTCATTTTGGAGCAATGCCACTCTATCCCAACTAGTGGTAACATGAGCTCTAAGAAGATTGCATTCAATGTCCTTCAATGTGGGTTCTTTTATCCATCTATCATCAAGGACACTCACTGATATGACTAGTCTTGTAATCAATGCTGAAGATCTAGCAATATTTCCAATAGGGATGAAATGTCCCTCAATGTTTGGTAGGAAGTAGAGATATTTAATGTGTGGGATGTAGACAATATGGGTCCATTCCCCTCTTCTTATGGGTTCTCTTACATACTCATTGAACTCGACTATGTTTCTAAGTGGGTTCACGCCATCCCCACCATTTCTTGTGATTCCAAGATAGTAATAAATATGTTTAAAGACATTATCTTCCCTCACTTTGGAGTCCCCCACACTTTATTTCTACTGGAGGATCGTACTTCCTCAAATGCAATTTTGAAACTTTCCTTCATAGAAATGGTGTTACCCACAAAGTAGACACTCCATATCATCCTCAAACAAGTGGACAAGTGGAGGTTTCCAACCGTCAAATAAAATCCACTCTCGCGAAGACGGTTGGTAAGACAAGACAAGATTGTGCCCACAAATTGAATGACTCTCTTTGGGCTTATCGAATTGCATAGAAGAGTCCCCTCGTCACTACACCTTTCTGCCTCATCGATGGGATGTCATGTGGCTTACATGTGGAGCTCAATCAAAAATCCCAGTGGGCTATCAATCAGCTCAACTTTCACTTTCGTGCAACAAAAGAGAACCAACTACTTCAACTCCAAAAGCTTGAAGAGTTACACCTGTCTGCATATGAAAATGCACACATCTACAAAGAACGCATGGAGATGTGGCATGATGGTCACCTAAAGAGAAAGGATATACAAGTTGGAGACCAAGTCCTACTGCACAACTTACATCTCTGTATCTTCTCAGGAAAGCTCAAGACCCAATGGTCCATTCATCATCAAGCATATCTTTCCTCATGGATCTGTGTTGATCTGGAGTGAGAAAACTAGAGAATTCAAAGTTAATGGCCACTGTCTCAAACGTTATTTCATAGAGGATGATATGCAGGCCAACCAACATCTCCCCTTCCTCCATCCAACATATCATGACTGAGTTTTAGGTGTCGTGCCATCAACATAAAAGAAAGGCACTTCTTAGGAGGCAACCCGAGCATGATTTTCATTTCTAATGTTTTTTACATCTTAGTTCATATTGAATTTAGTTAAGATAGTGTATCTCATAACAAGATCACTAGTTATAACAATTTTGATTTAAGGTAAATGACTCTTACTGAAGGGAGAGAAACCATAACATGTGGACCAATAAGCAAAGTCTTCCCCTCCATCATGTATTTAGTGTTTTCTCGAGGATGAGCAAATATTTAATTTTGGGGCGGAGGGTGGGTGGTACTTATTCTACTTTATACCCAAGCCTTTCTTATTAGAATTTATGATCTTGTCATTGTATTCATCATGCATCACTTTTAGGTCAATTTTTCAAATAATTCTTTTCTAGAGTAAACAAAGACATACCTAGTCATCTTAGAATTATGCGTTTTTCATAAATATCTCCCCTTGTTTCAAGCAATGCCTCAAAAGGACCAATTTTTCAAATAACCAATATCTAGAAATTATCCTTTGTGGCCTATGAATCTAAAAATCATGTTTCCTCAGAAAAGATGGTAAGTTCTAAAGGAACCGAGAGGAATCAAACACATCATGCTTCATAC
This sequence comes from Alisma plantago-aquatica, assembly GCA_963693085.1. Taxonomy (NCBI): domain Eukaryota; kingdom Viridiplantae; phylum Streptophyta; class Magnoliopsida; order Alismatales; family Alismataceae; genus Alisma; species Alisma plantago-aquatica. The sequence goes on along the minus strand of OY856409.1, from coordinate 488,302,328 downwards.
TAACTAATGAAACAATTGCATGGAATTTCCATTTGTACCCTCTTTGAGTCATTATTTGAGTGTAGTGTGATAAGGAGAACAACCCAGTGCACTACATCGTAACTCAAGTTGCATGATGATCCAAACTCTCTTCTACACTTCTTCCACCATCTTCTTGCCTTCCATTCCACCAAAAATAAAATACAAAGCCACAAAATGTGCTAAACTCTAAGTTCTGGGTGGCACACACCCCCTTCTTCGCTCTTACTGCTTCATGCATACCCCTTGCAAATTAAAAGGGGTGTACCACCCAGAAAAGATGCCAAAAGAGCACACCAAAAAATGTGATAAATGAAACTACAAACAAAGAAATAAAAAGATCTCAAGTTGAATGGAGGAGAGATTTCTTCCCTCCATACTTCCATTCACTTCCTTTTTCTACATATGGGAAAAATGAATGCTGCAAATTTTTGCCCTTCTCTTAACTACACCAATGTTGGATCAGGTGCATACTTGTTGTTTGGTGGGTCTCTCAAAACTCTCATGAAACTCGTAGACATACTTGATGTTGGGATAGTGGTGAGGAAGAGTTGTTGGGAAATGAAATCATGATCGGATATATAGAAAGGTGTGTTATGTGATCTCAGGATGTTGGGCCAGGTTGACCATATCAGGTGGCAGGGGAAACAACATGATTGGAGGATAAGGAAAATCACACGGGCCGAAAGTATTAATTTGGTGAATGTTCAGATTTTGTGTTACTCGAGGATGAACAATGATTATGTTTGGGGTATTTTGATGAATGCATATTCATCCCATTCTTAGTTGCATTTTGAGTCTAATTTAGAATTCATATAGATTAGTTTTCATTAAAATAGCTTTGTTTTGATCTACTTAGATTTTTGTGTTAATTTGTAGGAATTTGATACTTTTCGTGACTCTCTTTGTATCTTTTGAATTCCATCACTCTAAAATAAGTTTTCCTAGGGAATCTTGCTTCCCTTCAGTGGAATGGAGTCGATAGGAGGATGACTCTTGCAGGGTGTGGGGCAGCACCCTAGACCGAAAAAGATTTTGAACACTTCCATATGGTAGGTTGATACATAAACTTTGTATCTGAGGACAATTTCGACCTAGGGATCAACATGCCAATCGACATTAAAATCAATGAGCAATCAAGACACACAATCTCTTGACAGACTCATCAAAACTTTGGTCAATACCAAATTCTCGATAGTTGTATCACCCTCCTTGGTCGACATCCAAGACCGACAACAGAATTCCAAACATCAGCACATGTCAGTCCACAATCCCATCAAACGATGGACCCATCGATTGACAACAATGATCAATACTGATGGAAAGTGGTCAAAAATGATGGAAAGTGGTCGACACTGATAGAGAACACAAGAGGTCGGCAGCCTCGACCCTAGAAATAGCCCCCTACACAGACATACAACTCATTTATATTTTCTAGAGACAGAACACACTAGAAGTCTGCCGTTGAGATCAGAGCAAGGATGAAACCTATTGATCTAAAGCATAGATTGATAGATCTCTTTCATCTACAACTCTAGCCATAGATCTCCCTCCTTGGGTGATCTCTCTCCCCCAGGATTTTTTTCATCCACCTTCTTTTGCTAAAAGTCCGGGTTAATACCTAAAGAATAAAGAAGTCAATAAGTTTATTGTCACACTGAACGCCGAGCCGATTCAGTTACCATCATGACAATGATGGTGTCCTCCTCCTCTTCTAATGATATTAATCTTGCCATGTTGATGGAGTCGTCTTTTAACTGGGGTGTGGGGACTAGCCCCACTACCATTCATGCAATTTCATTCATGTTCCAATTCTTGTATGAACATGTATGATTCATAGATAATCATTTATTGAATGTTTTGTGGATTGATCACCTGCTTTTCGTGATTTATCATAATTTTTTACAATGAGAATTTCAACGTTTAAGATCTGAATATCGATTAGTTTTGGTTGACTCCCTGATGAGAACTTTTGACAGAAAGCTCCAGAGTGGTGGATAGAGTATTTGTAAGTGACGAGACATCAAGCTTACATGGATATCTACTCATGCAAGTTTCTGATGCCGAAAGGGGAAACTTGCATAACTTCAATTATATCTTCATACACATTTTGTTTGAATGATTGCACAGATCAGAGTAGTGGAAGTGAAACCTTGTTCCACCCTAGTGTTTCCATCCATTGATAACTAGAACTTGAATTTATCTCTTTCCATTCATGCAATTTTAGATTAAACAAACCAAACTCAACTATTGTGTTAAATACTATTTTTTGCTAAGTTACTTATATTAGATAATTCTTAAATATTATCCCTTGGGATTCGATCCTCAACTATTCTGTGATAAGATTCATTCACTTGAGGGTAGAATTATTGCACTTTGGTTTTGGTAAACTCTGGGAAATTCATTCCCAGTGAATTTGTAGTGTGATAATATTCCACGTCAAGGACCCTTGGATCCAAGGGTCAGAAATTACAATTTTGCTCATTGATCTGACACCGTGGACCTTTGATTTGGATCTTCTTGGGGCCTCTTGATTTGGACCAATGCATGACTGCGTGATAGGGGATTAAGATAGACTCATTCCATAATCATATGCCATTTGTGAATCACCCCTGTTCGAATTCCACACTGTCTAACCTTCAGGTCGCGATGACGACTGGCGGTGGGTGAAAGTGGGTGAAGGTGAAGGGGGACCACAGGGGAAAAAAATTGGCCTTCCAGGGTCTCTCTGGTCTCGTGAGGCTAAGGGAGGACTCATGTGAAATCCATTGTGGCTGGAGAGGGCATCACGACAATTGCCAGAGAGCTTGGCACCATGGCGCTATTGTTGGTGGAAAAGAAGGGGAACTAGGGGGAGGAGACCATGAAATGATGGAAAAAAGAGTGGAAAGAAAGAGGGATTAAAAATGAAGTGAAATGGCATATCAATTGGCATCAAGGGTTGAGAAAAGATGGGATTGGTCATTGCATAAGTGGTGCAAAGGTTGTTATACTTGTCTTGACACATTGTAGAAGACAACCAAGGTTCACCAGATTTGGGTCCATCATGGACCACTAGTCGATCCAAGGATAAGGAGCATGTATCCATGTTTTAAAAAGAACATTTTAATTGGTTGAGGTGGAGTTCTATGTATGGCAGAGTTGTTTCATTCAGTTCAACTTTGTGTTTCTTTCACAAAATTGTGAAAATCATATCTCTCAAACTGCAACTCCAATTTAGGATGGAATTTTCACCGTCGGTTCAAGAATTTCCTGTACTTCTTATATTACAATTTTGGAACCTATATGAGAATGAATAGGGAACTAAATTTTGAATATTCACTTTCAAATCATGTAAATATGTACTCAACTTTAGTAAACCAAGCATTATGTGACATATATTGATTTCTATTTAATCAGATGAGTACAATATGACTCCAAGTCATGTAATTGAGGCTGATGGAAGTTGTTGAACATAATATATCATCTAATGAGTCAAAATGTACATTCATTAGACAAGAGGGTAAAATATGGGTTATCACGTCCTCCCACCTTAAAAGAATTTTTTCTGAAAAGTTTAATTGATCCATCAATCGAGTCTGGGATTTCATATTCCTTATTGCAATCAACTTGTTATTCCTTCAACATCAACATTAATTCAAAATTGAGTAATCTAGCATCATAGTTACAACATAGTCACATTGATCATTAAATAGGAAAGATCATTAGATGAGTCACAAATTTGGAGATATTATCCCATGAATCACCAAATTTGGAGAGATCACATTTCAAGTCAATAGGATAGAGTTCATGAGTAAGGCATGGCTTTCATTCCCACAATTTAGGTTACAAGCTTCTACATTGAACTAGTTGGGGTTATACATCCATGGTTGAGATTTCATATTTCAAAAATTTTAGACAAACATCATATTTCAATATCGTGATTTCATGATCTACATCAATGGTAGTTCCCACCATAGTTGTAATGTCCCAGGATTTGAGGCCTTAGATAAAATGATCTTAAAAGGAATTATTGGACTACCTATATCACCAAGGTGCACCTTCTTTTCTGGGAGCCCATCACTAAAGAACTCCATAGTTAAGCGTGCTCAGCTTAGAGTAGTACTAGGATGGGTGACCAGTCAGGAAGTTGACCCTGGATTGCACGTGAGTGGGGAAAAAGTGCACAGTTAAGGCTAGTAGTGGTCTGTGAGGCCATTCGTCATTCTTGAAACTCTACTATAGCCTTTAGAAGTGGGCTAAGTTGTTACAAATGTAATGACCCCGCTTCCCAGTAACCCCCAATTAAGGAAGACTAAGAAGTTAAAGCCACTATCCCAAAACAGGATCAATAGTTTTGCAAATAATAAAAAATAATTAATGAATTCTACCACAACTAAGCTTAAAAAAGGATAAAATTTTCTTTTCACATACCTTAAAAAAAAAAGGAATCTGGAACTTCTACCCACTGTACAGTTCTATCTAACTAAATCCTCTTTTGTGATTTAACTTTATTCTTCACAAGTTCCACTTTATTATTTTTCTGATTTCAGATATTCCGAAAATGTCAAAAAACAAAATGTCGATCATTATAATGAATTATACTGGTATGTGGGGGAACCCAAATCTTTCATCTATTTATAACAACATAATGCCACCAAATTATTGCTTAATAGATCAAACTTTACATATTACACACAACTACTCAATCCCTACATATCCTTGCCTATGTGTTGTCCGTACAGTAGATACCTATACTACCTCTCTCATATGGTAGATCTCAAATAGCCTCTATGATCCTAACTCACAAGTAGACCATGACCTAGGGTTGTGTAGTCATATAGTTCTACCCAAGGGTAGACCAACACATCGACTCATGATAACCTGATGATCCTACCCCAAGGGTAGACCATGCACTAGGTCATCCATCTCATCATCATCAAAGCTACAGAGGAGGACTAGGATCTGAGCTAGTCATGAATATATATTTATGTCCAATCAAGCAAGGTAAGCAACCAAATCAAGCAACCCTTGATCCTGAAAACATGTATAACACCTAGTTGTTACCACCACATCCCAAAAAACTATTTATTGACTTGGGACACCTTTCTAAGTCTCATTAGGGCTTCTTAGATAAATTTCTCAAACCTTATCCCTTTTAGGTCAAACCTAAAAGGGATAAGGTTTGATAAATATATCTAAGAAGCGCTAATGAGACTGAGAAAGGTGTCCCAAGTCAATAAATAGTTGTTTGGGATGTGGTGGTAACAACTAGGTGTTATACATGTTTTTAGGATCAAGGGTTGCTTGATTTGGTTGCTTACCTTGCTTGATTGGACATCTAGTTGGATCTGGATATCTTACTTCTTTTGAATCATAATCACGAATGTGGTTACTCTTATGACTAATCGCTCTAGTTTCACAGTGATTTTTGAAGTTTTACCGGGTGCTTGAAATCAACTACTTGGTTGACATTTATTTCATGCAACTATAAAGTGACTATGACTATCACCATAAATATATGTGCATGATTAGCTCAGATCCTAGTCCTCCTATGTATCTTTGATGATGATGAGATGGATGACCTAGTACATGGTGTAGCCTTGGGGTAGGATCATCAGGTTATCATGAGTCGATGTGTTGGTCTACCCTTAGGTAGGACCATATGACTACACAGCCCTAGGTCATGGTCTAACTGTAAGGTAGGATCATATGGGCTATTGGAGATCTACCATATGAGAGAGGTAGTATCCATGTCCACTGTAGGGACAATACAGAGGCAAGGATATGTAGGGATTGAGTAGTGGTGTTTAATACGTAAAGTTTGAGATGTTAAGCAATAATTTGGTGGCATTGTGTTGTTACAAATAGATGCAAAATTTTGTTTCCCCCACATACCAGTATAATTCCTTATACTTACCGATATTTTATTTTTTTGACATTTTAGGAATATCTAAAATTGGACAAATAGTAAAATAGAACTTGTGAAGAATAAATTTAAATCATTAAGGAGGATTTAGTTAGATAGAACTCTACAGTGGGTGGAAGTTTTAGATTCCTATTTTTTGAAAGGTATGTGAAAAGAAATTTTTATATCCTATTTTAAGCTTAGTTGTTGTAGAATTTATTAATTATTTTTTATTATTTGCAAAACCATTGATCATGTTTTGGGATAGCAACTCTGACTTCTTGGTCTTCCTTAATTGGGGGTTATCGGGAAGCGGGGTCATTATATTTGGTATCAGAGCCAATTCTCCTCTAGTAGGTGGGGCCCACATGGGCACGTGGCAATGCCAATCTTGTGCCGTGCGGTCCAAGCATGTTGGAAAGGGCTATCCATGGTGATGTAGCCACCTTTGCACTGGTATTCTGTGATCGGGAGCTAAGTGTCCATGGGTCATTGTAGGTATGCACTGAAATGGGGAAATATTATGAGGCCATATAGTTGATCCTTGGTGAGGATGTCAAGAGTCTAAGTGGGGGAGATTGTAACATCCCAGGATTTGGGGCCTTGGATAAAATGATCTTAAAAGGAATGATTGGACTACCCATATGACCAAGTTGCACCTCCTTTTCTGGGAGCCCATCACTAAAGAACTCCATAGTTAAGCGTCCTCATCTTGGAGTACTACTAGGATGGGTGACCAGTAAGGAAGTTGACCCTGGCTTGTGTGTGAGTAGGGAAAAAGCATGCAGTTAAGGCTAGTGGTGGTCTGTGGGCACAGTCGTCATTCCTGAAACTCTACTAGAGCCTTGGAAAGTGGGCCAAGTCATTAAAAATGATATCAGAGCCAATTCTCCTCCAGTAGGTGGGGCCCACATGAGCATGTGGCATGCCAGTCTTTAGCTGTGTGGTCTAGGCATGTTGGAAGGGGCTTTCTATGGTGATGCAGCCACCTTTGCACTGGTATTCCGTAATCGGGAGCTGGGTATCTATGGGCCATTACAGGTCTACATTGAAATGGGAAAATATTATGAGGCCATATAGTTGATCCTCGACGAGCAGGTGAAGAGTCTAAGTGGGGGAGATTGTAATGTCCTAGGATTTGAGGCCTCGAATAAAATGATCTTAAATGGAATGATTGGACTACCCATATCACCAAGGTGCACCTCCTTTTCTGGGAGCCCATCACTAAAGAACTCCATAGTTAAGCGTGCTCAACTTGGAGTAGTACTAGGATGAGTGACCAATCGGGAAGTTGACCCTAGCTTGCATGTGAGTGGGGAAAAAGAGCACAATTAAGGCTAGTGGTGTTCTGTGGGGCCAGTCGTCATTCATGAAACTCTACTAGAGCCTTGGGAAGTGGGCCAAGTAGTTACAATAGTCTACATGGAGCTCATCCCTAAGTCATAAATTGAGTGAATTAACATAATCATTCTTTCAAAATATCAAGATTTGGGGACATCATAAAAGTTATTAATTATATATTGAGAATGATCTCAATATCCAAATGAGGTGATCATTGGAATTGAATCACTATCAATTTCATTACTCATGAGTCAACATTTTTTGATTCACTATTAAGAGTCAAATTTGGACATCAAGTTCATAGGTCCAAACTTTTTGAAGTTAGGCTTTAGATTCCTACTTTGGACCTTAGATGTGATCATTCTTTAGTATACATAAATCAAGCAACAATCAAGAAATATTCAAGCATTATTAAAGCAACATTTTGAGCAATCCATATTAAGTTCATTATCATAGTATTCAAGGTTGATGAATGATCCCAACCTATGTCTTTCTAGGAAGTCAACCACAAGCTATAGTCAACATCGTCATCTATCAAGATCATCATCAAATCAAGGTTTAAGATCGAGTATCAATATCACCATGGGTTTGACCTATTAGAGGCTTAGGTCAAGAAATAAATATCATGTGGAAGGAGTTATATTTTCAAACTCTAAATAATCAACAACATGAATATTTAGAGGTTGTCCTAATAGGGATATGACATAATTTAGGAGTATCATATGTTAACTATCACCCTATTCTAACACATTAGTCTACATTAGTCATGGAACAACAAACATATCAAAATATGGAGAGTATCAATGATCAAATTGTATTCCACAAGGTCATGATATCAAGGGTCAAGATCATAATAACAACCATATTTCAAGAATTTCGCAAGATAAAATTCATATTTGTATTCCATTACTTTTAAGATCAAGGTAAGGGAATATTATTGTGGTAATCTAGAAGTCAAATTTGGAACTTCAAGAGTAGAGAATAATATGTAAAGGTTAAGATCCATGTACATTGCATTATTCAAAATCATGCTTTGAAAGGGCATATAAAGTAATAGGGAAATACCTCTTGTATCAAAGTCTTTCATTATGATTTTAAAAATTCAAAATCATAGTCATTCCAAGGCATGATCATCGTACATATCAATATAGGGGAAATATTTTCTTAATCTTGTTGGAGGGTTGGTCAAAAATAGTGAAACATGGACTAATCAAATGGGGTATCGTCAACCATTAGTTATAATGCACAAATACTCCTTATATTATCAAATGAAGATGATTATCATGTTTACCTCAAACATAGAAAGGATATGTGCCAGATTTGGAAGAATTGAGTTTACACGATCTAATGGGTCATTCATGAATGTCTATCTGCAAGAGTACTTTCATTAATCATGATCGAGTTCTCATTAAAATGTTATATCATGGCATCATCAATTTACACAAATTTTACCAATTGAATTGAATTTTAGTTTCCCCCCTACATAAGTTACCCATAATCAACTAATCATGTGATTAATAGTATGAGAAAGATCACATGATATGATGAGAAACTACATAATCATCTTTTAATGGGTGGATTAGGGAAGTCCATAAAGAAGATATGAGATTCTAGTATACTCACTAATATGTGTGTAATTGGACTATTAAACATGCATAGAGGATATGTGATTGCTTTGATACCATTTGTCATGGAACAATTTATTACCCTAAGACCACATTCCTAACGGTCAAATAGCCAAAGATGAGTGGACTTGGGCGTCCGTACCTAGAATGGATCACATAACATATGCATGAATAAAACCACAAACATGAACATGATAAGACACAACATGGTATACAATGAAACTAAACTAGTGCATGTCTAGAAGCCCTCTTCAGGTCATTTAAGCCACATTAGTAGGGTACAAATAGGGATCAATTTTGAATCTTCATGCATAAAGATGCAAAAGGTGTTGATATTAGGCTATCATCATTCTTTGGGGCATAAAGGTCAACATCATGCATTCATATAGGATAAACATCTTAAAAAGACTTCAAAAACATGCATTTTAGGATATTAGTAGAAATAAGAGCGTAACCGTGCCATGAAAGTCTTTTTAAGGGGTAGATCTCTTTTTTATGATTAATATGGTATATAAGAAGTCTTATTTTTAATCTATCATCACAAATACAATTTTTAAGAAAATAGTTTGATTCAGGGAATGAGGACTCTTAGATCGAGAGCTAAAGGTTAGAAGGATGCTTTTTCTCATGGATCCATATGTGTGGTCTTTCAGTCCGATGCTTCTTTGGGCCTTCTCTATTTGGACTGGTGCAGCCCACACCATAGATTCTGTCTTGGTGACTATGGAAATGTGCGACTGGTAAACTGGGGATCACACTAGATGCATTTTGCAATCTGACGACGTATGTACGTCACCCCTGTGCGAGATCTGCCCTGCCTAGCCTTCAGGTCACGAAGGCAGATTCCACTGGGTGAAAGAGGGAGAGGGTGAAGGAGGATGAGGGGGAAAAGAAACCAGCCATACGGGGTCTCTCTGGTCTCTTGAGGCTAAGAGAGGGATCAAGTGCAACCCATTGTGGCCGAAAAGGGCAACATGAAGCTCACTGGAGAGCTTGGCACCATGGTGCTACCAAAAGAAGGGAAAGAAGGGGGAGGAGATCATGAAATGGATGGGAAAGAGAGGGGAAACAAAATGCGATGAAAAATGAAGTGAAATGTCATATCAATTGGCATCAAGGGGGTGAGAATGTCTATGATTGGCATTACAAAAGTGGTCCAAAGGTTGTTGTACCTGTCCTGACACATGCTAGAAGACAAATGAGTTCCTTCATATTTAAGTCCATCATGGAACGCAAGTCGATCCAAGGATAGTGAATATGTATCAGTGTATTAAAAGATAAACATTCTCATTGGCCGAGGGGGAGTGCCAGAGTCAGTCAATTCAACTTTAGTTTTCTTTGACAATATTATAAAAATCATATCTCTCAAAGCATTACTCTAATTGGGATGAAATTTTCACTGTTCATCAAAATTTTTTTTCCTTTAGTTATTATATTAAATTTTTAGATCCTATATGAGAATATTGAGGAAACTAATTTTGAATATTCACTTTCTAAGATCGTAAATATGTACTCAACTTTAATAAATCAAGCATAATGTGACATTTATTCTATTCAATTTAATCAATTGAGTACAATATGACTCCAATTCATATAATTGAAGGTGAGAGAGATAGTAAAAACATTATAGCATCTAATGAGTCAAGATGTACATTAATTGGATAAGAAATAAAAATCTGGGTTATCATAGTCACTCTCTTGAGAAAACATATATTTTATCTTGAGTTTACATAGTCACTCTCTTGAATGCACCCAAATTTCTCATAAGTCTATTTAAGGCTCACATAGTGCTCCCATATATCTTATAAGACCAGTTAAGGCCCACATAATGCTCCCAAAAAGCTCATACAATAAGTTAATACTCAAATATGATTGATATGAGTATATTAACATAACATGATTTCTTAATTCAAAAAACATGACTATCCTAATTTCATAATTCATTAACATGGTAGTCATACATAAAGTTGAATTCAAAACACACAAATTCAAATAGTAGGAAACCTAAATTCTTAATATGAACATAATGTTTGCTTAATCTAGTATTGAGTACTAATGTACTCATACTTTAAATGAGAAATTATGAAAAAAAATTGAATAACCATGAACCCTATATTTATACTTAATGTGAATGACCCACTCACCTGGATCTGAGGAGGATACTAACTATAGACAATCCTCATCAAATCCTAATATCATGTATATAACACAGCCATGAATCAATTATACATTATTTGCATAGGTTTAGGGTTTCTAACTAAATTAGGACTATTTGGTCAGAAATCTATGTCTGATAATGAGTCAAGGATATTCTTGTCTCAAAACCTTTCCAATAAGTATCTAAACTAAATTTTGTGACTACAAATGGAAAGGAATTTGAATTCCTAACTTATGACAAATCAGAAAAATATAAATGGTGACACTAAAAACAAAAGTTGAATCGATAATATGTGGAGTTGTTGATGTCTCCCGATAGTCATGGGCCACATCGCCTTAGGTTCCCGCAACATTGTGGATTGGAGATAACTACATCAAAGGTGCAGATTGTGAATATGCCCATACAAGGTGTTATAGGAAGAAATGACAAAGCGGGTTAGATTCAACAAGGTGTCCCCTCTTTTGCTTGATCAAATCTGAGGGCTTTGAGTTTATAGAAACTCAATACTATCAAAAATATTGGAACCGATGCACAAACATGAGATGAAATTTCCAAATATAAACCCATCCATAATATAGGATGCCATCCTACTAGTCACAATGATCCATGGATGAGGTCTGATGGAGGCCAATTCAGATAATAACTTCTCCATCATAGTTCTATGAAGGCAGAACATAGGTAAAGCAAGACAAGAAAAAGGATGGAAATCTAAATGGGAACCAAACATTCACTAAGTCTAAGAGGACAAACTGTAGACAAAGACAAAACCAGATGTGAGAATTCACACTCAAAACCTCAAGAGGCATTGCTATATGTAGAAAATAGACTAAAAGGGTCGAGCATGGTTTTAGATTCCATAGAGATTAAACAAGGATTTTGTGAGTTGATGTAGCTTTAGAATGGTCTACTAAAGTTTTTTGAGTGATTTACATGTTCTTGATATGGTTAAGAGGATAGGCCAACAATGAGCTTCATTGTCATCATGATGGATTCATGGAAAGGTTAAATAGGTGAAATGCATAGCCTAAGGATATAAATAAGTATGGAACAAACATGGTTATTTCTACCTTAATTGGAATTTGATTGAGTGTGATAGAAGTACATGGTCTAGCTCATGTCGACTTGGGTGAAGGTCAATTCCAATGTAGCTATGATGTTGGATTTGGAGGCAATTTGTGGTGGATGAAGGTTTCTTGTAATCTGAGTCTGCTTTCTAGGTTGCAAGTTCTCAATGTGATGGACTATCATGGTGTGGGTGGTCGCAGAGTCAACTCGAGAGGAAGAAATTTTGGGCATTTTCATGATAGAAGGAGATAGGGTTCATGTGGGGCTTCATTTGATGCGGAACGACCTCTTGAATCTGTTCACTGTGAGATCTCAGGGATATGTGAAGATGAGATGGAGATATGATCTACATAGGTCGTTACACACAACTAGACCTCAATGTACAAAAGGTGCACAAGAAGGAAACAAATTATCCATCATTGGATCTCCATCAGACGGTTTTAGTAGGATAAGGAATTTGTTGGTACTGTGTAACTCGGTGACGTGGTCATGACTAAAATGTATACACGTCTATCTTCCACATGATGCAAATTTCTAGGTTAAATCTAGATTAATATACACATAACTAATCCCTTTCTTTCTAGTATTAATTGACATATGTAGGGTTATTCAAACTTGACAAAATTTGGTTCCTTACTATGACAAAGTGAAATTTAGCATTAATATGAACTAATTCAAATTTCACCCTCCTTATGCTCACTGATGGTCCCAAATTATTTTTCTTGGACTCTTAATCATTATTGAGACTCAAATCCAAAATATGATGATCAATGTGGACTTTATATACATCATAACACCACAAATTATATTCAATCATCACTTTGTCCAAAGAAGAAAATTGATCCATAAAATTCATATTTTTGTTCTCAAACTTTTTCTAAAAGTTCTCCATGTCTTTATGAAGCTGTAGTCCAAATTCGAGAACAATTGGACATTCCTACGATTCACTATGAATTATTGAACTTTATGTATTGAAAACCCCTTTTCCCCCTTTTATTTGCACTTTTTCTTAGCTTTGCCATGTCAGCGATCCATACAAGGGATCCATGGTGATTGTTGGCCCTTGGATCTGTGTCTCCTAGATCCAACCTTGATCTAGCAGCCATGAGGTCATCTTAAACCACCTGTTGATTGTGAGGAGGTGTTATTGCGGCCAACCCACCCAACCTTCACGCTCTGACCCAGATTCGAAATTCTAATCGAGAGGAAATGTTCCCCTTATGATTTTGCGCTCACCAAACCCTATTTTTGATAGATTTTGTGCACTTTTTTTCCGCCAAAATGATCCCTTTGCCTTGTTCCTCTCCTCCCGGCGGCCATGGCTGCTGCTCCAATCCTCTAGCCCTAAACCTAACCCATACCCTATAAAATTCCTCGCAAACGACTGCCTACATCATTCCGCAGGGATCCCCTCCTCTTCTGTGCTCGCACATGTCCTCAAAACACCCCCATTCTCCCCATCCTTCTCTGCTTCTAGAAACGCCACTGCCGCACAAGCCCCTTTGGGCATCTCGCAGCTGCGCACCCACCCCCAAATCAAGGACCCCCTCACCTTCGTGAGATCTGGACGAGCGTGACCGACACCTCCACATCCTACCTTGATCACTATTGCTCCCAACACCCTCCACACCGATGAGCCCACTCCACCACATCTGTGAGCTCATGTGCAAAGACTAGAATAGGAGAAAGCAAACCATCGGTTCAGAGGAGAAGAACCTTGGTCCACAGGCGCCATCTGAACGACTTTTGAATCGAGAATCAAGCTTTGAATTGACTAATCAAAGGCCTAAACTAGATCTCTGAACTAACTAGCTGCTTGACCCACGTGGCATGATCTGGATCACTCGTCCTGAATCAAATGGTCCTCGTTTTTCGATGAAAGGTATTTTCTTCCCCTCTCTGCCCAAAAATCAAATAAAGGGATTAATATTGCAAAAATCATAACTCTTGATTCCTAGCTCCAAATAATTTGAAAAAATAGTCAATTTTGATCACAAAATTCAAATGGATTGTTTAAAATCCATGGTGAAAAGCACACTATTATATAACTCCTCCTTGATACACTCGAAAATACTTGATACTTGAAATAATGTTGGACATATTGAAATATTGATTGATTATAAATGAATGACCCAACCCTAAGGTTGACATAGGAAAGTGTAAACCTAATCTCGAATATTGAAACATGATATTATGAACATCATGATCTTGACCCTTGATCCAATCTTGATGATTTAGGATCATACTCGAAGGGTTGACCTATTGATTCCCATATTCATTATACTCAAAATCCTTGGTGAAAAGTACACTATTATATAACTCCTCCTTGATTGTATTGAAGATACTTTCATGTATCTCTCGAATGTATGCTTGGCTATTTAGTTGGATGAGCTACTGTTCCCTATGATTAGTCTTCTATTTTTCTATACTATATTTTGAAAAATATGAAAACATAAATTGCATGCCCATTATGACTTCCCGTATATTGATAATGATGGTGATATTGATAATGTTGATATTCAGTGCAACAACCCCCCTCATTTGGAGGTGGGACTTGTACATTGGCCTCCTACCTCATATGGAGAGAAGGAGCCCAGTGACTTCCCCCATCACATTGGGGCGATAAATTCATACAAAAATATATAAGCATGCTTCTCGAATTACAACATAATGGGAACTCGTAATAAAAATTGAATCGTTGAATAACAAACATTTTTTCGAATGATATTGGTTTTGGAAATCCTTTGTTATTCTTTTGAATATAAGTCCTGCCAAGTATACTCTTTTTTATAAACCATTTTACTTGATTTTGATAGTGTACTGTGCAATTACATGATTGTGTCTTGATTTTCTTGATTTTAGGCAATAGAAATGGAATACTGAATAAGATCGCTTCCGCACTCAACATACTCTGATGACAAGGATATAGTGGAAAATATCCATATTGGGTTAGTTGTTCTTTATTTATCCAGTTTTTGAGTTATTATTTCTATTTGTATATGCCAGTGTGATAGATCATATGGGTCCACTCAGGGACGGGCGCTTCAATCCTTTTACTACTGTCTAGGCAGTAGGATTGGGATTGGTGTAAGAACGCTTCTGTGACACTCACCTAATTCAACTATCAAGAATCCAAAATCTATTTAGATATTAGGTTTGAGTTATGAAATCATGTCATTTACATTAGACAGTGCTTAGGGTATTAAATATATTAATAATCATGGAAAAGGGATTACATCACCAAACTATGAATGAATTCCCAATATCCTATTATATACTCAATATAAAAATAAAGGCGACATCTTATCTACGAGTGTGTGTTCAATTTATAGTTAGTCCCTCGTTATTCATTATTGTATAATTAGAGCTAATTTCTACATCCTTTTAAATTAATGTGTGGTAATTATTTGATGCATCATGTGTTGGACTTATTCTGAGATTTTGAATCATTGGAAGAAGTTATTATTGTAAGTATCACTTGTTACACATGTTTATTCTTAGCTGAAATTCTAGGGGTGTTACAATTCCATGCACCCAATGAAATTTTGTCCTTGAAATTTTCATGTCTTATTAAGGAACTACCCACCTTAAGGTTTCACACATATGTACACTAACACATAAATATCAACATAACATGTCATAAGTCTCACTAACATATTCATAATTTGGAAATCACATGAGTATCTAAAATATATCTAACATTAACAATACTAATGAGTACATAGGTTACTATTGGTCTTGAAACTAAATCATATCTTCATCAACTACATGATAGAAAGTGGTTGCATACCTTTATCATTTTTATAATCTTTCCACTCACAATTAATAAGTCAATCAAGGTGAGTCCTCTAGATAATTTTACTCCGAAGTGTTCATTTCTCCAAACATCTCACTTCACCAAAGTGCTTATTTACCTCGAAAAAACACGAAGTTAGCATTACTTTATTAAAATTTCTCTTATTAACTTTCATTCTCCTCATTAGATTAATGGTAAATGTATTTAATACATAACATTGGCATAAATAATGTTATATACTAACCAATTGTATTAGGTTTATGTGACTATCTAATTTAGGTATATTGTATTATCCATCTTTGTGACATCCCAAGATAAGTGTTGATCAGGAACATATCAAATGATGCGCAACCTTATTATGCAACTCTCCACCAACCTAATAGCACACATTCCCCATACCAGATGCACTATTAAGTAGGAAAGATTTGCACAATAAGTATTTCTTCTCATGGCATACCCTCTACACTTCTCAATTGGTCGGCCAAACCATAGATAAATGATAGGATATGTCATATGTGAAGTGTAATAAACAAGATCCAAACTATATGGATGTCTATATTTAGTACTCATTTCTACATAAACCTCAAGACATATATTTCTATAATAATTGTTTTCTATCTTTGACCACTCCTCAAATGATAGAGATATTACCTTAACCTCGTGACTTAATTTTGTCTCAATATTGATTGCATTAGTAGATCTGAACCTAACTGATCTAAAAAGACATCAACTTGATTGAGAATCATGAGAGTTCATGGTGGTCAATTATCCTTTTTCTCTGATATGAAGTTGTACACCCCCAAAATGTACCCATTCACATGAATAGTAGGGTTGATTCCTGACTCATAATATTAATAGGGTTGTCACACACATTGAATACCATACACAAGAAATAATTGTAAGATAACTACCGCATGAACACATTTTATTTTTCATTCTCAATAGTTTACATGAAAAGGAAACTTAATACAACTTAAGACATGGTTAAAAAACTAAGCATGGACAACTAATCATAAAACAAGAAGTTTATCTAAGGTTGATAATGACACCTTACCAGGCTTCTCCTACATGTCCATTGAGTCCTTGACCTTAGAATGATATCTTTAGTTCTACCTCTTCTCCTTATCCTCACATCCAGACATATCATTCCCGACTATGGAAACCAACATAAAACATGTGAGTGGCACTGAGTAGTTATACATGAAAAACATTTAATATTTGAAATTCCATGAAAATAAATCAAAACATAATTACATAACATGATTGACATGATTACTTTAAAAGTTAAGTAAATTGTCATGATTACATAAAAACATATATTTTATCTTGAGTTGACATAGTCATTCTCCTGAATGCACTCACTGTGCTCATAAGGGTGGTCGAGGCTCACATACTACTCCCATAGAGTTCATAAGGTTGATTAAGGCTCAAATAATGCTCCCATAGAGCTCATAAGGCTGATTAAATCTCACTAAAACATGATTAAGAGGAGTATATTAACGTAACATTATTTCTAATCAATAAACATGATTATCCCAATTTCTTGATTCATTAACATGGAAATAATATATAATGTTCAATTTGAAACATAAAAATCAAAATAGTAGTAAACTTGAATTCTGAATATGAGCATACATTTTTCATAAGCAAATATTGAGTACTAATGTACTCATACTTCAAATGAGGCATTATGATTAAATAAGAGAATAATATCAACCATGAACCCTAAATTAATACTCAATGTGCATAACCCACTCATGTGGGACTGAGGAGGATACAAATTGTATCATGAGTTCTAATTAAATCCTATTTTCTCTATAAGCAAACACATGAATTATTTATTCATCATTAACTTA
This sequence comes from Alisma plantago-aquatica, assembly GCA_963693085.1. Classification (NCBI taxonomy): domain Eukaryota; kingdom Viridiplantae; phylum Streptophyta; class Magnoliopsida; order Alismatales; family Alismataceae; genus Alisma; species Alisma plantago-aquatica. The sequence continues at coordinate 488,284,582 of OY856409.1, read as the reverse complement.
TGTCTATTGTTTCTAATTTAATTAGGAAGATTGGGTCATAAAATTTGTGTCTGATAATGGGTCAGGGACGTTCCTTATCTCGAAACCATTCTAGAACATATCTAAATTTAATTTTTTTGACAAGATACGAAAAAGATATCAACTTCCTAAGTTAAGACCATTCAGAAAAATCTAAACAGCCATGCCCAAAACCAAAACTTAATCAATGATGAGTGGCCATAGTCACTGACTACATCATCTTGGGTTTCGACAATGTTGAGGATTGGAGATAACTAAGTCGAAGGTGTATGATACGAATATGACCATGCAAGGCTTTATAAGAAGAAATGATAAAGGGGGTTAGATTTCCCCTCTTATGCTCAATCAAACCCAAGGGCTATTAGTTTATAGAAAATTGATAATATATTAAAGCATTGCGACCAATGCAAAAAACTGAGATGAAATTACCACTTGTAAACATGTACATCATCTTTCACGCCACCCAGCTAATCTGAATGACCCTTGGGTGAGGTGTAGTGTGGCTAGAGTCAGATGGTAACTTCTCCACTAAAGTTCTCTGGTGGAAGAACAAAGGTGAATAAAGCCACAAAAAGGGATGGGAATATAAAATGAAACCACAAATTCACTAGTCTAAGAGGAAAAACCTTAGCCAATGACACAACCAGATGTGTGAATTCATACTGAAAGCCTCAAATGACATTGTGATATGTAGAAAAGAGAGAAAAAGGGTCAATCATGGTATTTGATTCCACAAAGATAAAAAAGCATTTTGTGAGTTGACCTATCTTCGGGATGATCTACTGAAGTTATCAAAATGATATTTATGGTCTAGATGTGGCTGAGAGGACAAGCCTACTATGAGCTTCATTAGATTCAAGATGAGTTTGTGGGTAGGTTTCATAGGTGAAACACATGACCTAATGAAACAAAGGAACTATAGAATAAAGCTTGATTTTTGTTACCTGTAGTGGAATTTGACTGAGTGTGCCAAAATTGCACAGTCTAGCTCTTCATCGACCTAGGTGAAGGTTGACTCAGATACAACTGCTCAGCTAGACTCAGAATCAATTAGTGGCAGAGGAAGATTTCTTGTAATTTGAGGCTTTTTATGGTTCATGAGCTTTCAGTGCGATGGAGTGTCATAGTATGAGGGGTGGCAGACTCGACCAGAGGAGGAGGAAGATTAGGAATTTTCATGATAGAAAGAGGTAGGATTCAATTGGGGGTAAGCAACCTTTTGAACCTTTTTGTATTAAGATCATAGGATTAAATGGAGAGGAGAGGGAGATATGATCTACATATGTCATTATAGATAACTAGTCCTCAACGTGTTGAAAGAGAAGAGGAAAGAGACAACGTCTCTGTCTTTTTATCTTGATCAAATGGTTTGAACATGACCTAAATTTTTTTTCTACTGCATGACAGTAATATATTCATGAATAAGGTATATATACATAAATCAGCCACATGATGCAAATTTCAAGGTTAATCTTAGATTAAAATACAGAACTAATTCATTTCTTTCTAGTATAAATTTTCATATTTAGGATTATTGAAACTTGCCAAAATTTGTTCCCTTACCTAATTCAACTATGAGGAACCCCAATAAATAGTTAGCCTCCATGTTTGATCTATGAAATCATGTGATTTAGAATATTAAGTTGTTAGGGTACTAAATCCATCAATAATAGTTGGAGAGGGATTACATCACCAAAATTTGAAAGAAGTCCTAATGTCCTAGTATAACTTATAAAAAAGTAAACATCTGATCCACAAATGTGGGGTAAATTTCCATTTAAAACCTCATTAATCATTATTGCATACTTAGAGCTAACTTGTGCATATGATTAAATTAAGGTGTAACAATTGTTTGAATCATCATGCGTCTGACTTATTCTAAGGTTTTACTTCATTAAAGGAAATTCATATTGTAACTGAGCATTTTTGAACATGTTTATTATCAAAAGGAATTCTAGGGATGTTACACATTGGGTCTCCCTATTTTGGGTTGTCGTACTTGACCTTCTTTTTTGGTTAAATTTTAAGACAAATGGCAGGACATAGATTCTTCTCCCTATTAACCCTGTTATTATCTTCCTTCAACTTTTTTTTCTTTAATGTCCCTTGCCTAGCTGTCATATTCTTGATAGATTCAAATTACTTACCTTCATCCCTCTATGAACTCACCACAGATACTTGTTCCTTGATCCAGTTCTCACATGGTTCCATTAAGGGTTCCCTATCTTTAGCTCGATCCTATTCCCATCAAAATGAAATTTATTTTTGTTTGATCGTAGTGACATTATTTCCTTATTATATAATATGACTCCATTAGACCATGTTAGTTTATAATCACAAATATATTAGGTTTTCTTTAAAGTCTTTCTTGATACGAAACTATATGCAGAGGAATGCTTTTGTTTTAATTTTGAGATACAAAAATCCTATGTTTAATGGTGATGTTATTAGAGTAAAAAAATCTAGGTTTGATAGTAAGGTCAAATTTCGGGCTTATATATTGGGTAGAATAATTATTTGTGAATGGGTGTAGTTTGGTTGTTTTCAAAATAAAAGTATGGATTGTCCCATGGTTGGGACCCATTCCTTACATACGTAACTAAAGCATATAACTTGCCAAACTAGTTATCTCATAAAATATCTTGTTAGTTTTCTCATTGCTATCCATGCTTTTCAAGAGAGGTTATCTTTTGAGGATATAAACTTTAGATCTTCCCCATCTACTGGAAGTCCTTCTGGACACTCTACCTCACAAAACCTAGGGTATGGGATGCCACCTTGAATCCCCACATTATAAGACAAAATCACAAGTTACTTCTATGTCCCAACCTCTTATCATAGTGCCCCTCCCTAATGCAATAGTTCCCCCCTCAACTTAGATATTTCCTTGAGAAATAATTAGCTTTCGTTCACTACCTACTCAATAATTCTAAGATGGGAAGAATCAATGCAATTCCTGGTGTACAGGAAGACCAAAGAATAATCCTTGATTGAGTTCACAATATGCAAACAACCTACAATAATGTTGAGAGTGAGGTTGAAATGGTCGACAAGAGGTATGATTGAGTTTTATCTCTAGAGCATACTTTTGAGGGTATGGCAGACCCTCCACATCCAAAGCATGCTTTTGTTCATTTGTTATGGAATGTCCTACTCAAATTTAGTGGAACAGGATTGTCCATATATACAACACATTCTACGTTACGGGAATAATTTCTCATTTTATTTCATGAGAAATATGTTTGTTCTACAACTTTGAGAAAGAAAAAGGCAGAGCTCTACAGTTTGAAACAAGGGACACATAGTGTCTCTACATATGACCATAACTATCTTTTTTTGGAGTGTTATTCTACTTGTTTGGTAGAGACTTAGAGCCACTCTGTTACTATAAGGCTTGAATTACCAAGCATACACATACTTTAGTAGTTCAACTTCCACTAGCTTTCTAACAAATGGGACATAAAGCATCATTTGTTGAAGCTTATCCTGGATGCCAATCCTTATCTGACAACCCTAGAAAAGTGGACAATGTGAATGATAACATCAATGATAAGTGAATTTGATTTTTCACCATCACCCCCAGGAAAATGCCCTATTGGAACTTCTATACATTTAGAGATGGAAGGGAAGTTTTCTACCACTATTGTGGCCAAGTATTGAACATCATACCCCGGTTCCCTCAACTCTAGTAGGGTCCAACCCTAGCTCATCCTCATGTTTCTCAACAACATCATCCCTACCAACGTCTTATCCATCATAAGGGGCAACAACAACAATGACAACAATAACAAAGGGTTTTGCACTCTCGTTGGGAGGCGCACACAATGTTGTAAAGGTTGATGATGCAATGAAGTTATAGAAGGCATCATGGATTTTATATAGAAATCTATTAAACCTTTCTTCAAAGTATGTTCATCAAATAACTTCATAGAATATGTAGTAGTAACAATTCTAGATATAGAACCTATGTATATAGACTATATCTTATGGTTAAAACCCCATGCGGTAGGGTATACTTTTCTTTTCTAAAAATTTATCAAAAATCCCTCCTTAGATTTATGTATGTCCGGGGAGATGTGTGAGATAGACTTCATGATCCTTGATATGATGGTTTTCAAAGTTATTATGGAGATTGACTGGTTAAAGAAGTAGATGTGGTGTTGTTCTATGCAGAGAAGAAGGTGAACTTAATCAACAACTATGGGAAGCGTTTCTATATTAAAGGTAGAAAGCAAGATAACTGCTAGTTTATTACATCAGTACTCGAGGTAGAGATGCTCATCTCACATGGATGTAGAGCCTATATGACACTAGATTCTCTTTATACCTCACCACCAAAAGAAAAGGATGTCAAAATGGTTAGGGAATTCCATAGTGTTTTCCTTAGTGAGTTGATTGGACTTCCTCCTTCTTGCATAAATGATTTTCTATTGATGTCATATCAGGAACGTCACCAAATGCAAAACTAGCTTATGGTATGGCACCAAAAGAACATGATGAACTTAAGAATAAATTTCAAGATCTCCTAAACATGTGGTTTATTATCCTTAGTGTTTCTCCCTAAGGAGAACTAGTTATATCTGTAAATAAAAAACACAGTCCTATGTGTGTACATGGATTAAGGATTGTTGAATAAAGTAACCTACCAAGATTTTCCACATTCTACCGCGCATCAATGATTTTTTTGATCAACTGAGATCTTCCACTAGCTTTTCAAAGATGGAGCTTTCATGTGGCTACTAGCAAGTGTGAGTGAAAGATCAGGACACATATAGGATGGCCTTCCACACACAATACATGCTGTATAAATTCCCTGTCACTCCTTTTGGTTGACTAATACTCATCCACCTTTATGGATCTAATGAATGCATTTTCCACCCACTCCAAAACTTTGTGGTTTTAGTTATTAATCATGTACTTATCTATTTGAAGTCACTGGATGAGCAACAAGAACGCCTATGGATTGTTATTCAGTCTTTACAAGATAATGAGTTATATGCAAAGTTATCCAAGTATGAGTTCTAGTTCAATGAAGTTACCTTTATGGGCCACATGATCTCAACGGGACATATTTTTCATTGATCCAGAAAAGAATGAAGAAGTGAAAATCATCAAGAAACCCTCCAAGATGTGTAGTTTTCTATGCCATGTTGGTTACTACAGAAGGTGTTTATAGTGTGGCTCGAAGTTATCTCTTCCCATGACAAAGTCAACACGTAAAAATACGATGTCTACTTGGACCCCAAATTGCAAAAATAGTTTGTAGGATGTAAAGAAATGTATACCTTCTACACCTATTCATGCCCTTCGTATTGAGGGTAAATCTATGTTATCTTTACATACATGTCCAAACAGGTTTGGAATGTGTTCTTACAAAACAAGGACAAGTGATTTATTATACATCATGTCAGTTGAAACCAAATAAATACAACTCGCATGCCCATGATTTATATGTAATTTCCATAGTTGTTTCTCTAACAATCTAGTATTACTACATATATAGAGAATAGTTTGAAGTTTTCTCATATCATAAACACTTGTGATACCCATGACCCAAAATGATCTAAATTTGAGACAAATGAGATGGTTGGAGTATCTCTAATATTATGATTTCAACATTTCATACCATCCTCAAAAATCCAATGTTGTTGTTGATGAAATGAGTAAGAAGAAAGATGTCATTTGTGCCTATACTTGATATGTCCTATGGGAGGGTTTGGAACATGTCTCAAATTGGAAACCAGAGTTGCCAAAGATTTTTTTTTATTCTACATTTGAGAAAATGAGAATACATATGTCTAGTTAGTCTATTAGTCACTCTAAAATTGTCGAATTTGTTCTGCTCAACCAACTAGTTCTAACCTTGGAGAAATGGAAATCGTGACCAACAAGCTATGGTCGTAGTGTTCTATTGGAGTTGCTAGTGCTACATGTTTTTAAAATAGGATTGTGTATTTCTATTTTTGAAGATATTAGATAAAGAGTAATTGAGTGAAGCCCTTGGGTCTAAGTAAACAATTCATACCGGTGCAACCAAAATGTATACAGACCTACATTGAGATTTTTGGTGGAAAACATATCACTACATTTTCAACGAAGCGCCTAACATTTAGCAAGTAAATATAGAGCATCAATGTCCTAGTGGTATTGTCCATCCATTCGAGATGCTAGTGTATATGCGGGAGAACATCACTATGGATTTTGTACTAATATTCCAAGATCAAAAAGTGTAAGTGATGCGGTGTGGGTAGTCATTGACCACTTCACCAATATGTCCACTTTTTACCATTCAAGAGCAGCTAAAACATTTCTGATATGGCACAATTGTAACTTGGCTAGATTTGTTTCTTGCATGGAGTGCCTAAGGCCATATTTTTTATCGACATTTTAAATTTACATCTCATTGGTAGAAAAAATTATACCCCCCTTTGTACATTTTTTGTTGGAACAATAATTACCTAGACAATATTGGTGTGCCACCTTTTGAAGATCTCATTGTCATCCTCGTTGTTTTCTGGTGCACTAGAATGATGTGGGAGAATGTTCTCTGGTAACTAACAATCATATGCAAATGATAAATTGCAATTTACATTTGAATAAGAAATGTATGTAGGTCTCCCAGGAACAAAAAAAGATGTTTTCTTATAAGAAGATAGGATTCAATAAGAATTCGTTATAGTGCCCAATTTGCATTTCTCTCTCCTTATTTTTTCAAGGGGGTGGGGTTTTCAAGAGGAGAGAGAAGGAGATCTTGCAATGTGATTGGTTGTCCTATAAAAAATTATAAGATCGGTCCTATAGTAAGTTTTTTGTACTATGAGAACAATTTTATTATTGGACCAATCCTATAATAACATGGTAGGATCCAATAAGAATTCGTTATAGTGCCCAATTTGTGTTTCTCTCTCCTTATTTTTTTTAGGGGGTGGGATTTTGAAGAGGAGAGAGATGGAGATCCTACAATGTGATTGGTTGTCCTATAAATAAATTATAGGACAGTCCTATAGTAAGTTTTTTGTACTACGGGGAAAAACTTATTATAGGACCAATCCTATAATAACATGGTAGGATCCAATAAGAATTTATTATAGTGCCCAATTTTCATTTCTCTCTCCTTATTTTTTCTAGGGGGTGGGGTTTTGAAGAGGAGAGAGAAGAAGATCCTGCAATGTGATTGGTTGTCCTATAAAAAAATTATAGGACCGATCCTATAGTAATTTTTTGGTACTATGAGGAAAAACTTATTATAGGACGAATCCTATAATAACATGGTAGAATCCAATAAGAATTCGTTATAGTGCCCAGTTTGTGTTTCTCTCTCCTTATTTTTTCTAGGGGGTGTGTTTTGAAGAGGAGAGGGGAGATACTGCAATGTGATTGGTTGTCCTATAAAAAATTATAAGACCAGCCCTATGTAAGTTTTTTGTACTACGATGAAAAACTTATTATAGGACCAGACCTATAATAACATGGTAGGATCCAATAAGATTTTGTTATAGTGTCCAGTTTGCGTTTCTCCCTCCTTATTTTTTTTAGGGGGTGGGGTTTTGAAGATGAGATAGAAGGAGATCATACAATGTGATTGGTTGTCCTATAAAAAAGCTATAGGATCAGTCCTATAGTAAGTTTTTTTGTACTACGGGGAAAAACTTATTATAGGACAATTCCTATAATAACATGGTAGGATCCAATAAAATTCGTTATAGTGTCCAGTTTGCGTTTCTCTCTCCTTATTTTTTTAGGGGGTGGGGTGTTGAAGAGGAGAGAGAAGGAGATCATGGATTGTGATTGGTTGTCCTATAAAAAAATTATAGGACCTATCCTATAATAAGTTTTTTTTGTGATTGGTTGTCCTATAAAAAAATTATAGGATCAGTCTTATAGTAAGTTTTTTGATACTACTATACTAAGCATGAGCTCTATTTCCTCTCGTTTCCGTCCTCACCTATATTCATCGCGCTAGAGGCAGTTAAAAAATCCACGGATAATATACAAAACATTGAATCATGATAATTATAGTAGAGTTTTCTTCTATTTCACGGCTGCTAAGAAATGAAGTCTACTTATCACGAGTCTGTACCGAAGGCTTTTCACTTCGTGAATGCTTGCTCGGCTTATCATGGACAGAGAGGATTAAGTTTACGAAGTCGGCAGTGGAGCGAATGGTTTCAGATATTCCACATCCCTAACGTCGTGATCTCAAGGATGGCCACCATAAACTGGCTAACGCGGGGTAACAGGTCAGTGATGCTATCACTGAGTTCCACTACCGTGGTCTTCCCGGCATCAAGCACCAGGCTTTTACCTAGATAATGACCCTTGACGATCCGACCTGAGTAAACCCTCACCACCACAACGAAGGTGGCATGACCCCGTTGCCCTCGTGGCTTTCCAAATCCCTGGAGCCCGTCGTCTCATGGCATACTCTATCGGCCACCCCTGCGGTGGTCATGGCTGATGTGGCTGTAGCCAGTGAGTTCCTTACCCAACCAAACTTAGCCAACTGTGTGCTTCCGCCAGCCAGCAGCTCATGTTCGCTTGTGTCAGAGGGGATTCTACTGTTCGAGATGAGATGTGTTGGATTTCTGCTGATGGTTTAATTAAAGTTTGCTTGGATTCGAGTTTGGGACGATGCGACGATTAGCTTGTCCTGAAAGATATTGGTACGCTTTAGGTACATCGTCTCGACTAAGACTACTTCTATATATGCTATACGATTTGAAAGAGTAATCTGCATCAAAACCAAGGCCTGCTTTTGCGCCTGTCAGACGCAACCGGCGGGATTGTTAAGCCCAAACTAACCATAACTTTTTGTTTCTCGCAGGAGCACGAACCAACCAGTCTATATACCATGCATGTATATGCAATTATTGTTAGGATGGGACAAGCTCATGATGCATCGAAGGTATTCATCCAGCATTGACCCGTCAGTGAACAACGGTTCAATCCGCAACTTGCGTGGAGCAAGCGCCGACGGCGACGAAGGAGCGGCCCAGACCTGAGAGAGGTCAGAGGCGGGCGGGTCGACGGACGGGAGGAAGACAGACGTGCCGGTAGGCCAGCCCCCTCCTCCAAGCCGGAGGAAAGCCGGCACCAGAAAACCATAGGTCGGCCTGTCGCCATAACGAAAGTTCGATGCCATCGCCATCCGCCGTCAGCGTCAATCTCAGCAGCGACCGCACTGATAAGTCAAAGCGGTATTCCCAGCGAGCCAGGGCACCAGGACGACCAGGGGGCGGATGATAGGTTGTCTCGTCCGTTCCCAGTTCCTCTCGCTTGTTCGGATCTCCGTAGACGACCATGAACGGGAACGGCTGCTGCTAGCCAAGCCCCAGTTCCTCTCGCTTAATATCTGTTTCCTATTCTGCTTTGTCGATCTGCGCTCGTCTCCCTGACGGCGCCGATCTCCATCTGGCGGCCGCTCTCCCCTCCCTACGCGGTCGGCTCTCCACCCTCACGCGGCTCCCTCACGCAGCAACCGGCCTGGAGTCTCTGATTCCTTTGCAATTTCTTACGGCTGCCCCTGGGTAGCAGCAGGGAATAGGAGGCTGCTTTGTTTCTACTGGACAACCACGAGTGATGTCTGATCTAGAAGAAGGAGAAATTCCCAGCGCACATGCAGATCGTCAACGGCTATGCATGAAGCCGGTGAGAGGGACTATGTATTGTCCATTTAAAGACTTTCATTGTTGTCCGGACGGTAGAGAAGGAAGCAAATGCTTCACACGTCTGATCTCTCATCTCAAAAGGGCACATCTGTGCAGTGAAGAGCGCATTACCAAGTTGCGAAAAGCGATTCAATATGACTATGGTTTATTCCTTGCCGTGGATGAGACTTTGAGGCTCCTTGATAAGTGGTTATGTGGGAAGTGCATGAAGATACAAGCAGCGAGTCGTGCTTGCCATCATGATGATGGTATTGTTTGGGTCACTAATGATACAGGGCAGATTGTAAGTCGTATTGTAGGCATCTTAAAGCCTCACCCAAAGGGGCTTGAGGTCTCTAATGTTACGAGTTTGGTCCTGGATGTTGAGTTTCTGGATCGGGTCTTTAGAGCACCCATTACCACAGTGAAGAGCATTCCACATAGTTGTCGACTTGCTTTTTCTCAAGCTTTAAAGACATCTCTTTACAAAGTGATCGCTGACCCAAGTTCCATAGTTGCTTGGGTGAAACTATTGCTTCTTCCACGTTGTACTCTGCAGGTGTTTCGTCCTCAAAACAGACATGATAGCAGATCCGGCAACAGAAAGTCACTACAACAAAGATCTATTCTTAGCTCACTTTCTACATGGGGAGAAGCTGATGGTTTTTCTAAGTTAGTGGACAAAGTGTTGGACCCTCATGGACCCGAGGTTATGGACCACAATGGTGGTATCTCTAAGGAGGATGATAATAAAGTAAACCCAAACATTAGGCAGGAGAGTCTCCGTAAGGTTGCAGACGGACATTTCACAGCAGCGGTTAAAGTGTTGTCTTCATCAGACGTGGCTCCGTACAACGAACATACCATAAAGGTGTTGAAGGCTAAACACCCTTACAAGCCACCTCCTTTCTTGCCTGATACTCTATTTTCTGAAGCTCCCCTGGTAGCGGAAGTTGACACTATTCTTGGATGCATCAAGTCTTTTCCTAAAGGGACTTCATGTGGAAGAGATGGTCTGAGAGCCCAACACATCTTCGATGCTATGTGTGGAGAGGGGTCTGCTGTAGCCACTGATCTCCTACGTGCCATCACTTCTGTGGTTAATTTATGGTTGGCGGGAAGGTGTCCCTTGTGTTTGGCAGAGTTTGTAGCTTCTGCACCGCTTACACCGCTACTTAAGTCAGACAATGGTATACGCCCCATCGCAGTCAGTACTATATGGAGACGTATGGTGTCTAAAGTTGCTATGGCATGAGTGAGTAAAGACATGGCAAAGTATCTCAATGACTTCGAGTTTGGAGTGGGCGTATCTGGGGGAGCAGAGGCCATTTTACACAGTGTCAACAGGGTGTTGAATGCACGGCATAGCGACGGTTCTTTATCTATGCTTACAGTTGATTTTTCTAACACGTTCAATCTGGTTGATAGGTCCGCCTTACTCCGTGAGGTGAGGACAAAGTGCCCATCTATTTCTTTATGGGTGGAGTTCTTGTATGGCCAGGAAGCAAGGTTGTACCTTGGGGACATATATATACAGTCACCCACTGGGGTGCAGCAAGGTGATCCTTTAGGCCCGCTTCTTTTTTCGCTTGTTCTACATTCTCTTATCCATCATATCAGGGACAAGTGCCAACTTCTTCTTCATGCATGGTATCTAGATGATGGGACAATCATTGGGGACACAACGGAGGTGGCCATGGTTCTAGATATCATTCAACGACATGGACCAGATCTGGGTTTGATTTTAAATATTCGTAAAATTGAGCTGTACTGGCCTACATGTGATGGTAAGAAGCTTCAGAAAGATTTGTTTCCGTCAGATATTGGGAGGCCTCTGTCTGGGGTGAAGTTGCTTGGTGGAGCTGTTAGTAGAGACCGGGATTTTATTGAGAGGTTGGCTATGGAGAGGGCTTGTAAGGCTGTTGAGTTGATGCATCTTCTTCCTCAGTTGGATGATCCTCAGAGTGAGCTCCTTTTGCTCTGATCGTGTATAGGTATCTCAAAACTTTTATTTGGCCTGAGGACTTGTCAACCTATGTACATGGAGAAGGCAGCATCATGTTTTGACAGAGGCTTACGTGGGTCTATAGAAGACATTGTAGTCTGTGGAGGTCCCTTTTTTGGAGACCTCCAATGGAGGATGGCTTCATTTCCCATTCGGCTTGGTGGCTTGGGACTATATTCAGCAGCTGATGCTTCTTCGTATGCTTTTGTGGCATCTAGGGCCCAATCTTGGGTGCTTCAGGATCATATCATGCGAGGTAGTGGGATTCACGGTATGGACCATGATTTTGATTATGTTGTAGATTGTCTTCGTGTCAGGATACCCTCTTTTGATCTTAGTTGTTTTTCTAAAAAAGACACCGTCCCTCCAAAAGCCCAAAATGCTTTGGCGAGTGCTCTTTTTAGTAAAATAATTGAGGACATAGAAGTTCAATTTGACATGACCATTAGACAAAAAGCCATTTTTAAATGTCTACAAGCTGATCACGCTCAAGATTTTCTCCTTGTTATTCCAATAGATGGACTTGGTCTGCATATGTCACCAGTGGAGTACCGTAGTATCTTAAAATACCGTCTGATGATCCCTCTATTTCCAGCGGATGAGGTTTGTCCAATTTGTCGTAAGGCATGTTTGGACACTTTTGGAGAACATGCAGTTCATTGCAGAGAGCTTCTAGGTTTTAAATACATACATGATCTTGTTAGAGATGTTCTTTTTGATGTACTCAGACGTGCAGGTATTGCTGCTAAGAAAGAGGCGCCTGTGAATTTTTTAACTGATCCACAAGAGGGAAGATCGACATTTAGGCCTGCTGATGTCTTGATTTTTGGGTGGATAGGAGGGAAACATGCATGTGTGGACCTTACAGGAGTTTCTCCGCTGGTGGGATTGAGGAGTGGAGCTTTTACAGCGGGACATGCTGCCCTTAAAGCTGCTTCAGCCAAAGTGGGTAAGCATGAGAAAGCATGTATTGAGAATCAACATGCCTTTATTCCCTTTGGATTTGATACTTTTGGATTCTTAGCACCAGAAGCTGTGGAGCTTCTTAAAAGAGTCCAAAAAATTATGAATAGTAATGTTATGGCTCCCAAGTGTATGGATATTGTATTTCAGAGGATTTGATTTGCTATCCAAAAAGGACTCACAAACTGCAAATTACGAGACTGTTGTTCGGCGTAAATGTTATGGCAATGAGAATGACCAACTTATACTCTTTGTATATATCTAGCACAATCTGGTTTCCGAGGAATCTCAAATATTATACAATTTTGCATCAGATGCCAAATGCTTCTCGATCTCATTCCCAATCAAAGTACAACACTAGGATGATCTTCAACAAGGCGCAACTCCAACGATAACAAATTTATGTTCTTTGTGTCTACTTACTCTTGCATTCGGCCATCTGATGGATGTGCTCTACATATATTTGCACCATGGATTAAGTGTTGTATCGTTTAATTTATCTTGGTGGGATTGGAAACCAACATCGTATCTTACAATACTTGTTGTTCTAGCTCTGCTACGTTCATAAATCAATTTAGCCTCTTGCTGAAATCATTCAGAAAAAAAGGAAATATACTTTATCAATGCTGACAGGTTGATATAAATATACTGCTAAGTCATTATTGTTACGATTCATAGCTGAAATAAACCAGGTATTCAGATCTCTACCAATATTAGGTTCAAATTCAAGATTTTAGATATCTCGTTTCCCTTATTTCTTCTTCAAGGAGTTACTCTCATATGCTTTCTCATGATTACACAAATAGGAAATAATGCATACGTCCTAAGTTATTTTTAGTAAGCTTAAAGCTTGGACATGTTTCTTCTTTTAATTTGACCATTTTTATAGTATATTTTCCCTCTTATTAACAAACTTTAAATGAACACAAATTTGTGTTCGTTTGAGGTACTTTAAATGAACTCATTCATAAACTCTAAATTTTAACCAAAAACTTTGTTTATGATCTAAGTACAAATAAATACACGATATCATGTTGTGCACATATTAGTCATTTAAGCATACATAGACATCATCTCTATCATAATATTGATTATAGAAGTATTGAAATAGGTAGCTATTCTAAATTTCTAAATTTGATACGATAATGCAGAAGATTTAATTATACATCAAGTTTCTATAGTAGGGACTTTTAATAGATTTGTATAAGTAACGTCTTCGTACTATTTCAGAGAATAAGTTTATATTACTATACACTAATGATTGGAAGAAAACATATTACATAAATTAATCTATACTCTAATTTTAATCGAGTACCTCTGATTGAACCGTCAAAATCAACTATGAAAATTTCTTTGTTAGTATGGATTTTATGCTTTAGGTAAAGAAGAAACAATTGTGTTTCAAATCAGTAAAAGGATACATATTAATAATCTATAATGTATTGCGTAGAAAATGTTTTATATTATGCCTTGTAGGTTTCCAAATTTCTTTTAGGCTTGTTTATAACTCTTTTTGTTTTGCAATTATATTTTTTTTAAATGTTTTCCATTTAAATTGGACTCTAATTAACAAAATTAGTTTGAAATACCTCTTTTTTGTGTGATAAATGCAAATACATTACTTACTTATTTTTCTTGTACTAAATAAGTTAGTATTCATTAGTATGAAACAAAAAATAAGAAGAAAATTTCTTCATAAAATGTGTCTTATACTTTTGTAATGAATATGCAAAATGTCATGTGTTAAACACATTTATTCTTATTTTATTTAATGTTATGCAACAATGAAATTGTTGTTAGATTGCTTTAAAATTCATCTTCATAGGTTTCAACAAAGATATTGTTTCTCGATATGTTGAGTTCATAACTACTTCAGATCTGGTAGCGATCCTAATCGATGTCAGGCCCTAGAATGCTTCAGATGTAGGAATAAATATTGGAAGTAGTAGTCTTGTATCAAGAGAATCGAATAAAAAAATGAGATTACTACATAGAAACTTGGTATTAACAAAATTTGGACAACAGTAATTCTAAAGTTTTCCACAGACAATAGTTAATAAAAAAATTCAAGAGAGACTATTTTTGTCTCTTATTCGGTCATTTTTTAATATTATTACTTTCATGTTCATATTATAGTCACATAATCATATTTAAGACCTAAAAAAATTATTGTATTTTAAATCCTCTATTATGCATGACAATTGTGAACCATTGCCAAAATACTTTTATACTACAAGCAATACTTGAATCCTTATTCAAAAAATTTAATCGAGTGCATGTTCTCAATTTTAGCTTTAGAAAGATAAAATAGTTTTTGGTAAAGTTAGGAGCTTTTTATTCATCTTGCCCTCCTCTTACAAGCAAAACGTTTGGTTCAATACAATCTACATTATTTTGACTGGAATTAAACATGATAGTACTACTACCATTACATGATTATAATAAAATAAGGTTAATAAGTTCATCATGCATGTTTCTGTAATGAAATCACTCTGGGTTTTTTGGTGGAACTTTGCTAACTTATCCACAGCTTGATTTCCTTCTCGCTTCACATGTGGGATGTGCCACTACAACTTCATTTTCCTCCCGATCTTTAAGGTCCAACTAGATTCCCTAGGATAGCTGTCTGGTTGAATCTCTATAGAAGAGCAAGCCAAGAAGGAATCTGACTCAATAGTGGCTTGTTCAATATCCATATCAATTACCATATCGATCACCATGTTGACAGCCATGAGTTCTGCAATTAAAACATTCTCAATAGTTGTCTTCAATCCCCCGCCACCCTTCCACTGGCCCATGTGATCTCTGCATACGACGAAAATGCTAGCTTTTTCATTTTTGAAGGAAGCATCTGCATTAAGCTTTAAGGTGTTCAGTTGGGGCTTGGACTAGAGGGTCTTGCTTTGTTGTGACCTTTCCTTGTGTGGCTTCTCCAGGGCAACATTGTTAATTCTGGCTTCTTCAATGATATTCTTGATTTGATGTTCTGTGGGCAACTTCTTGTTTTAAACAATTTCCATGTTCCTATTCTTCCAATTGTAGCCGATCATGAACTTGGATGTCTGCATCGAGTCAGAACTGAAATTCTTTTCCATCCATTTCCATCGGTTATCTTTTTCAATGAATTTTCTCCATTGTGGATGATCAATGATGCCTCTCCAGACTGCAGTGGTCTGCTCACAATCTCTTAGAGCGTGCAAGCATGTTTCCTCATGTGATTTGCACTGTGGGCACATACTATCATTTTTCATCTGGCGGGTAAGCATGCAGTTGTTAGTGAGGATGGTGTTGTGCCCAACAAGCCACATGAATGTTTTGATCTTTGCTGACGCTTGAGCCTTCCAGATTTTGAGCCAATTGCCTTTGATGGTGATGTCTTTCTTTACACGCAGTTGAGTATATGTGTTGGGTGAGTTGTGAAGTTACCGATGTCAGTGTGACTCCATGATCTAACTGTTGGATGTAAGGGCTCTAGAGGGGGGGGGGGTGAATAGAGCTACAAAATTTCTCACAAAATAGATTAGACCTTCAAATTATATCAAGATTAAGACAATAGATTAAGTGAAATTTGAAGTCCTATCTAACAAGCATATCAAGGATGAGAAAGATTGATAGCAAGACCTTGACAATGGGATGTAGAGTGGTTCCATACTTCAAAATAGAAGTGAGTCAGTCCACTACCTAGAGAGGTCAACCTCTAGGACTTTGCAAGTGATTTTCTCTATATTATCATTGATTGAGTTACAACACAAGAGCACCAAAGGACTTACCCATCCAAGCACAACTAGATATCTACCTTACTAAGGACTTACCCACTTTTCTAGAGTCTTCAGCCTTCACCAAGGTCTTACCCACTCAAGTTCAAGTATTTCTCCTTCAAGGACTTTGCCACTCCTCGTGGATCTTCAACATTTGCCTTCTCCTTCACCTGGAGAAGATCACAACCTCTTCATCAATCTAGAAGAGGACCAACTACAACTTCTTCTTCACTCGATGGAGCTTGCTTCACCTTTTCTTCATGTAGGAAGGGGATACGAAATTAGGAGAAGATGAGAGCTTTACAATCACAAAGGTGGAGCTCTCTTACAATATGCCTAACTCACTCACAATCATGAAGTGAAGTGTAAACTAGAGAGAGAAAGGGGCTCAAGGAGAAGTAGCACACTCAACTACAACAAGGACTTGAATATCTTGAATGAGCAAACTTGGAATGAACTCCAAGGGGTCCTATTTATAGCTGAGGGTTCTCCCTTGAGTTGGGGAACACTTAGGGCCGAAATATAGACATTTTCCTCAAAGTAACATATCTATTTTCACCCAAAACAAGTCGCCAATGGTTATAATCACTTGTTCTGTGTTTTCTGTACATTATATTCGGCCGAGTTTCAATAAAGGTAACTCGACCGATCAACTAGAAGACAAATCCAATTTTCAAATTATCACTCGAGTTTATTATGGGGAACTCGACCGATGAGCTAAAATTGAGTTTGCTTAGTGAGTCGGTCGGTCGAGTTCTGTGAGTGCACAACTCGACCGATGGGTCATCTTCAGAAAATCCATCATAGGATCAGTCGAGTTTCCAACTCGACCGATAAACACTCTGTGATCAATTTCTAAATTGACTTTTGGGTTATTATACCTTGGTAATAAGTGTCCCACATATTTTTCCCATCTTAGTTACAAGTCATATCATCATTACAAGTGATTATAAAATTCTTCTAAGGTCGTTTGAAGTGATTTACTAATTAGCACACTTGTATTGCATTTGACTTGAACTTGGACAAGCTAGGGCTTGTGTAATTTGATCCTTTTCTTATACCTAAAGCCTTAAATCAATCTTGAACAAACATATTAGATGCATAGGAATGGAATGGTTGAGTCATTATCAAAATATGGGCAATGTAAAACCCTTAGGTCAACATTCTCGCCCTTTTTGACAATGACAAACCATTCCTCTATCATATTGAAAAGGATATAGAAATTATACCTTTGCCTTCAGGATTGTAAGGGGATTCAAGGTTTTAAAAATGTGTATTGCTCCCCCTCAATCTATGCTTACTTTAACCTGCATAGTTAGTCTATCTACACAAAGAAATATAACATATGCATACTATATGGTCCTTTAGCAAGTCACATGATAGAGCATATAATGAATAAGAAAGGATAACATAGGCAATAAAAACAATATGGTTGAGCTTCAAGATATTGAATTTCTCTCCCCCTTTTGACATTATCAAAAAGGAAGGGGGGTAGAAGAGCATAAAAGCAAGTATTCTCCAAGCAAAACCAAGCAAATATCCAAAACATGCAATCTCAAAACATACACCATAAAGAGATTAGAGAAAGAAACAAGCTAAGTCATAATCAAAATATGGTGAAACATGGAATCAACTCATAAGATATAGCAGATCAAAGAGTAAGAGTGTACAAAATTAAGATTACAATCCAGAATGCAAGTTCTTAGAGAAAAACTACAAGAAAAAATGATGAAAACTAAGATGATAAAATAGTAAAGCTCAGATCATGTGCCCAAATGTTTCTAATACAAAGTAGCCTAGAAAGATATATATATGATCAGCAAACTAGAATAAAAACTAAGAACACCTAGACATCTAAGCTATCTATATCAACAACATCATCATCCTCAGCATCAGGCTCATAGTCATCATCTCCGTCTGAAGGAGCAACAACATCTCCTTCATCACCAGAGTCACCAGTAGAGTCACCAGAGCCATCATCATCTTCAGATGTAGCACCATCATCCTCACCATCACCAGCATCCTCGTCATCATCATCAATCTCCTCATCATCCTGGTCTGACATCTCTTCATTAATAGAGGGACCGAAGTGACGACTGGGGCAACGCGCATTCTGCTCATCCCATGACATACCAAGAGCATCGAGCTCATTGTCCTGTGGGAAGGAAGGAGCAGAATTGCCAAGACTGGCAAGCAGAGTGGTGAAGGGGCCAGCATGTAGAGGCAAGACAACTGGAGCAGGTCCACCAATAGTAGAGGGTGTAGGAGCATCAGAAGGTTTAGGTGGAGGGGCTGGATAAAAGTGATTGTATGCGTAGGAGGCATAATCACTTCTCGAGTAGGGTTGGTAGGCTGGGTAGGGGTGTGCACAGCACATGTTTGTGTTGGACATGATTGAACATAAGTCTTGATGCAGGTGCTCCTAGACCTAGAGTTTGTGTGCCTGTTACTGGATCATGTATCCCATGAGGGCATCATTGGTCACATGAAATGAGGCACGGGCAGGTCAGGTAGGCAGAGGAGGTGGAGGTGCTTGGGTAGAGGTAGAGGCAGGTGCAGAAGCAGATGCAAAAGCAAAAGCACCAAGTGCAATGGAGGAGAGGATAGACACATACTTATGAAGAGTGGTCTCACTAATGCAAACTCCCTTCCAGGAAGGAATGTAATGAAATTCATAGAAGAGAGATTTCTCAGGGGCAAACTGAAAAAGACCACATAATAGGGTAGGGTAGGGAGAATGGGTGCCATGGGTATTCTTTCCTGAGTCAAAGCAAGTCATATGGTGGAGGATGTAACTACACCACTTGACTCCAACATTCTCTAAGAGGTAGTACATGATTACCACAATGTTCTCTGCAATCTTTGTTGGACTTTTCGTTGTATGGATGTTGCAGTTAATAACTAGGTCAAGGATATGCCTCTTGAGATCCAAGGAAGAGGAGGGAAGGATTCTCTTCTTCTTATAGGGAAACTGAGACTTCTTCAAGTAATGATATATGTCAGGAAGAGTGAGATCATATTGCTTATAGAGTGCCTCATGGTTAAGAAGGTCAAAATACTCATTGTAATCCTTACGCCAGGTGTCAGTCTCATCAGTACCTGAGAAAAAGATGTTTAAGGTATCGTCCGAGACTTGGAATTTCTTCCCGGATATCATAGATGTTAGGATCACTTGAGTATTAGGAGGGGGTACAAGGGTGTCATAATTCCAATGCAAGTTCACATAGAATTCATGAACCACTTTCGTGCTAGTCATGGAGTTGTTGTAGCACACACATTCAACACCCAGGGTTGAGATATGGTGAACATGTAATGACTTTGCCACTTGAACAATGTCCTCTTGGCGTCTAGGGCTAAGCTCAAAGAGAGCACGAAAAGGGAAAGGATATTGTGGGAGGAGGCCCTTATACTTATTAACAACCTCATTTGAGACAAAGAGAGTCTCATCAAAGGGGATCAAGTGGGAATTTGAAGAGGAGGATGGTGCATTGGTTGGGGAGGCCCTCTTCCTTCTATTTGAAGCCATAGAAACGAAATAGAGAGGAAAGAGGAAGCAAGATCAAGAAATTCACCTCCAAAGATGTCCACGCACCTAGGTTTAGCAAGGGGGAAGGTCAAGGATGGTCTATCTAGGTCAAATAAGGGTTAGGTTGAGGAAGGGAAGGGCAAGGGTGGAGAGCTTAGGGCTAATGGAGGTGGAATTAGTCAACTTTTCTCTAATTGAGAGGGAGAATAATCAGTGAACCCAACTTAAGAGTGCTCCAGCCTGTCCATCGATCAAGTTCTATGAACTCAGAAGCTCAACTAATTGGCTTTTTAAAAAAGCTCTCGGCCATTGATCGGTGTAGTTAGCAACTCGACCGATGGTCGACCTGACCTAAAACCATTAAACTTAATTTCTAGTCATTTGAGTGCTAATTAAATTTATTTTTCAAGTCCATTATGTATATTGAACATACTTAGGAACATATCACTCATCATTGGGTACTATTTGGTGATAAAACATGCATTTGTGAAAATACCCAAAAATATGAGAAAAGCAAGGTAAAATGAACATGAAAAACGGATTTTTAGCATATTAGCAAGAAAAGATGATCAAAATAGAAACAAGACATATAGGATAGATAACAATTAGATAGAAGGCATATCAGATTCATTCAAAGAAGTTATAAGAAATTTTGATCTAATGAAACTAAATTTCTCTCTAGCTAGAGGTTTAGTGAAAATGTCTACCTACTGATTATCTGTGTCCACATGTGTGATATATATATCCTTTTTGGAAATGTGATCATGAAGAAAGTGATGGCGAACATCTATATGTTTAGCTCTCCTATGAAAGATAGATTGTATGACAAGTTAGTTGCACTCGTATTATCACAAAAGATAGGAGAAGTGTCAAAATAAATGTTAAAGTCTTAAAGTATTTTCTTCATCCATAGGACCTGGGCACAACAACTCTCGACTGCAATGTACTTAGCCTCAGTGGTTGATAATGCCACTGTGCTCTGTTTCATGGAAAACCAACACACCAAACATGGTCCTAGGAGGAAACAAGTGTCACTTGTACACTTTCTATCAATCAAGTACCCTGCATAATCGACATCACTATAAGAGGTAAGAGTAAAGTCCCTTGACTTGGGATCCATAGTCCAAAATTTGAGGTTTTGGC
Organism: Alisma plantago-aquatica; assembly: GCA_963693085.1. NCBI lineage: Eukaryota > Viridiplantae > Streptophyta > Magnoliopsida > Alismatales > Alismataceae > Alisma > Alisma plantago-aquatica. The sequence goes on along the minus strand of OY856409.1, from coordinate 488,263,522 downwards.
TAAGTACCTTAGAATCCTCTTAACATCTATCAGATGTATTTTCTTAGGATTTGATTGATATCGGGTACACAAGCTAACACTAAACATTGTGTCAGGTCTAGATGCAGTTAAGTAAAGTAAAATTTCAATCATACCTCTATAGAGCTTCTCATCTACCTTCTCACCTTCTTCATCTTTATCAAGTTTGGTAGTGTTTGACAAGGGTGTGTCCATCAGCTTGGTGTTCTCCAACCCAAAGCGGTTAAGTAGTTCATTTGTGTACTTGCCTTTGTTGATGAAGTTCCCATCTTTTATCTGCTTGATTTGAAATCCAAGGAATGTGAGTTCACCCATGATACTCATCTAGAATTCACTCTACATAAGATCAATAAATTCATTGCAAAGATCAAGGTTAGTTCCCCCAAAAATGATATCATAAACATATATTTGTATGATAAGAAAATTGTTAGAAGTGTTCTTTAGAAATAAAGTAGAATCCACTTTGCCCACAATATAACCATGATCTAACATAAAGTTATTTAATTTCTCATACCAAGCCCTTGGTGCTTGTTTGAGTTTATAGAGAGATTTTTGCAACAAATAAACATGGTTAGGTAGACTATCATGTTCAAAGCTCGGAGGTTGTGCAACATACACTTCCTCATCAATTGTACCATTCAAAAACACACTTTTAACATCCATTTAATACAAAAGAAAGTCTTTATAACTAGCAAAGGCAAGCAACATACGAATGGACTCAAGTCTAGGTACAGGTGCATATGTCTCATCAAAATTTATTCCTTCTTGTTGATTGTAGCCTTGAGCCACTAACCTTGCTTTGTTCCTTACCACTTTGCCGCTTTCATCAAGCTTGTTGTGGTAGACCCATTTGATGCCAATGATATTTCTATCTCTTGGTCATGGAACAAGGAACCAAACTTTGTTCTTCTCAAATTGCTCCAACTTCTCTTTCATAGATAGGATCCATTCTTCATCCCCAAGAGCTTCCTTGACATTCTTAGGCTCAAGTTGTGAGATGAAGATGTTGTTGGCTTCTTCTTTGTTGAATGCAGCATGCATCTTCACTCTTTCAAATAGTTCACCTAAAATCAGTTCCTTTGGATGATTCTTTGCAAACTGGGGGGTCAAATCCTTCTTTTCATCATCTTTGTCTTCTTCTTGAGTAGCCACCTCTTTTCCCTTTTGGGTGATGATGAGGTATTTTAGAATAGGAATTACTTCACCTGCAACATCATCATTTGGAACAATATCTTTGGGAATAGAGGGGTTAGTCTCAATAAACTATAAATTAATAAATTCTTCTACTTTAGCAAGATCAACATTAAACACTCGATAAGCCTTGCTAGTAGTTCCATAGCCAAGAAAGAAAGCCTTGTAAGATTTCAGATCAAACTTGTCGAGAGAATCTTTCAGATTCAAAACAAACAAGGACATATGAAAAGATGTAAATACTCGATAAGAGGCTTCCTACCACTCCATAGCTCATAGGGGGTTTTCTTCAGTGAAGGATGAGTAAAAACCCGGTTTTTCATAAAACATGAGGTACTGACAGCTTCAACCCAAAACTTCTTAGGAGTATCATACTCTAGAAGCATGGTCATAGACATCTCCTTTAAAGACCTATTCTTCCTCTCTAAAACCCCATTTTTTGAGGTGTTCGATGTGAAGAGAAGTTGTGTACATAGCCTGATTCTTGACAAAAACACTCTAAAAGCTCATTTTCAAATTCTCCCCCATGGTTACTACGGATGGAAACAATGCGGCAAGAAGCTGTATTCTCAACGTCTTTGCAAAAGCTTGAGAAAACATGTGTATCACTTTTAGAAATGAGGAAGAAGGTACCAGTATATCTAGAAAAATTATTGACAATAACAAGGCAATACTTGGAACCATGAAGCGATTGAGTTCTCATTGGTCCAAATAGATCAATGTGAAGAATCTCAAGAGCTCTCTTAGTACTAAGGACTCCTTTGGATTTGAAGGACGACTTGGTTTGCTTTCCTTGGGTACAAGTTTGGCATTTCTCATGCTTTTCAAAATCCAATTTAGGAAGAACCTTGAACAAGTCATTTTTTCTCAACTTCTTCAACTGATGCATATTTACATAACCAAGTCGGCGGTGCCAAAGAGAAATATCATTCGAGTTGACTACTAGGCATCTACCAACAACAAGCTTAATAGAGTCAAGAACAATAACATAAAGATTACCACTTCTAGTTCCCTTATATATAACTTGGTAGGTGAGAGAATCTAGAATCAAGCATTCAAAAGAAGTAAATAACACAAGGTAATCTTTATCACAAAGTTGACTAACACTAATTTAATTGTGATGTAGGCCATTCATAAAAAGAACATTCTTGATACACAAGGATTCACCTACATACCTCACCTTTAGCTTTACCTTTCTTGTTGTCCCCAAAGGTGACCGATCCTCCTTTCTTTTTAGTAAAATTGTTGAAATGGCTTATGTCACTGGTCATGTGCTTTGTGCAGCCACTATCAACAATCCATCTACCCTTTTCCTACAAGAAAGGAGAATGTCGGTTCCCAACTCAAACTTTTGGATCTGGAGTTAGCTTGGGGACCCATTTCATCTTTGGGTTGGTACCCTTATGCTTGTAAGGACAATTAGTAGAGTAATGATCGTCACATTTGCAATAAGAACAAACCATAGGATACTTAGTGTCAGAAGACTCTCCTACAAAGAAAGAGGTCTCCTTGCTCTTTTTCTTACCTTTATCTTTGCTCTTGACCTTTGATGCCCCCCCTACAAATCCCAAACTTCTAGTACCACTTTGTGTAACATACTAAAATTCGTGAAAAAATTCAAATTTTGAACTATGATTTATATCCTTCAAAATAAAATTTCATTTTTCTAGATTGCACTCTCATTTGTCTTCCATTGGAAATATCTTGAAACTCAAGCTCTAGAATACAATTTATCCTCATTTGGCCTAGTCATACCTCTTGGGACCCACAACTAAATAATTGAATTCCATTAGAATTTCTTGGCTTTGGAATCACATAAAATGGTACTAAGAATTTTAACATTTATTTGTAGAGTAAATTATTTCTTTTACTATTTTAGACTAGTAAACTAGAAAAGTAAATATTTTAGTAATTAGACCAATCACTATTAAACCACCATTCAAAATTGCATTAGAAACAGAGTAATGAATTAGGAGAAATGAATAGTGGTATTAACACCATTGCATAAGGCAATTTACTAGTATTTATTAGCAACCTAATTAAGGGGCTTGATTGGGGTCCATTTAGAACATGGTCTTCTGCCCTGACCACATGCCCACGCGTTTGGGATGCGACTGTTACTACTGCAACACCAAACTGGAGGGGAACAACCCCTGACTCCAGTCCCTCACCTCCCTTCTACTCCCCTTACCTTCAGTTTGCCTTTCTCTCTCAACCCCGACCTCTCAACAGAAGGTAGGCAGAAATGCCTAGAGCCTTTGATGGCCATCAAGTTGAAAAAAATGGCCGAAACTGACGATTTGAAGAAGAAACAACTGCTACCCAAACACATAGTGCCTCTCCTCAACCCTCGAGATGTAAACCCTAGAAACAACATATATAACCCTCTTGCTAGGCTATCGACAAGAGACAGGCCTTCAACATCTTCGACAACACCCTGCTCCTTACCTCCATCGACAGAGCACCCCGTCCTCCCCAACCCTGGGATAGACTTTCTTCCTCCTCTTGATGTCCGACCTCCCTCGAGCTCCCCATGTCCCCTCCGCCGAGGACTATAGCACGCTCCTCTGTGCTTGCCGCACTACTTGGAAGCCCCACTGTCACCACCTCATTGCCAACTCATCCCCCTCAGACCCATAGTGACGTCAATGACAGTCACGGCCACTGCCGATCCTCGCCAGCCACCACGACTCCTCAGTGCTTCCACCACCATTGCACTACAACGACGACTGTCAGGATCTGGTCGGCGCACCACTGCCAACACCCCATCGTGAGGACAGATGACTTTAGGGTGATGTCGGGCAGTCACGCCAAAATCTAGGAGCCTTCGACCAGCTGTAGACCTCGACCACCATTACACCTTGCCAAGATCTGAAAGAGCCTCCCTCTTTTATGGAAACTCTGCCCCACCGACAGCCTGCAACTCGCCAGCCACAACCAAGCCCTTGACCCAAGGAACCACCCACCCCCTGCTTTCATTTTCCTCCTACTTGCTACACCGTCAACCCGTGTTGAACTACTACAGCCGCAAGTGACGTCAACAAGCACTGCCTAGGCTCAATCCGGTCGAGCCAAGCGGAATCTGATGATTACATCCCAAACGACTGATTGTCTTTGATACTAAGTTCAGCAAAGTCAAGAGAGGCAGATCGTAGCACAGCCGCTTAGATCAAGTGTGGGAGCATGTCCCCCAGCCAATCCTCTATGGTTACGATGAGGTACCAAATTCCTTTTCCTCTACCCGTCCTTTGACTACTTAATACATCAGGACTTCTAGAGTGTGTAGGATCAGAAATTAGTAGGTATGTTGCTGCATCACACCACAATACTCGCCTATTGGGCCATTAACTATAGGCCGCATGAGACCAAATGATAACTTGGAAGTAAGAATTAACCATGCTTACTATACGTCCCATTGTATTGCATTAGTATATACATGAACCCATACACAAATATAATAATGTAATATTACTAGTAGATTATTAACTAGGAATTCTGAAGTTCCAATAACTTACGTACAACATTGATCTCAAGAAGAGCTAGAATCAGAACATAATCATATTCATAATAATGACCTAGTATAACTAATCTTTTATCAATATATATATATATATATATATATATATATATATATATATATATATATATATATATATATATATATCTCATTAGCTTTAATATGTAGATGTATATGTAAACATATATAACAAATAATGATTTAAGTAATGATTAGCATTAAACTTATTAAGCTAAGATAATTCTTATTATTAACTAGAAATCCTAAATTCACATATTCAATATGATAATATGTAAATATTGGTATACCCATATGTACGATAATATGTATTTACATATGACATGGTATGAAAATTTAAACCCTAAATATCCCTATTAAGGTATATTAGTAAATAGACACTTGATCCTAGTGACTAAATGTACTTGTAATATATATGAGAAACATAATGATATTTTAGATATAACATAGAGACAACTTGATAAAACAACTAAGTATGTAACATTGGATATATAGGTATATAAATAAATAACCTAGTTGGGAATCTAATATTGATAAACATAGAGAAAAATATGAAATAATAACCCTAACTGGGAAAGGAAACACTAAATAGAAAAGAATGAATAAGTGATTGATTCCAAGACAAATGATAACCAAATTGTATCATACTTTGTAGATGTTCTCTCTTGGAGTCAACTTGTGTTTATACAATCCTTGGAGCCCTAAATAATTGAGGTACTAAATCTTCTATTTAAATTGTTGAACTATTTTTCCCTTTTGATAGACACACATAGATCTTGATTTATGGTGAATTTCATATAGTTTTGAAACCTCTACTTATTCTTGAAAGTTCACCACTCTCATTTCGTAATTAATAAATTATTGTTGATCATTATTTTGGCACTAGACTTGATCTATTTGGAGTTTTGACTCCCTGTGGACTTTGGTCCCTTGGGCTTTGGCCCTATAGAGCTTTGGCTCACTTGAGTGGGCCAAGTACCCCACAACCCTATGCTGTGGATAGGGATTAGTTTTCCCCCAGTTAACTGGAATAGCTAATAAGGCACTAGTGTCGTTCTCTCCTAGAGTGTGAGAACACAAGGAACTTAGCCCTAGAAAATATATGATAGAAAGGTGCCAAAACTTGTCAAATTGAATATCTAGAAATTGATGTACTTTGTGAATAGCTTGGATAAAATTTTGCATACTTGAAATATTGAATCTTTTTTAGCGATGATTTTGTGAAAGAATTGCCATCTTGGAATTGATATTGAAATTTCTACTTGATAGCCTTTAGTCCACCAAATAGTCCTTTCCTAATTTTTATTATGCATCTAAATCCTACTTTGTACATAGTTCAATTATTTGGATTTAGTACCAGCTTTGCTGACCCTTTTATTTCCCTTCAATGGGGTCCATGTGTGGTTTCGTTCCCTTTAGGAACTCATGGGCATGTAGTAGATGGAAGAGCTTGAAGAGACGTGCGTTGGGTAGTGCTCCGTTGAAGAAGAGATAGAATGAATTCTATTTCTTAAACTTGTAATCATATTTGTAAGATTCCATGACTCTGATGTATAAGCATGGATGTAATAAAGATTTTTTATGATTGTGATATTATTTTGTAAATATTTGATCATAAAGATCGGGTCTTTACACTTTGTTTGGTAGAATGGTCAAGGATTTCATTAAGGGAGTTCTTCCCTTTGAGGAATTTCTGAAGAGATGCTCTCAATCTGTGGTTATCATCATTTACAAAAACAATGGTAGAAGATAAACTAGATATGTCATCTCTAGAATGCACAAGATCATCCTTAAGACATAAAGCTTTAGTTAAATATGAATCCTTTTCAAGAGAGATAGAAGCAACATTAACACTAGGCAATAAAGGACTAGAAGATAAATCATTTACTTGACCAAGCAACCTAGTATTTTTAGATTTAAGCATTTGGATTTCTTTGAGATAGACGTCTCTCTCTTCTCTACGAGCATCAATAAGGAGCTTAAAATCAAAACTTTCAGTTTTAAGAATTTCAAGCTCAAGGCAATTTTGGTTTTATTCCTTAATATTTTCAATGTTCTTAAGGTAGATACCATTCTCAACTTCAACCTTATTGTATTGGAGTTCAAGATCATGGTATTTCCTTTTCAAATTATCAATACTCTCAAGGTTGGTTTTCTCATTCAATTCAAGAATTTCAAGCTTAGCATAAAGATCATCAATAAATTTTCCTAATTGTTTTCTTTTAGATTTACATTTAACAAAAGATTAAAGGGTAGAAATAAGCATGTCTATAACAACTTCCTTAGATAACTCATGCAAGCTTACCTCACTTACCTCACTTACCTCACCAATATCTTCACTATTAGAGGCCATGAGAGAAAGGCGGCACTCTCCATCTTCTTTGGAGCTTGAGCTGCTTGAAGATGAAGCTTCCCAAGCTGCATTATGGTGTCTCTTCTCCTTCTTGTCCTTCCTCTTGTATTTTCTATCCTTCTTGTATTCCTCTTCCTTCTTTGAGCAGCCTTTATGGTGTGACTGTCTTGACTTGGGGCATTCATTCTTGTAGTGCCCCTTTTGACCACAGCTGTAGCGTCTCAAAATAGAGGAGGAGGAGGCTTGCTTTCCCTTAAAGTGTTTGCCCTTGATGTAGTTGGGTTCATGCTCACTAGGGCCTTCATCTTCACTAGAGGAGGAGGGAGAAGTCCGGCAAGCAAGTTGTTTTTGAAGGATGACAACCTCCACTTGTGCTTTGAAAGCACTATATTTGATCTTCTTGGCTTCCTTCTCTTCTTGCTTGTCTTCTTCTACTTTCTTTTCAAGCCTAGGTTCATGAGCTTGAAGGTTGCCAATGAGTTCTTTAGCTGGGATGTCACCAAGGCTCCTCACTTCTTCAGTGGAGGTGACCTTTGACTCCCATCTATTTGGAAGAGTCCTTAAGATCTTGGAGTTGATTACACCTCTATCCAAAGTGTTGCCCAATGCAGCCAACCCATTGATGATGACATTGAGTCTTGAGTACATCTCTACAATCCCTTCTTTCTTACCCATCTTGAAGTTTTCTAGAAGGCTATTCAACATGTAGATCTTTGCCTCCTTGACTTGCTTTGTGCCTTCATAAGTGATGAACAACTTGTCCCAAATCTCATAGGTAGTGTCCCAAGATGAGATTCGGTTGAACTCCGTAGGGGTGAGGGTTGCATAGAAGATGCTTATGGATTTGGCATTGCGTTGGGCTTCCTTGAGTGCAGCTTCACTCCATGTTGCAATAACTCTGGTTGGCTCCTTGTAAGGTGTGACCATCACCTTTCACATATCAAAGTTCATCCCTTAAATGTAGAACTACATACACCGCTTCCAATAGAGGAAGTTGGTGCTATCAAAGACCGGAGGATGCATGGAGAAGCCTCCCTCTAGTTTGAGAGAACCAAGTAGGTTGTCACCCATCTTTCTATCTCCTGGGTGATTGTTGGAGAAGATCCTTGGCTCTGATACCACTTGTTAGATCTAAGGGCTCTAGAGGGGGTGTGAATAGATCTACAAAATTTCTCACAAAACATATTAGACCTTCAAATTATATCAAGATTAATGCAATAGATTAAGTGCAATTTGAATTCCTATCTAACAAGCATAGCAAGAATGAGAGAGATTGATAGAAAGCACTTGACAAAGGGATCTAGAGTGGTTCCACAGTTCAAACTAGAAGTGAGTCAGTCCACTACCTAGAGAGGTCAACCTTTAGGACTTTGCAAGTGCTTTTCTCTATATTATCACCAATATGAGTTACAACACAAGACCACCAAAGGACTTACCCATCCAAGAACAAGGAGATATCTACCTTACCAAGGACTTACCCACTTTGCTAGAGTCTTCAGTCTTCACCAAGGTCTTACCCACTCAAGAACAAGTCTTCCGCCTTCAAAGACTTTGCCACTCATCTTGGATCTTCAACCTTTGCCTTCTCCTTCACCTGGAGAAGATCACCAAGTCTTCATCAACCTTGAAGAGGACCAGCAACAACTCCTTCTTCACTCGATGGAGCTTGTTTCACCTTTCTTCATGTAGGAAGGGGATATCAAAGTAGGAGAAGATGAGAGATTTACTAGCACATGGGTGGAGCTCTCTTACAATATGCCTAACTCACTCACAAACATGAAATGAAGTGTAAACTAGAGAGAGAAAGGGACTCAAGGAGTAGTAGCAAACTCAACTATATCAAGGACTTGAATATATTGAATGAGAAAACATGTAATGAACTCTAAGCGGTCATGTTTATAGCTGGGGGTGCTCCCTTGAGTTGGGGAACACTTAGGGCCAAAATATAGTCATTTTCCTCAAAGTAGCAGATCTATTTTCACCCAAAACAAGTCACCAACTATTATAATAACTTATTGTGCATTTTCTATACAGTACATTCGGTCGAGTTTCAATAAAGGTAACTCGACCGATCAACTAGAAGACAATGTCAATTTTCAAACTATCGGTGGAGTTTGTTTTGGGGAACTCAACCGATGAGCTAAAATTGAGTTTGCTGAATGAGTTAGTCAGTCGAGTTCTGTGAGTGCACAACTCGAGCGATGGGTCACCTTTAGAAAATCCATCATAGGAACTCGACCAATGAACATCTTGTGATCAATTTTCTAAATTGACTTTTGGGTGATTAAACCTTGGTAATAAGTGTCCCACATATTTTTCTCATCTTAGTTACAAGTCATATCATCAATACAAGTGATTACAAAATTCTTTTAAGGTCATTTGCAGTGATTTCCTATAGCACACTTGCATTGCATTTGACTTGAACTTGGACAAGCTAGGGATTGTGTAATTTGATCTTTTCCATGTATCTAAAGCCTGAAATCAATCTTGAACAAACATATAGATACATAGGAATGGAATGGTTAAGTCATTATCAAAATATGGGAAATGTATAACCCTTAGGTCAACAATAACATGTTTATCATGTAGTGCATCAGGTAGTGGGATGCGTATTATTTGTTATATGTCCTCATCACTCACCCATTCCTTCAGGAATTCAACTTCCCATTCATTTTCCAGATTCACTAAGCTAGAAACCTGCAAATCATTAAGTCTAGATGTAATTGGTTTTTTAGTTCTATCTGTCAATGTATAATGTGGGTTCCACCACATCTCATGCCAAGTGTTGATATCATTGCCACTTATTGGTATCTAGGTTGAGTTCTCCTCAATAAAATCCTTGCATTTGACTACAATTCATCCCATCCTGGGGACGTTGGGGATGCTTGATACAAATGCCCAGTTAATTTTCTAGTGCATACCTTCACATCGGATAGATGACCGTATAGTAAGTGCTTCCCATGAATGTTTACTAATGAGGGTGGTGTTCCAGTCCCTATGGACTTGATCCCAAGCCCACCCTTCTCTTTGCAGCTAGTGATTTTGTTCCATGTGGATAGAGATAGTGGTGAACCTTGTGGTTGCCGCCCCACACAAATGAGAAAATAATATGGTCTATTCTATCACAAACTTTCACAGGAGGACTACAATTTGCATTACATAGCTTGGGATGACACTTAAGGTAGATTTGGCCATGGCTAATCTTCCTGCAAGCGAGAGACAATGTGTTGACCATGAGTTGATGTTGGTTGCTACTCTTTGTAGCACCTCTCCATAAGTGTCATATTTCACCTTACCATGTATCAAGGGGACTCCTAGGTATCTTCCAAGATCTTTGACTTTCGGGATGCCACTTAACCCACATATTGATTTCCTCTTTCTTTTTGGTACATAATTGGTAAAGGATTTACATGACTTGGAGATTGATATGGATTTCCCGGAGACCTCTCCAAATTTAGTGAAATAGTCTAGCATGACTTGCATTTGATTTAGACTTGCTTTTGCAACTAGAATCATATCATCAGCAAAGTAGAGGTGGGAGACATAAGGAGCTTTTGTTGTTAATTTTATAGGTGACTACATCTTTTCTTTGACATTTGTTTCTATATGTTTGTTGAGACGTTGAAGGAGATATAGGATCTCCCTGTCGTAGCCCTCTGGTAGGTTTGAAACTACCATCCAATTTTCCATTCCAAATTATAGAAGCTTTTCCCCTAGTTATAGAGTTGATGATATACTTTTTGAGATTTCTCGGCATCCCAATCTTCTCTAAGGTATCCACTATGAATGTCCATGTCATTTTATCAGATGCCTTTGAGATATTGATTTTTATTGCCACAGTGCAAGCCGCATTTCACTTGTGCATGTTGTGTATCAACTCCTGTACCCTAAAGATGTTATCAGATATTCAACGCCCTGACACAAATGTAGTTTGTGCTGGAGATATTGATTTTTGTAAATGTTGTTTTAATCTTTCAACAACAAACTTGGAAGCTAGTTTTAGGGACATGTTATTAAGAGATATTGGTCTGAACTGCTCGCACCTCTCCGGCTTTGACACTTTTGGAATAAGGATGATGTTGGCATCACAGATTCTTCTATGTAACTCATTTTCGACTAGGGCTCTGGATATGTTCAGGATCACAGAGTGTTTTACTATATGCCAGTTTTCTAGGAAGAAGGACTCATCAACTCCATTCGGTCCACATGCCTTGTAAGGATTCATGGATTGCAAAATTTTTTAGATCTCATCAATCTTAGGTGCATTCACCAGTTGTTGACTTTGTGGTTGTGTGAGTTTCTCAAACTGCCCCGTGAACATCTTGATTTTTGGTCTTCTTCATGATGAGGTTCTACAAAATGATTTTTAAAATGAGACACAATAAGTAGATGTACCTCATCTTCCGTAGTAGTCCAGTCGGCATCAGGTTTTCTTAGTTCCAACACCGAATTGGATCATCTCCTTTGTTTGAAAAAAGCATTGTAAAAGTGGCTGTTAAGGTCACTGTCTTTAAGCCACTGAATATGGATTTTCTATTTCCAGTCCTCCTCCTCAGTTTTTAGAATGTCCACGTATTTATTTTGCATTACAAAAATCAGTTGATTAGTGATGTTTTGCAAGGTTGGTTTGTAGTAAGTTGATCTTTTGCAATACCTTTGCCTTCTCCTTCCCTTGGCTACTAATGTGGCCCAAAGACCACTTCTTAATCTCACTCTATGCACCTGCAAGTCCCTTGTTGAAGTCGATATTGGTCTTCCAACTATTCTGCAACATTTGTTGAAAGTTACAGTGCTTCGACCAAGAACTTAAAATGAAAAATCTTTGTTGTGGAGGTGCCTTTTTTGTTGATCTGATGAGAATAAGACAATGACTAGACCATACCTTAGGTTAGTGCTCGATGATGAAATAAGGGAATTTTAGTATGAATTCTATGTTTGCAATAGCTCAATCTAATCTTTCCTACAATAATCCATGCTTGTAGGTGAAACTCATTCCAGAGAAGACTAGATCGGACAGATTTTCCTCCAATAAGGTATTATTAAATAGATTAGCCTAAGAGAAGTCATATCTTTTTCCCCCTTTCTTTTCACTTGGGTTGATGGTAGCATTGAAATCACCAACTACTATCCATGGTTTGTGGAACATTGTGCTCATGTCTATTAAGTGTTTCTAGAGCAGTTTCCTGACTTGGATTTGCGGGTTCACATAGATGAAGGTAATGTAAATGGTATCGTTAACCAAGTATGACACGAACTATCTGAGACTATTTATAATTCAAACTTTGTAATATTCTTCCTTCCATATATCTATATTCCACCTATGAACCCCCTCACCTCCACATGATGGGACTTAGTGACCCTAGTTTACAAATTGTTTTAAGGGCCTCTTCTCTGGTAATTCTAGGTTCCAGTATAGCTACAATTTTTTGTTTTCTCTGGGAAATGAACTGCTTTAGGACCCAACATGTATCTTTGTTTCCGATCCCTCTTATATTACAACAAAGTGTATCTAACATTTAACACAAATTGAGAGTGTACAGATGACCACAGGAGCTTACTGTGAGCTATTAGGAGGTTCCTAGTTCTCCTTGTCTTCTGATAAATCATCCACCTATTTCCCCTGGTCCACTAGAACTCTCGGTCTCTTCCTTCTCTTTTCATACGGTGGCTTAGGTCGTAGGTTTTTATGTTTGGAGGTACTGTCCTTTATCTTCCTTCCCTCTGGAAGGGGAGCACCAGTATTGGTGTCATTTATATTAGATCTCATATCCTGGTCTTCAGCTATTAGGTCCACAGTGTCCAGAGGGTCCTCCATTTCTTTGAGAGTTGTTTCACAGATTGTAGAATTGATCAGAGTGTCCTACGTCTCCTTCATAGTTACCTCTATGGTAATATCGTCATTGTCTACCCCCATAGTTCTTTTCTCCTCTTCCACCTTGTCCTTGACATTAATAACTTCAACAACAACCTCATCCACCCCAGGGTGGACTGTCGTGTGGTCCCTTGCATTGTCCTTCTGTTGAGTTTTGGTGCCATTTATTTCCTCCAGAACATTCCTCTTGTCATCAGTAGTATTAATTGTCTTCTTTTTCCACACCTTTTTAGCCTTTTATGTTCCTTCCTTGTTGTTCTTATCTTGAGTTTTATTGGTATTACTTTCCTTTTATGTTTCCACTGTGGTGGCGGCAGTATCATTGTCTCCGTCCAACACTGCCAGATTAGCAAACTTGTTTATAGAATTTGTTCCTTCATTCACCCCTTCAGTTGTTTTTTTGGAGCCTATATTATGATGCATGTTTGTTAAGACCTTTTTTCTCTAAGTATGCCACTTTTGCCTCCCTTCAATGTCCTCCCTATTATCAGTGGTAGTGGACCCCTCTTTGTTATATTGGTCAGTAATACTCTTCTCCATCGTGACACATTGTTTAGTATTGTGTCCTAGCTTGCCACACGAGTTGCATGTCTCCGGAAATGATTCATACTCGATCTGGTAGATGCTCTCATTTATCATAATTGTGTGTATTAGTGGCTTCATTGTGTCAACCTCCACAACAAGTCGGGTAAATTTTCTTCTCATCCTTGCCACAATATGAGCGTTTGCTTTCACCAGACTTCCCAAAGCTAACCCTATATAATAGAACATGGTGGGTACATAGAGGTGTAGCAGGAGGACCAATATTCTTACCATGAAACTAAGTACTTGGGTAGGTCCAGAGGTGGCATGAATGATGAGAACCACTGCCATACTACAAGAAAACATCCAAATAGTTTCCATGGTCCACGTGTGAGAGCCATATCAAATTCGCTTTTGCATGAAAACTAAATCATAGTGTCCCATGTCAACCTCAAGCATATTGAATCTGCCAATCAGATTCCAAAGTGTCTTCAATTTGTCTCTCATCATCATGTAGTCAACATATGCCCCAATCAGTCATGCCAGCACCATGTATTTCCATGGCTGGGCAAAGTTTTCTTCTGCATTAGGATCAATTTCTAGTGTTGGGCCACCATTAATTAGATTCAGCTTTACATCTGACAAAGACATGTTGCTTTCATACAGTAAGTCCAAGAAAAAGTTGTTAATCGCTGCCTGCGTAGGCTTTGCTCCCATGGTGATGTCCTATTTGATTCGCCTCATTTTCACTTTTGTCATCTGACACTTCTTCACCTTCCATGTAGCCGTCAGGTTTCCTCATGGTTCCTGCTCCATCAGATGACTTATCACCCGACAGTGGAGGAAATTCATTTTTGTCCATCTCCGCTACCATGTCCGCCTTTCTACTAGTGCCCTCTCCTCCTCCAGTGTGGTTCCCTTTCATTCCAGCAAATTGAAACTTGATTCCTATATCTGAAATCGTAACCCTAACACTATTTCCTTTCTTTCCTCCTGATTCTTCGTGTAACCCGTAGTCCTCCCAGGGTACCCCCTCAGAGTAAGGGATGTACTTTTTCTCCCCTCTTCCTACCCGATCTACTTTGCTCGACCCCCCTTCTTCCTGTCCATCATGTCTGCAGCCACCGCCGCCCCATTGCCCCCCTCGCCCCCACGGTTCCCTTCCATCGCGATCCTATTGTAGTCCAAAAAGATAAAATAGTTGAAACAATATTTAACAAAGAAATAGATGATATTGGAAAATTGAACAGTGAATGCTAGGTCTATGCGTATCTATATGATCAACAACATCACACATATATATATATATATATATCACTAGAAATTAGCACATATCCCTTATATGACAAGCAAATGAAGAGTAAATATACTTTAGAGCTTAATGAATTTAACAAATATGTGGTTTTCAGAGTGATACAATAATTGTGCTCAATATTATCACTACTAAGAAGCAACAAATTGTTTTGATGGAATAAGATTTGCTACAAATATTTTGAAGTATGGATCAGATAAGAGTGATGCATGCCTATCAAATTAGTGATCCTCACTAAAAATTGTGATACTTTTTTTTAAAACTTCACTAATATGATATGATATCATATCATATATAAGATTTGTTAATTGATGCTTTTAAAATCCTCAATCAATGGGATACATAATGGTGAACATATCTCAACACACTCTAAATATCTTTGATTCATATTACTAATATCAATATTTGGTTTACAAATAGAAATGTGAAACACAAGTGTATTAACTAGTATATTCCTAAATATGAAACCAGTAAGATACATTTCAAGGTCCAAGGTCAAAAGTTAGATAAACCCTTGATATGTGGTTCCATTTGAAATCTTGGATCAGAATTGAAAATGTACCTATAGTCTATATCTTTCTCCCACCTATGATAAGATTAACAATATGTTGCATGTGTCTATCTTAAAGAAGTATGTATAGGACTCCTATCATGTGATATTTATAGTGTTTCTTGAGTTATAAAATGGTTTGTCTTATTAATAATATCTGGTAAAGATCTCAGATTTTGTATTGAAATGGTTAAAGAATAAAGACATCATGTTCATGAATGCCCTTTTAAAGTATAATGGATTACTAAAGACTAATTGAGAACTCAAATATGAGATGTTGCATACTCACCCCTCCATCTTTAGTTGATATTGGGGGGGGGCATCCTTTTTAAGGTATGTGTGTGTTGTAACATACCTAAACCTAGATACCATCCATTTCATTACCTTTTGTTTGCCTTTTTCAATATAGTAAAATTTAGTAAATTTTCTAGATATAGTATACAATACAAATAATTGGAGCCTAACAATAGCATATTTCATAATTATATCCTACATAGAGGGTTTAAAAGTAAACTAACCAAACTAATTGTTTTAATAATAGGAATTCATGTAAAAAAGAGCAAATAATATGTTTGACTCTCTAGAATCATCCTAGGAGTAAAAATGAAAGAAATCAAATTTGTTGGCCATGGGCTAACAATTTATTAATTGATAGAAGTTAATACATCTAGTGAATGCTTTATATACAAGTAACAAAATAAATCATCTAATATAAATAAATGTTATATTTGCTTTCCTCATGCCAAATTAGGTGACCTAGAAAAATTTCAAGTCAAATAAATGTAAATACACCCCTAAATTGATTTAAGGAGGAGAAGTTCATAGTGTTATTAATTTTTAATCAGTTTAATTGATTGTGAAATTTAAATTGACCAAGATCCATTATATCGGAGCTGCCACATAGCTTGGATGTGCATCATGCGACCAGATGGCCAATGCTAAACACTGTTTGATCCAACTTTTGTGGTTCATCTTCTTCCTTTGAATCTTGCCTATCATAATGTGCAATCTACCAAATTCTCCCTAGCTTGTATTATCTCACATATGTTGATTATTAAATACAAATCCTTCATGATTTGATTCCTCTTCTTCTATTCAAATAAGAGTTTACTCGTCAAGTGTGAGGATAGATTCACCAAATGGATAAACAAAACACTAACACGCATATGTTTTATAATCATAGTCTTCATATACACTCTATTGTGCCCCCTTTAGTTTTTCCCTCACCGAATTGCCCCTGGATCACCGTATATTTTAAAAATTTTATTTTTTCTTTGGTTTGCATCTCACCTCAATGATGCTACACTACTTCTCCTCATAATCAACCTCCTCATAAGCTTCCTTAACCTCCATTCTCTAATTTCTATTTCTTGTTTTGTCTTGTGATTGATTGTGACATTTTCTTGACCTTCATCCTAGTGAGACCTCATTAGAGATACTTGTTCCCTTGATCTTGTAGTCACGTGCCTCAATTAAGGGCTACCTAGATTCGTCTTGATCTGATGAAGCTAATGATACACTTCCCAACTCACGAGGACCCATGATGAAGAGGATATGTTTTCAAGTTCAAAACTCCAATATAGCATCCATGGTCCTAGGTAAGGCTAATCCCCTTAGGAAATTCCCCCTCTACGCATTGACATTTCAGTAGCTTTTGTTTGACCATATGGCCATTTTTTCCTTCTTGCATGGTTTGACTTCATTAGTCAACATCGTTTTATAATCACATAAATACCATATTTTCCCAATCATTCCTAGTTGATTTGGAGTAGGATGTGGGGGCAAATCAGTCCTTTTACATGTTATTTTATTTTGGAAAAGATAAAATTGAATTTGTAAAAATTGTAACAAATTATCATAGCATCAGATAAAAATTAAATATATGTTTCCAAAATAAAAAAATTACCTAATTTATAGTATTTTTTAGAGTCTATATATATTACGAAGATCAATTTAAGGGTTTAATTCGTTAAGTATAGTAACTAATAAACATTGTATACTCATACTATAAGATGTTGGAAGGTCAAACCCTGAATCCAAGGAGTGTTTTTGGATTTATTAGACCTTCGAGATCTATGTACAACTTCTACTTAAATTTAGGCATTCATATGGTAACGAAACCAATTTCCCTATAATGAGGTATATTCTTGATATTGAAATTGCAATTCTTAGCTATACTTCTAACTTTCCCTTCCTAGGGTTGCTATGTTCCATCTCTAAAATGGGATGATTTTTAGCTTCCATGACGGTTGGAGGGATGTGATATCTTCCAGCAAGTCAAACCTCAAATAGATGTCCACCTTCTTCCA